>JBBMEF010000008.1:74499-104703 GCA_037832685.1 Sicyos baderoa
AGGGTCTCTCTGTACAAGTATTATATCAAGTGAATATACAATAAATCCCTTCTTTATTCCTCTGTCTACTTTATCTACTTTTACCCTCTTAATTTTTTTTAAATATATTTTGTAATTTTGTAATTTTTATCAATTTTTATCAATTTTTTATCAATAGTTTGTGTGTAGTTTGCACCTTAAAAAATAATAATATATTCGTTTTTAAGTATATAATAATTATTATGCATTAACAATTAAGTATACATAATTAATTATATTTATATTTTACACTTTATTTTAAAATAATATGCATTAAATTGAATAATATTTGGATTATTTTCAACAAAAATTTAAAGTGTGTTGATTGTTGTTATATGTTTCAAATATATTTATCTTCACATTTTATATTCAACAAATTTTTACTTGTTCAACTAATAAATAAATTTTAGTTTTTTGCTAGGTAAATTTATTTTAAAATATAATATTTAAATTAATAAAAAGAATACGTTATATAGATTTTAAATACATAAATTAAAATGAAATAGAACTTTAAAGACATTTCCATAAATAAAATTTATAAAATAAATAAAATTTTCTAAATACATATAAAAATATTCCTACAAACCAAACAAAATGATCTAAGAATGCCAGACATCTCAAATTCCAAACATATGAGATTACGGACATCAGAAGATTATAATTATCCGAATTACCTCAAAGTAAACGAGCCTTTAAAGGCCAAAATGAAACTCAAAATCTAAATGACTAAAATGAAATAGAACACGAGAAGTAAATATTCTATTTCAAAGTTGAAATATTCAACCAACTTGTTCTTAATCTTAAAAAGAAAAAGTCAAAATGAATAATAGTTTAACCATCACAAAGTTTATACTAATAACTTGGAAAGAGAAGTTTAATTTCGTGGATTTTGGATGTATGGTAAAAAAATACAAAATATTTATATCTATAACACAAAATCAAAATTATAATTGAGTTCGATATAATTCAATGGTTGATAGAGACTTATGTTCTCTGTCTCGTTGCTCTATTTTAAATAAAGTAGATTATATACTATAAAAAATTGATTGAGTAAAACTCATTCTATCACAAATAGAAAATTATATAATATATATGAATCGTTTTAGAAATTGGGCTATAAATATGATACGAGAAAAAAGAAAAAAACAAATGTAAAGGGTTATGTAGGGTTTATGGAGGAAGAAAAAAGAAAAAGAAAACAAATGTAAAGAGTTATCTAGGGTTTATGGATGGTTTAAAAAAACATGGAGACGTGTCAAAATCCCTCCCTTATACTGAAAATATCTACAGAAATATCACTATATATATGTGTGTGTATATATTCACGAATTGAGGGTAATATATTGTTAACCCAAAAACCATATCCATTCGTTCTATCCTTATCGCTGCTCAAACTCCAAGCCCCGTTTCCTCTTCTCTTCTCCAGTTCTTGCGCTTCTCAGTCCCCGATTCTTCTCCAATCGGGACTTTGTAGAGCAAGCTCAATCTGGTGAAGGAATTTCCCTGCAATGGCGTCGATTCTCGGAGTTACAGCAGTTCACCACGCGCCGAATCTCGACATCTACAGAAGGACGGGGCCGGCGGCGGCGGCGACGGCTTCACTTTCTTTCGCGGTTGCCTTGAAACCTCAAACCAGTTTCGGCTGTAGCAGCCGTCGCAATTTGTCCGGATTTACCGCCTCTGCGATTGCTACTCCTAACTCTATCCTCAGCGAAGAGGCGTTCAGGGGCCTTGATGGATTTTCTAAGGACCTTTTGGATGATGATGATGATGAGGATGAGGATGATGTTAGCGATTCCGAGGCGTTTTCTGATGAGCCTGTTGCTGATGATGGTGATGAACTCGCCATTTCTAAATTAGGTTTGCCTCGACGGCTCGCCGAGTCTCTTGAGAAGCGTGGGATTAACCAACTCTTCCCCATTCAAGTATTGTCACTCTCTCTTTCTCTCTGTTACTTTTCTTTTTTCTATTCGTCATTTCTGCGTTATCTTTCGATTTATGCTGTAATTGATTTATTTGTTTTTTTTACTGTGAAAAGATGGAACAGGAAGTTATTTTTGTTGATTACTTCAGCAATAGTTAGTACTTTGCCTGAGCTTCATGTCATGATTTTTTACATTTTTTTTTAATAGAAAATCTTCTTAGGTTGTTGAAGTTGTTGGTTTAAAGTTAAATACTATCTGTTTGCTTGAGTTCAAGTTTTCAAAATGTTTCAGGATTTGGGTTCAGTTGTGCTAACATTTATAATCCAATGTCTAGAAATTTTGAGCTGGATGCATACATTTGCTTGTTTAATTGTAGTCTTCTTTTTTTTATGATATACATTCATCCTATTCTTAAGTTAATCTTCCAGGTTGTTTTAATTACCCAAGCTGAAGTAATTTGTTTTGAGAGCATTATATTACAAACATCAAATATGTTTGGTTTCGAGATATATTCGTTAATGACTAATTTGATAGGTCAATTGGTGTCTTGCATCTTGAATATTTTGTTGATTTTTATTTTTTCGTTTAAAAATGCAGAGAGCTGTTCTTGTCCCTGCGCTAGAAGGTCGAGACATCATTGCCCGTGCAAAGACTGGTACGGGGAAGACACTAGCCTTTGGGATACCAATTCTTAAAAAACTTACTGAAGAGGATGACTTAAAAAGTTCGCGAGGGTATGATTTTGTGACTCCTTACAATCTGGTGTATATAGTAACTTGTCTTAGAGTTTCTTAACTTTGATGTATTTTTCGACAGGCGTTCACGTCTTCCTAGAGTTTTGGTTTTAACTCCCACCAGGGAACTAGCCAAACAAGTGGAAAAAGAGATAAAAGAATCTGCACCTTATCTGAACACTGTTTGCGTTTATGGAGGTGTCTCATATGTAACACAACAAAACGCTCTTACTCGGGGAGTTGATGTGGTTGTTGGCACACCTGGTCGAATAATAGACCTAATAAATGGTAAAAGCCTTAACTTGGGGGAAGTTAGATATTTAGTATTAGATGAAGCAGATCAGATGCTTGCTGTTGGGTTTGAGGAGGATGTGGAAGTAATTTTAGAAAAGCTTCCATCTGAGCGACAAAGCATGCTTTTTTCTGCTACTATGCCAACGTGGGTTAAGAAACTTGCTCGCAAATATTTGAAGACTCCATTAACCATTGATTTGGTAATCTTTTCCTTTTAAAATATCTTACTTAATTACTTGGGCCTTGTGTGATAATCATTTTATTTTTGAAATTAAGCCTAAAAATACTGCCACTTTTTCTTATTTATCTACTATTTACTTATCTTTTCAAAAACCAAGTCATAATTTGAAAACTATAAAAATAGTCTTAAATAACTTGTTTTTGTTTTTGAAATCTGACTAGAAACTCAAATGTTTCTGAAACTATTGCTAAGAAGATGAAAACCATTGTTGAGTAAGGGAAAATAAGCTAAATTTTAAAAACAGAAAACCACATGGTTATCAAACAGACCTTGGTTTCAGTTTTTCTACACTTATGAAATTTATGGTCTGCTTTGTTGTAATGAACCATGAAATTGACTTGAAGGAAGATACTACTTGTCTTTTGGATTATGGTGTACTTGAAGAAATGAGCTAGTTTTGATATATTCATATTCTTAATCTTTTTTTGTATGAGTATGCAATTTTAGTAGAGGAAGTTAACATGGTTTGGATATCTCCCCTGTGACAATGTTTGTCATGACAGGCTAGTGTATCTTAAAAGGAAAGAGGCCAATTGTAATTTGGATGCCTATTGTTAGTTCTAAGGAATGCGACTCACTTTGGGGATATAAATTTCATTTAGTTGTCCATAAAAAAGTTCAATTGCTGTTAAGTAAAAATAATCGTCCTATGTCAAATTTGTAGGTTGGCGACCAAGATGAAAAGCTTGCTGAAGGGATCAAACTTTATGCTATATCAGCGACTGCAACTTCAAAGCAAACCATTCTCAGAGATCTTGTAACAGTAAGCATTGAAGCATATCCCATTTTCTCCGTACAGTATATGCTAGTTATTAGGTTTTGCTCTTTTATAATGTCGTAACTGTCACACTGATATTTGATGTCACCTTAAGCGGTTGATGGCGTGAATACGTTAAATTATCACAATTTCTTTAAGTTTGAACTTTATGTAAAAACATAATTTCTTTTAGAATATGTAAATTATCATAATTTCTTTTAGGATATTAAACATGGGTTCCATCTCTAAAACTAATTTGTAATGAGAGGAGCCCACTTTTCTTATTAAGGTAGTGAAGTCTCCTTGCTTTTTCAATGTGGAATCTAACATGTTTGGATGTTCTTCAAGATTGTGTCTCTTTGGATTCACCGTTTCCCAATCTTGGATGGTTGGATCCCAACTTCGTTTTTACTAGACCGAATACCTATTTGGGTTTAATTGGCTTCATAAAAAAGAGTAATAGCTCATCTTTGTTATAAAAGTCACGAGGCCTCACTTTTCCAATGTGGGATTCTCAACCTAAGATTTTAATGCCTTTGTCACAGGTTTGTTTTCCTACTAAACACTCATGCTTAGTCATGTGTAGATATAACCCTGTGTGTGTGTCACACACATGAATATATTTTTTCCTTTAAAAATTATCTAAATTTTCTTGTTATGGTAGAATCACATTTTTTATATTACTGTTACATTTTTCCTGCTGTAATAAAAATCATTTTTCTCTTCTGACCTCAATAATGTCATGATTTCAGGTATATGCTAAGGGTGGCAAGACCATTGTTTTTACTAAGACAAAACGTGATGCTGATGAAGTCTCTTTGGCATTAGCTAATACCATAACATCAGAAGCATTGCATGGAGATATATCACAGCATCAACGGGAAAGAACCTTAAATGGCTTCCGGCAAGGGAAGTTCACTGTGTTGGTCGCAACTGACGTTGCTGCACGAGGATTAGATATCCCAAATGTTGATTTGGTAATTTCATTGGGTTATATTTTGATCCATCTCAATATTATTTTGCTATTACTCAATGTGAAACTTAATCAATAGAAGTTTTTTGTGATTTGACTTACTCTTACTTCATTTCAGGTTATCCACTATGAACTTCCTAATGATCCCGAGACTTTCGTACATCGATCTGGTCGAACTGGACGTGCAGGAAAAGAGGGTAATGCCATTTTGATGTTTACAAACAGTCAAAGGAGAACAGTTAGATCTCTTGAGCGTGATGTGGGGTGCAAATTTGAGTTTGCAAGTCCGCCTGGTGTTAAAGATGTCTTAGAATCATCAGCTGAGCAAGTGGTAGTTACACTTCGTGGAGTTCATCCTGAATCTATTGAGTTTTTCACTCCAACTGCTCAGAAGTTAATTGAGGAACAAGGAACGAGTGCTCTAGCCGCAGCACTTGCACAGTTAAGTGGGTTCTCCCGTCCTCCTTCATCACGGTCACTTATCAGCCAGGAACAGGTAATTAAAGAGCTCTGTTTTTGAATTTGATGTAATTAGAAAAATTATATTCTAGATGGCTGTGTCATTGAAGGTAAACCTATTTATTGCAGGGATGGGTCACATTGCAGCTGACTAGGGATCCTGCTTTTTCTCGAGGGTATTTGTCTGCGAGGTCCGTTACTGGGTTTCTGTCTGACGTTTATTCCCCAGCTGCAGACGAAGTTGGAAAAATACATATGATTGCAGATGAAAGGGTGAATATCTTTAGCATGCTACACCTATTTCATGTTTTATTTTCAATACTCGTTGGCATATAATTTTGTTTTAACAAACAATTAAATATTGATGTTGGTAATGCCAGATAAGTGGAGCAGTATTTGATCTTCCAGAGGAAATAGCAAAAGAATTGCTGAATAAGCCATTGCCAGAAGGAAATACTCTTATGAAGGTCACCAAGGTTAGTTTATTCTTTTCTCCCTCGTCCATCTCAATTTTTGCTTAATTAATTATAGGAAACTTACAAGATTAGTCGAATTCAGGAAATAATTACAAATATGATCACATTTTAAAAAATAAATTAGCAACCATAGTACTACTGTAATACTGTATTGAAACATATTAATGACTATGAAATCAAATATTTAAAAATTTGACTACATCTGTTAGAATAATTCATCTATGAGGGCAATTTGAGTGCACCCTGAGTAGCACCCCCTACCGTGATGTCATTCATTTGGAGCAACACATCTTCCTTTTTTTTTAATTCTTTTTTATAATAAATATAAAGTAAAAAAAGAGATAAGATATGTGGCACCAAATGTGCTACATGAGTGATATCATGGTGAGGGTGCTACCTGGGGTGTACCTAAATCTAAATCCTTCTCTTCATCTATTACGACAATTTCTCATTCATACGACTCTTGTATTGCTTCAAAAAAGTATTCTTACCCCTTTGATGCACCTGTATAAATATTGTACTGTATAACAAATTGTTTATTGGAATGCTTTCCTTTTTTTTTTTGCAGTTGCCTCCTTTGCAAGATGATGGCCCACCAAGTGATGACTATGGAAGATTTGGCAGAGAAAGAGGCAGCCGAAATAACTCTAGGGATCGCAGAGGTGGTGGTTCTAGTTCTAGACCATCGAGGGGGGGCTGGGGAAGCGGCAGCCGAGACTCATGGGGGAGCAGCAGCCGAGACTCATGGAGTGGCGGCAGCAGTAGCAGAGACTCTGATGATGATGGTGGTTTATTTAGTAGAAATCGCAGTTCTAGAACTAGCAGCAGCAGCAGTAGCAGGGGCGGCCGGAGCTTTAAAAGCTCAGGGGATGACTGGCTAATTGGAGGCAGACGATCCAGCACCAGGTCATCATCCACTGATAGGTAATTTTTTTGCTTAATATAATAGTGGATATTGTGTCTTTCCTTGCAATTTTCTTTTGGAAATAAAACGATGGCAAGGCAATGTAGGGTATTAAATTAACCATTAAAAAACATGTACTTCCACTAGGAAAAAGAAATATATTTTCTTGGGATGGGTGAGTTGAATACGCAGTTGATTTCGTTTTCGGTTTTTTTTCTTCTTCGGCTCTCTTCTCACTATACTGGCAGGGGGTAGGTGTTTCCAGAAAATAACCGTTTTTTCTTGATGCTACTTGAGCCATGCTTTTGTTGGCCTAGAAAAGAACCATGACCTTAACAAAAAAATAGCTAAAATTTTAGAAAACCATTCTTATATTCATATGGTGTTGAAAATTTCCCCAAATGTGAATGAAATTCTTTGGTGTCTACTAATACAAATTTTGATTTCTAGTTTAGAAGTGATTCATTTGGGGGAGAAAAGAACAGTCTGATATGCTCATCACTAATTCATCTGCTTTCTTTTTCCTGAATAAAGTTGTTTTCATTTGAATAGTTTATCAAGGAGAACATATTGATATGCTCAATTCTACATTGCAGATTTGGAGGGTCATGTTTTAATTGTGGAAGGATGGGGCACAGAGCATCAGAATGCCCTGACAAGTGACAAACTAGACCTGGATTCATCTTTTTTTTTTCATTTTGGAGCAACTGAGAAGAAGGGGGTTTTTTTTTTTTTTTTTTTTTTTTTTTTTTTTGCTGCATGATCTTATATTTTATTATATTCAGTGGCACTGGAAGATGCAAGTTACAGGAATGTGCTCACCCACTCCAATGTTCTACAAGATCTCAATCTGTTCTATTATATTAGGGTTTTGCGCAGTGAGGCATTCAAAATTGACAAGTTGTGTTGTATGGATGATTATATTATTATATGGATACTGTTTTTGAGCCCTATTGTAGAATGTATATGTTCCTGAGACAGAAATGAAGAAATGAAAACAGCATAGCATTCCCTTTTGGTTATAACTTTGTTTCTTTTACTATTTTGTCGGTGCAGCTTAGATTCTCTACTATTATTTTACCACAAAATATTGACTTAAATAGAAAATGGTGAAGAGTTTGTCTTTTAATTGCCAATACAATGAAATTAAATTCAAAACTCTTCATTCCTTCCTTCGTGCTTGGCCTGAGAATAGGCGTGATTATCTTGGGTATAGGCGTGATTATCTTGGGTATAGTGGAATAAAACTCCGATTTTTTAGTTAAAAAAAATAATAATAACAATGAAATTAATTTGTTTCGTTTTTTTGTTTTTTTTTCTGCAGTTTTTTTTAGTTTAAACCATTGAGGCGATAGTTATAACATGAATTATAATAAATGATTAATCTTAAAAGGTGTTAATGAAATAATAATAGTTTGAATTTAAACCAACTAACTAATTATTGTAAATCGGTGTTGGATTGAGTTAAGATAACACAACTTTTATTACATAAACGGCCCTCAAAACATAGTTTTAGTTACAATATTTGGAGTTGGAGATTCAAATCAAGAGCTTGAGCAAGAGACCATTTTCATCTTATCCTTTTCATGCACGTTTATAGTGCCAATCCATCTAGCAAAAGAGTGCAAATGATCAATGCCGTAATATTTTTGACATCCTTTTATCAAATTCGTTCTAGATTTGATATGCAAGCATTCCGAGTCTCCGACAACCTATCTATGTGATTTTTAGTGCTATTCATAATGGATACAAACGAACAAATATTGTGCTAAATATACAAACCTCAACATTAATATGATATTATCAACTTTGAGCATAAATCTCTTTTTATATACACAAGATCTTCCTGAACTTTGTTTGCTCAACGATCTTAATCCATTGTTATTTTGAAAGGCCACAAAAAGGGTCATCCTAACCAACAAAACAAAACACCATAAAACTAGAAGTTGAAAGTTAAGGAGGTAACAAGAACACATCACAAAAAAGATGAGTAAACTAAACACCATATCATATATCTCAAGAACTTCCCATATCTATTTACCAAACAGAATGTTAACAAGAGTCCCAAACAAAGCCCCCCTTCCTGTTTTACCCTCAAGAGTCACCTCCCTAACATCCTTCTGATTAGGCACAAATCCCTTAGCCTCCAATTGTACCAAAAGCTCTCTAGCCACACCCACTTTGTCATCCCTTACAAGAGCCTCAAACACAGCAACATAAGTCCCAGCATTGGGTTTCAATCCCCTACCCACCATTTCCAGCAGCAAGGCCTTGGCATTGCCCACAAACTTAGGATCCACAGCCAGCCCCTTGACAAGAACAGAGTAAGTATAAGCATTTGGGGCAACCCCAGAAGCCAGCATTCTCAAATACACCTTGTGAGCTTCCTTGCCCCGGCCGGCATCGGCGTAGGCTTCGATGACGGCCGTGTGGGCGACAACATCAGGAATGTGGCCCTTGTCTTTGATTTCGGCGAAGAGCTGCAGCGCCTCGTGGGTCAGGCCTTGCCTAGACAATCCGTCGAACATCTTGGCTGCATTGCTTAAGAGGCCGTCTGTCTTCATCTTGTGGAAGATTTCTTGCAGGTTTTTTGGGTCTTTTGGTTCTTCCAAGATTGGGTTCTTGGTGAAGGGGTCGTATGGCGGTGGTGGGTTTCTGGTTTTGGGTGATTCTTGAGCGGATTTAGGGCGATTGTCGTCGTCTTCCTCGTCGGAGGAGTTTGAGACTGAGAAGTTGACTTTGGTGTTGACTTTGATGGGTTCTGAGGATGAGGAGAAGGCGAATGATTTGTTGGTGCGAAAATGGTGATTCGTTGATGAAGAAATGGAGTTGCCGGCGACGAGGAGGGCTCTAGCTACTCTGTTCGCCATAGCCTTTTGGGGAAACTGGGGTTTCAGGTTACGCTATTTTACAAATGCCCTAAATTATTACACCCAAATTTTAAAAATCAAAATTATTGCACCCTATTAACTCTTTTAATAATGTTAAAAACATCGTTTTGATCGACTTTAACTTTTTCATGGGTTTAATTATGATTTTTATTTTTTTAGTACAAATGGGAGGATGAACCAACAAACTCTACATATATATAACTCTCTCAAAATTAATATGAGAGTCAAATATCGATTTTTGAATTTAAATTCGTGATCGTAAAGTTAAAATAAATTATCACCAAATAAGAGAATCAATTGTGCTACCGACCCTCGATTTGATTTTTAAATTTGATGTTTGTTGCATTTTTTTTTTATAACTTTGCAATTACAAGTATATAACTTAAATTGTGAATTGCTAATGTTTTGGCATTAAGTGACCGTGCGTGACGCTTGTATTCAAGAATTTATATTTAAGGTGATAGATTCAAATTAAGACAATAAAAAAAAATTGGGTGGATTGATGTAGAAAGACGTTAATTTTTTTTCAAAGAAGATTATTATTTCATTATTTTTGGCCAGTTCATTACAATATTAATATCAGTTAAAAGGTTCAAGACTATTTTTAAACTTTTGGAAAGTTTGAGAGCCAAGATTAAACATTTTAAAGTGATTAAAATCGAACAAACATGAAAAATTTAAGGACTAAAATGAAACATAATTTACAAAATAAGACTCCATAACTAGATAGTACAAATCAATCAGTTAAAACACACAATTAGAGTAACCATAAAAGGTTCAATAAGAACATTCTATACAAAAATTTAGGTGAATCCAGTGAGTGTGCAATAAAACATCATTATTAAATTTCTCCAACACAACAAGAACTTCTTCATAATCTTAAACTTCCAAGTTCTTTGGAGGCTTTTAATACAGGAGGAAAAAAAAAAAACCAGTGATTTTTTTTTATTCTTAGATTTTACACCTTAGTTTTTTAAAGGTAATCTAAAATTTCACTTACATTGTTAACATTAATAAAACTAATACAAGGCAAGCAGTTTAAATGCCAAATCACAACATAATCGACAAATTAAACAAAAAATAAAAAAGATGAGAGATTTAAATGCAATACTTCCAAACGTATGAATAAGAAATTGGGCAGCAGTTATAATAGATACATGCTAAGGGCAGACTAAGCTAATTCGTTGGGTTCATCCAGCAAAAGAATCTGGGAGCTGTTATACAGATCATTCAATCAATTATATGCTAAATGCGGTTGCTTTGGTGGCGAATAGTACGAGTCGATGGGAGTCTGCAACAATGGGTTCCATCTGTCGAATACTATCCTGCCACCTCGACCGATTCTGCCCCGAAATTTATGAGATCCCATCGACACACTATTCTTTGTCGAAGAATCTGATGGCGGAACTATAGCTGCAGCTGCTAACTTCTCTGCAATCAGAGGTTTTGCAAACAACAAAACTGGCTCCAGAGGATCCTGCACAAGTCCACAATCCCTATTATTGATGTTTGAACAAGAAAGATAATGAAATAGCAGCTGCAAAACACTTGTTCATGAAGAATAGTTTACTTGAAACCAATTTCAACAAAGACAAGAATATTGGTTTGGATTGATCTATGATTTGACTTCATTAAACATGGTATTAAAATAGGAGGTTATGAGTTCAAGTCCCTAAACCATTTTCCTCAATTAAAATTGAATTCCAACAAGACATTTCTCAAATTTCGAAGTCCAAAAGTGAGAAGCAATGTTGGTTGATATAATTAAATTTACCCCAACCTAAGAGCTTAAGATTGTGGGTTGATTGATGATTTAACATCATTCAAAACTTTGATTTAAAATGTAAGTCGGTTCGCAATATATGTCTAAGATCGCTAGAACACTTATATCAGTTGCTGCTATTGTAACAAAAGGATGATAAGGTACCATTCTATGAAGCCATCCATGTGGCAACTGTTGCTGCCTATACTCTTGTTTCACGCTTTCAGTTGGGACCATAATCGTGTTTGCATCCATGAAAGATCCAGGAGCTCGTATTCGTGGGGGGCGACTGGTAGCAATATCATCCAACTCCATAAATTCATCCTCACTTGAACCGAACTTACAAGAGACGGGTAAGAAGCTCTCTTCCAGAAGTTCAGTTTCATCCTGATAACCGATTTGAAACCATGCAACAGTATTGTAAGAAAAAAAATTAAGTACATAAAGATCATTAGAGTAAGATCAAACCAACTATTCCGGATATTAAAGAACTCAAGAAAAGTAAAACGCAAACCTTGTACTTCAAATGAACCCTCTGAAGGCTGACTTCACTTTCCATCAAATCTCTCTTTTTCTCTTCTCTCTGTACAAAGAACACGTCTTGAGCCAATGAATGTAGTGTTTCAATGTCATAGAACTAGCTTCAAAACAAATGCAAACGCACCTATGATAATACAGGAGTACAATGAGTAATCACCTTAATTAAAGCCTCTAATAAGGTTTTAGCTTGTTCCAGGTTGCGCCGAACCTGAAATTCGACAATAACAAACGTAAAACAATAAGTTTCACACAATACCAATCAATGATATAAGAAGATCGGCATATAGAACTTTAAAACAGTATACCAAAAGAGAGAAAACAAGAGAGAATAATATTCAAACGAACAGGCAAAACAAAGATAATTTTGAGTCCACGTCCTACTCATCCAATAATATTGCGATGAACATTCAAATCATAAAAAATTATTTTATTTCACACATCAATTAGAAAACCATCATGATTTCTTTCCATAATACTCTTTCCGAGTGATGGATGGAAAAAAATCAGAGGGCATTTCACAATCACCGACTTCCTTGATTTGAAAGATTTGAAGTTGCCCGTCTTAAAGCCTCTCATGGAGCTCTCTCTCAAAGCCTTTAACTGGATTGGATTTTCTCTCCAAGATATTTATCTGAGTTGGAATGTCTTTTTATATCCTTCATGATTCATACTAATGTAGTCTGGTTATGTATTTTGGTCTTTCATCGGGTAATTTGATGTATTTCGGTCTTGGTGTTTGTTGTTGTTTTCTTTACTCTCTTTCGCTCCTTTTGAAGTTTGTATCATTGAATATTAGCCTCTTTTCAAACATCAATATAAGTTCATCTCTTAAAAAAAAGAATCTTTCAAAGCAAGCAACTCTCTTGGCTTGAAAATTTTGAACCAGCTCATATTAATTTTTTTTGGTGTTCTTTTTCAAAGCCTTTAGCTGGATATTCATAACAAGATATTCCTCTTAATTAGAATGCATAATACATCCTTCATAGCTTTTACATATTGATTGTTCATCTTCATTGCTACTGTTTTTTAAAACTTTTACATTTTCATCCCGGATCCATGGTGGCCCCTAGAATTTTTTGTTTTCATTCAACGATAATTGGGGGCGGGGGATTTCGAACCTATAATCTCTTAGCTATTTGGGGGCGGTGTTCTTTTTTGTTTTCATTCAACGATAATTGTACATGATGTCAATTGGAGCTATGCTCCTTTTTGCAGTAGTAACCTAGGATTTAATATCCAGTGTTTTCTGTCAACCAAATGTGGTAGAGTGAGAGTTGTTTGGTGAGATTTGTCGAAATCAATGTTTTTAAAAACTCAAGGTACACCAAGGCACCAAAAAAGTGCAGACTTTTATGTGGGGCGCACTATATATTTTTAACTTGGAGACAACTTGGAGCGCACTATATATATGAGAACATTTATAAATAATAGATAATATAAATAGAGTGGAAATATTAAAAAAAATACGCTAAGATTAGTAAATGTTGTTTTTTTAAGTTAATAGAGAACAAAAATAAAACTACAAATGCAAGGAAAGAGCAGCATGAAGAACCAGCAGTTAACACATGTAAGTATAGTAAAATTCAAATTGATGAAAGTAGTATTGACCTGGCGAAGCTTTTCAAAAGATTGCACATTGTTTTCCCTCCGTTGCATCTATTTAAAATATAAAAAATGAGAACAATAATAATATACAAATATATAAAGAGCATGATGGAAAACTTCAAATACAAACATCCTTCAGTAATTGAGAATGGGAGAATGCAAGCAAAATCTTTCATACCCTTCTTGTATGAAGTCTGTGAGCTTTCTCCCTTGGCCTAAAGACATTGTACGGGTTTGTATCATTGACAGGTGGAGGTGGCTGCATAAGAAATGAGAGTAAGTAAATTAACTCGCAAATATCGTTATGAGTAGCTTAACACAAAAATAAAAATGGATGAAGACTAGAACACAAAATCATGTTCTCTACTCTAAAGAACCCTGAAACTTTTTCTTAAATAACGTTCTTAGTTCTAGGATAGAATAATGTTGACGTTCAATAATGAGCTTGATAACCAACAGTGATTTTTTTTTAAAAAAATGAAGAATAGGACGACATCTCCCTGTGTGAAACTTAGAAGACCAAGAGTTGCATTCTGCTGTGTTTGTGTTGCAAAAAAAAAAAACTCTTTGCATGAGACTTGTAAAATGCTATACATAATTCATTTTTAATTCATCTGGTGTCGTGGTTTTACTATTACAGTTCCCTGGTCCCTGAGCCTCTGGAATACTAACTAACTTTCCTTCTGAGTTTGGTATCATGACGCCCCATTAGCCTTTAGATACTAAACCTTTCTTTTGGACTTCAATTAAGCTTTAACGAGGCCACATGTAAGGATGACTAGGCTCCACAATCTAAAAAAATCTCCTACTAGCAGACTAATAAACAAGCTCAAAGACATCATATGTCTACATGATGAAAATTCAAAGTCAATAAGTTTATCCATTTATATGCTTAACAAATTGAGTTTGATGTACTTTGATCTTAAAATTCATTATTTTTTTCCATAATTAGTAAGTCTACTTAATAAGTGCTGAATGCGTGTTAAGCAAATGTTGGATCCATATTGACTTTTCACATCTAACAGAGATCTATTGTGCTAATTAGTGTCTGATAAAAGAGGACAGCCACGCTTCTGTCTTCTCCCATCCGTGAAAACATATTATTACGCACCAATAAAAGATTAAACATTTAATCCTCTCAACATTTCTCTATTTTACCCTAAATTTAATTATATTAACATTGGGAATTTGAAATATGCCTAACAAGTGAAAATCAATATTGATTGGGAAAGAAACAACTTCAAAGGGGTTTGAACACAAGACCTCCTACTCTTAATACTATTTTAAATCACCAATCAATCCAAAAAGTTTAAGCTGATAGGTTGCATTAAATTTAATTATATCAACACTTTAACGACCTAAATAAATTTACACATGAACATAGTAAAAGTTTGTTTGCACAAGTGGTAGAAACTCTTGAGAATTTATTGCCTATAAAATTGCCTAATCTTTTTTTTCTTGAAACCGGGAAATCGGAGCTTTGCTCCACTATACTCGGGATTAACTATGCCCGTCCCTAGGCCAAGCACCGGAAGACATCGAAGGAATGAAAACACGGGAGGTGTCTGAGTTTTGAACCTGGGGCCTTGAGGAGAGCACACCTTCAAAGCCCAAGGATGTGCATTGACAATAAAGTAACTAAAAATATATAACATGAAGAAAAAAAAAAGCTACAAAGATTTCAACCTGCAAACGCCGCAAAACAGGCTTTTGCCACCGTTCACGCTGTTATCAAGAAAAAAAAAACAAGTATAAATATGCATGTCATAAATAAAAAATAAAAATAAATAAATAGAAAAATCTTAGTACAGATATTAAAGAATTTGATATACTTGCAAGAACATAAAATGCAAAAATTCTCAAAATCTCGGAGGGTCTTGTGAATTGATATCTTGGTTGGGTTTCTATCAGAAATAGAATATCTTTTCAAGATAGTTGGGTGGATAAGTATTTATCTTGGGATAGGGTGGTAGTCAAACTTCAAAATGCAGCTCTCTGTAAATATTAGTCTTGGTTAAACATTGATGCCACTTGGAATGCATTTATATATGCATCATTGTCGTTCTTGAGAATGTCTCATGCTCCTTTATGTATTTCTCCAGTTTTTAGATAAATTACTAAAAGCGAGACATTCAAAATACTACTCAAAACTTGTATAAAACTAAGGGTTTATTCATACCTTTTCCTTCCAATAATTGTAAACAGATTCAATAACGGAATATCTGATTGTTTGAGTTTGTAGAGCCTGGCATTGAAATGGGAAACAAACGGTTACTAAAAAATAAAAGAAACAAAAAAAATTCAAAAGACGTGAAATGTCCGTAAAAAAATGATCTACAAAGTCATTAATTGCAAATATTCCAAGAGCTGGAGAGTTAGTAATATTCCATGTTCCCTGTAATGTTCTACTTTTTGTGTAAATGCATCAAAATGCTTGGAAGGATTAGAGTCACGTGAGCAGAGACACTTGTAGTTGAAGCAGATAAAAAATGAATAGGAACGTGAAAACATTTCATCTATGACTAAAAATCGATTGAGGTAATACAAAAAAAAAAAAAAATCACAAATACTCATCAACTAACGTTTAACATGAATAAGCATATCATAATCAGGACTACCATATAATAATTACTCTTGAAACATATAACAATAGAGAAAATGGTCTGAAGTTGACAAGAAATGGACATCTGAATAATTTTTTTGGAAAAAAACAGGGTTTATCGTTTACATATGCTAGCAAAGGGCAGGTAAAATGGTTGGGAAGGGAAGTTATATATAGTCACAGCTAGCCTACTAAGTATCAGAGCTAACTATAGGAAGTGAAGGATAAATAGGATAGGACAGTTCTTGAGAAAATCATACAGAAAATGGGAGAAATTCCAAACCCTCATGAGATAGTTGAGAACATGTTTGAATCACTCGTCGACCTAAAACCTTAAGCTAATAGGTTATGATAAATTTAAGGTTAAAATATCATTTTGGTCCCTACACTTGGGAGTTTGATCCGTCCTTGTACTTTCAAATGTTTACTCTAAGCATAAAACTGGTCCCAGGTAATTTAGATTGAAATTGATTCAATTATAATATGATTCTAATACAAGAAAGACACGATGTGAACATATTTCTATTTTTTTTATGATAAACCAAACTTTCATTGAGAAAAAAATGAAACAGAACGAGCCCGCAAAAAAGAAAATGGAGGCACACTACAAAACCGGACTTCAGTCATGCCTAGATAGTTTTAGCCTTTTTTTTAATCCGGGAAATCGGAGCTTCGCTCCACTAGTCACTCGTCCCTAGGCCAGGCACCGGGAGACATCGAAGGAAATGGAGACACGGGAGGTGTCTACAAATTAATATCACAGATGAATCTTGAACCTAAGACCTTGAAGGGAGCATATCTTCAAAACCCAAGCCTTCAACCACTACACCACCCCTTGGAGATCAAAATGCAAGGAGTTTTGCTTTTATGATTAGTAAAATTATTATTATTTTTATTAATCAAGAAGCCCCAAGCATCCGGAATGATCTTGTATTCAATGAAAAAAACATCTTGAGGAAAGTATAATCGACTCTATCACCACTCTATCTATGACATGGGCTCATATGATTCTCCCTTTTAAGGAATATAGCTTTACTACTTTAAATTCTCATTGGAATTTTTTTTTGTAACTTTAATAGGCATCCACATGTACTATTCATTTTATCAATGAAAGTTTACTCGTTTCCTATCCAAAAAACAAGGCCTAAGCCCAACACCTAAAGGCTTCAAGTGTTTGAACTACACAATGTTTCTCTGTCAAATTTTTCTTTGTATATTTTTTTTGTCGTAATTTCCTTTTTAGACTTATGCTAATTGCTGATTTTTTGGATCTATGATTGGGAATATTCTTATTCTCTCACTCAACAACATACAAGAAAACTACTTTCAAATATAACTTCATTGCTCGTGCAAAATGAAAGTCACACATATAAGATGTATAGCAGAGCATTGAACAAAAAATAAATCAAACATAAAATACTGTATTGGGAAGAATATCAGATCAATCTACAAATAAATAACAGCAACAATTCAGTGATAAATATGCATAATTAAAGCTAAACTTGGTACATAAGCCCAAATATAATAAAATACATCACCTCCATAGCAGTATCATGTTGTAGAAGTACAGGAACAGGTGAACCAAGAGTAGTTGTTATTATACCAGCCCTTTCTCGAGCCTTGTGATCCAGTACCTCCAATTTAAAGAGGAAAGTCTCAAATCTGCATTGACAACTACACCTTAATGACCATAAATAATTATTGAGATCCAAAGAAAAAGTGAAAATGAATTGCACTTTTCAAAGATGGAGGTAGTTGTTTATGAGAGAGGGCGAAAGATGCGGAAGGAGGTCATAAAAAAAATCATTCCGCCTCAATGAAGGAGATTCAAGAAACATGCTAAAATTAGGCATGGTATATATAAACAAAAAAAAAGGAAAATGAAGAAAAATCGAGTAAAAAAGAACTATATGATCAATGAGAAACTAAAATCGTGACATTTTCTTCACGAGTCACTTTTCCAACTCCATTTGGAGTGGCCAGCATGTGGGTGGGCACCTACAAGAACCCTATAAAATGCATTGAGGAGTATTTTTTTAACAGTCTTGTTTCTAGCTAGGTGGGGATGGAGGGATGCTTTTTTAAAACAAGATAAGTGGGTAGGAGATAGAACCCTATGCACGGTGTTCCATCGTATGCTTCATTTATTTCTTATAAAGCACCACAGTCAAGAACCCACAGTAAGTTGAACAATCCGAATAGAAAGTGGTATAAGAATTAAGAAAATATGCTCTTTTTTTCTTTATGGAATGAAGGCATGGAGGGATGGGGTTGGGACAAGTTGAAAAATTACCTTTCAGGAGTAAGTATCTTTCTTTCACTGTTAAAGTCCAGAAGCCAGTCCTCATCTTCGTTATCCAAGTCATACTCAACAAACTCTCCAAGCTCGGTCCGAGCTTCAAATCAAGAGTATGTGTATATATTTACACGAAAACACCAATAACGATAGAAACATATACATCTAAACACACACATATAAGCTTAAGAATCTATAGAACTATGCGTATCACCAACCTCCTCTGCCACGCAAGTAAGAAGTCGGTTGACAAAAAGTGCGGGAGTAGTCGATCTCATATGTATCAACCACAACAAATTCAGGAGTGGGTATATCAGCAGCCGATTTCTTGCAAGGCACTTGATGTACCTAAATTAAAGAGTGGGTAAATTCAGATTGATCCATACAAACACGGGATAGCGAAAAACACCGAGATAAACACAGTGTCATTACCTCAATATCTACCTCGGCGGCAAGACGAAGCAGCTGAGAGTTTCGGGTAGAAGTGGGGGTATCATCATCTTCCAATTCTTTCACAGACTTGACAATGGGAAGCTTCTTATGAATGTCAAGCGGACGAGGCCTGAATGACAACCTACTCATCGTAGCTCATCCCTATCCTTTCAAATCCGAACAAAGTATTCCAATTACTTGGGTATGTATCTTGCCACTGTACAACCAAACCCAACTTCACAAATCTACAAAAAAAACAAAAAAAACAAAAAAAACAAAAAAAACCCAAATCATGCTCAAATTGAAGCTGTGGAACACAATTGATGGCAAAATCACATCAAAAAAACAGTCGATCAATAAAACCCTAGCATCCAAGCAGATTCAGCCAGCGTTTCACAATCCGCGCTTATTGAAATTGTTTGCCCTAGCTAGTCCCTTTCACAGATTCTTACATCTACGATCGTGAAAGGAAGAACAGAAAAACAAAATGAAGAAGAAGCAGAATCGAGATCAGAGATGCATACAGAATATGGGCGAAACTTTTGGAGCGTTCGAAATCAAGCGCCAGAAAGCAAAACGAGGGCTCAGTTTCTTTGGGTTGCTGAGTTCGGGGATTTCGCACGGATTAACCTAAGAACGCGCGCCATATTTTACCCCTATTTTCAAAATTACTTATCTATTTTTATTTTTTTTAACTCTCTTTCTTTTATTGTCACATGATACCAAGAAAATTCATTAATTTCTCATACGTGACTACTATGAATTAAACTCGTTACCTTCTACGGTACTACTTTTAATTCTAAGAGGCTAGGGGTGAAAGAAATTACCAAATTTTAAATTGAAAAAAATTAAGTTTACTAAAATCAAACTAAGACAAAACGGAACCAACAATTTTGTTCTTTATTGGATATTATACATACCCGATTGTTGAAAAATTGATAATATCGATTTGGTTGTTGGTTTAACACAAAACTGCTCAAAATCGAATCGAGAAGTGGTTTTAATTTGAAACTCGTAACCTGAGGTTAATTGAGTTTTGTTATGAGTGGTTTCTTTCTTTAATTAGTAACAATTTGAAAATTAAAATCCATTACATTTTAATCATAATCAACCACTTTCATCTTAGTTAAGTTAATTGTCTTCTTGACAATAATTTTTCCAACTTTTGGTAAACCATCAAATGATTTTACCATATGTTATGCTAAATGAATCACCTGTATACATTTTTTACAATAATTTTTCCAACTTTTGGTGCACTGGCCAACTTGTTAAGTTTTGCAGTTGGGAGAGTTATTGCATATGTCATCCACATTTTGATGATCATGATTTCCATATCTTTGATGCTATTTTGTTCAAATGGAGACCCACCTTTAAGCTAGATCATGATTTCCACATTTTGATGATGATTTCCCTAAGACAATAGTCTGCAATTGCTTGGTGGACAATAAACCTAAGTAGTTATGTGATCTTACCTTGGCTCAAGCCACATTTGCATACCATTTGGCTCGTTCATATTTCATATGATACTTTCAAAGCTATGGTTGATAAATCACTAGGCCCAGCACACACAACATTGAGTGAACTCATTACGATCCATCTTAAGAGGGTATGTCACTTTGAAGTATTAAGCTCGATGAATGAGTACCAACGAAGAAAATAACTCGAAGACGCCAACCCGAAAGAACACTATTTAGGAAATAATTAGGGGTGCTTTTCTTTCTTTCATTTTGGTATCACTATTGACTGTAACAAAAATGGCGAGTAAATTTGTACTGATATGATTGCATATCAAAGAAATTAACAAAGTTACTGTATCAACAATGGTTACACAGTGGAAGTCGACCCTGCTGTCGAAGTTCGAAGTACTTGCTGCAGCGTCCGTGCTGCAAGACGCCGAGTAATCCCACTGAAAATGCGGCCCCCAAGGCTGCGAGCCTCGGGCTGTTGTAGGACCTGTTTGTGCATGATATACAACAAATTTAGGCAAGTAACTTATGGTTCAATTGAACACGAGATTCTAATCTACAACAAAATGCTGAGACACATTTAATTATAATTATAACATACTCTCTTTCGAACTTTCATGAAGAACAATACAAAGAGGCATACAAAAAAACTAGCCCAAACAAACTAGGGAGACTACCTATACCTATAAAACGGACTCCAATCTAGAGTAATTACTCTTAAAGGTAATTACAAAAAAGCTTAACGGAAGCCCAAAGAACATCATAGAATCGAACAAGGGTTAGAGAGTCGCGGAAAATCTGAATCATGTGCTTTCGAGTTGCGATATTTTGCTAAGACGTTTTGAAATTGTTTATTTTTGGCTTTTGAAGGGTAGCCTTTGTGTAGGGATATGGTGATTGAATGTTTGGGTCACCCTCCATTTAGGAAAAAAGGTAAGTTCATTTGGCAGGTGGGTGTTTATCCTATTTTGTAGGGTCCTCGAGGGAGAGAAACACAATCCTTCTAAGAAAGGAGAAATCTTCGTATGACATTTGGGCTCTCATTAGATTTCATATTTCTCTCTAGGACTTGATGACTAAGTTGTTTTGGAAATATTCGCTAGGTCAGATTGTTTTAGACTGGAAGTCATTTTTGTAGACTCCTCCCTTTTTTTGTGGCATTTTCTTTTGTATGTCTATATTCTTTCATTTTTTCTCAATGAAAGTTCGGTTCATACTAAAAAAATCAGGGTGGGAAAATTTTTGTGGAAAGTACAGATGTATACAACTTTGCAGTTTCGGATTTGAGTATCAACAGGCAGCGCAGTAAAAAGCACAAAAAGAAATGCTAATCCGTACCTGCACTATGGGTTGCAAAAGAGTAGGATCAAAATTTTCAGAAGATTGAAGTAGTCTCCATATCCTCAGTACTTGATCTCGAAGCTCTATCATGCTTTCTTGTTCTTCATTGCTCAACCCAAGTGTTCGAGAGCTAGTATCCCTAAACAATACAGGTCTCATAAAATCAGGGATAGAATTATATGTATCATTTACTGTCCCTAAGACAAAAGCTTCAGTCACACGAATAGCTTCCTTGACGGATAAAGCTCGGAGACCCTCGCCATCCGGACCCAATAAAAGCTTCAAGACAGGCTGTAGAGCGTCATCAACAGAGAAGTCTCTGTCTTGTCTTCCCTGAAGCAACAAGTTTTCAAGTCTACCCCATCTGTAATGAGCAGACAACAAGACAAAAAAAAGTTTCAAGTAGGCATTCAATAGGAAAAATACATAATCTTCATTTTAATGGAAATTAAATGAGGTATAAATTGTAAACTGGTACATACCTAAACTTCCCATCCTTAAAAAGCAACTCGATAAGAGCATCTCTCAGATAAGGATTTGGATCTGTCAGAAGCCTTTTAGCAAAATATGGATAAGAAGCAGCAAGAACTTTGAAATTTGGATCAGCATACAGGGCTAACCCTTCCAGTACAGTAAGCGATCTCAAGATTAATGCGTAGTATGCTGGCACTGAATAATAATGGAAAGCAAACCATCAAGTTAAGTAATAGGATAAAGTTTCTATCCAAACAAAAACAAAAAATAAAAGTTTAGGCCCCGTTTGATAACCATTTTGTTTTTTATTTTTGAAATTTAAGCTTATTTTTACTACAATGTATCCATCTTTTCTTAAGAAAGTAGGTGAGTGAATGCTAACCAAATTTCAAAACAAGTTTTTGGAAGTTATGTTTTTTTTTTCTTCGAGTTTTGGTTTGGTTTCTAAAAATATAGGTAAGATGTAGATATCCAAGTAAGAAAAAGCATATGGTAAAGTAGTTGTTGTAGGCTTAAATTTTAAAAACTAAAAACTAAAAATAAAATTGTTATCAAATGGGGCTTTAGTAGTAATCATGTGAAACATGTAGACTATCTACTACATCTTCCTATTGAAAATAAATAATAAACTGCCCAGATTTGTTAATGGCAAAAAGACAAATAGAAATTTGCATGAACAAGCTGATTTTGTGCTTTTCTAATTGTTATACATCTGATAAGTCCAAGAGAGAATATCAATGCCTAGAATTTCTTTAATTTATAAAAAAACATAATGACTTGATTAAGCTACAACGTTTAGGATTTTTTTTTTTTTTAAACAAGGGTAACCACGCCTGTCCCTAGGCTAGGCACCGGGAGACATCGAAGGAATGAAGACACGGGAGGTGTCTACAAATTAATGTCACAGGTGAGTCTCGAACCTGAGACCTTGAGGGGAGCACACCTTCAAAACCCAAGTCTACAACCAACTACGCCACCCCTTAGGGACTACAACGTTTGGAAATTGAAATTTGGAGGAGGTGGACTAACTCACCAGTGAATGGATACTGATAAAACACTGCACCCAAACCATCTACTATTGTCTTGAAGTTAAGTTCACTCACAGTCGCGTTAAGTGTGTCATCAAAGAAATTCCTAAGTACCGGCACAATTGGAGAAACATCGGTATCAGGTGACAAGAAGTCTAAAGCATAATAATCACGAGCCATAGCTTCATAATCCCGATTAACCATGTGAACAACATGCCCAATAATTGCGCATCGTGCGTCTTCTGGAGTCTCACTCATCATTCCAAAATCTAGAAAGGCGAGTTTTCCCTCCGGTGTCGCCAACAGATTACCAGGATGAGGATCTGCATGAAAGTATCCATACTCGAGTAGCTGTCTGAGGCTGCACTGTATGCCAGTATTCACCAGATCCAAAACCTTCAGCCCCTGTCTCTCAATAGCTTCCTGCTCATTTAACTTCACACCATCAACCCACTCCATTGTCAAAACTTTACTACTAGTATAATCCCAAAAAATGTCTGGGACAAGGACATCTTGCTTGTCAGCATATAATTTCTTAAACCTCCTAGCATTCTTTCCTTCCTGCGTTGGTGTCGAGAAAATTAAAATTCAGAAATTTATGATGGACCTCTGGTAAAATAGAGATATATAATAAGAAAATCTAACCTGTACATAGTTAAGCTCTTGATAAACTCTGCTTGCAAATTCATCTATAAGAGCAACAACATCACTTGAGATGATGTCAACATATTTATTTATGAGAAATCCTAAGCCCCTTATCAGGTAAAAATCTAGTCCTATAGATTCTTCAATGTTAGGGCGCTGAACCTTTACGGCAACCACTTGGCCTGATCGCTTGAGTTTGGCTTTGTAAACTTGACCCAAGCTGGCAGCTGCAATGGGAGATGGGGATAATGACGAGAATATGGAATCAAGCGATAGTGCCAGCTCCTTCTCAATGCACGAAAATGCTTCCGCATCTGGGAACGTCGGTAGAT
Organism: Sicyos baderoa; assembly: GCA_037832685.1. Taxonomy (NCBI): domain Eukaryota; kingdom Viridiplantae; phylum Streptophyta; class Magnoliopsida; order Cucurbitales; family Cucurbitaceae; genus Sicyos; species Sicyos baderoa. The sequence goes on from JBBMEF010000008.1 coordinate 98,695, forward strand.
CATCCTGATCAGAGACAGTAGCTGTTAAAAGTGGCAAACCATCTAAGCTCCATATATAGTTGAATGGAACATAAAAACATAAAATGAGTTTAATTCCTTATCAAGATGGGCTTGAACCACTCGACTTTAAGTAATCTGATTTCAATTGTGTTTTTGGAAGTTTTCATCACAGTCGTTTGAATTTGGGAGAAATACTTATTTAGGATGTCAAAAGTAAAAATTGAAAAAGGTGATGCTGATGCAACTTCAAAATAATATCTTAGTCCAAGTTCCTAGAATAGAGTTCTGAGATGAAAATTATCAAAGTAAATGGTGAGGACGTCTATTTCTCTCCTTTTTAATCCGCGAGTGTTTGAACCGGCTTAAGCACACTTCGACTATTCTTATATGATAACCACATAACCTTGCAACATTTGGTTGTCAAGAAACCCATAAAAAATTAATTCTTAGGTAGATGGTCATTATGGATTGAACTCATAAACTCTTACTTCTTTGAAGCCCTCTTTGGCCACCAAAATTGCAAACCACAATAAAATTAGTGAGTATTCATGTTCCTTGTTTAACATGTTACCATTTCACAGAAATTGTACAAGTGAAACTATATACCTATTAGAGATTGTAAAGAGATCTATAAACATGACTAATGAGATAAAGCAACAGAAAATAAATTTGAAGGAGAGAAGAGATGGGGAACACACTTGGAGTTGAGAAAGCTCCTCAAGGTACTCAGGAGGGCAGATATCTGGCCTGGTGGACAATCCCTGCCCTAGTTTTACGAAAGTAGGACCTAATTGAGTAAAAATTACTCGCAGCTCAGCAGCTCGCCGCATTTTATTCTGATCAAGTTGGCCCCTGTTCTTGTCCAACAATAATTTGATGCCAAAAGAACCAACTGCACCCACAATCTGCAGAGCCCTCCGCCACACCTAGAAATTGCAGACAACAAACTTGTTATGGAAACTGAAACAACAATCTAACGAAAACGGTAAACAACACACAGAATTTAGGTGGTTGAATAATGATGTGTTAGCTACATCCATGAGTAGAGGAATGAACGATTTTATTAAAGAGAAGAATTGGGACTAGTAGCTGATTTTTTTTTTTAACCGGAAAATCGAAGCTGTGCCACTATACTCGGGATAACCACGTTCGTCCCTAGGTCAGGCACCGGGAGATATCGAAGGAATGGAGACACGGGAGGTGTCTACAAATTAAAATCACAGGTGAATTTTGAACTTAAGACCTTGAGGGGAGCATACCCTCAAAGCTCGGGAGAGTAGCAGTGTTTTAATAGAGCACTCTCATAAAATCATATTAGAGATAAAAGGCGGAAATTACATGAATGCTCCAATACGAAAATAGAAACCTAATTACATATGGCATCTAGCTACACCCGGTTTGCTAATTCCGACTAAGTAATCGTGGGTAATCAAACATTTCAAGGCATATCTCAACAAAACTCGATTAAATTCTACAAATCCGATAAAGAAATCCGCTAAAGCTGAATAGAAATAAGAAGAAAACCTGAATTGGGCGAGAACCATACATATCGGCGAGAAGTTGGGGACTATAGATGGGAGCGTTCGCAGCGCGCGCCATGGCCCGAGCCTCAGCCTGCAAATCATCAGTTCGATCCACAGCCAAAACCAATGGCGTCGTCGGCAAATCATCGCCATTGATTGCAGGCACAACAGCCCTAGGTTTGGCCGCCTCAACTAGCGCTGCTCGCGGCTGCTTTGATCGAAGAAGCTTCGGCTTAACTGTTGTAGCGCTTCCATGATTGGAACTGTTCAGCCTTGAAATCGCGTCGCCGGACCGCCATAACGAGCACTGGCCAACTGCGATGCTCATGCTCCGTCGTCGACGGCGATTGTGGATTGATAGAAGAAACTGGAATTGGAATTGGGATTGAAATTGTTTGAGGTTCTGGAATTTCGGTTGTGTTCCTGAGCTGGGATTTGTGGCATAATTGTTTCGTCCACGGAACGGCAATTAAGTAGAAGCCACTACCACCACAACCCCATCGTACCATGGCGTGTTTGCAAACTGCTCTTTAGAAATTTGGATTTTGTCGTTTTCATTCTATTTTTTCCCTTTCCATTTTTTCATACCATATTGAGGGAATGGGGATAAAAACCAATTCTCGAGATCGAATCAGTAATGCTGGTGGAATGTTTATATATTTAGTGAAAATTTAGCTTAAAGAGTTATGTTGATGAGTTAAAGTGCTATTCATCTTCCAATGTTTATTTTACATTTGTTTCACTTAGATTAATCATATTTTTATTATAAATCTTCGTTATCCAACTCTTTTAATTTTGCTTAAGCATAAGTTTAAAACTAATCCATGTGGGGATGATTTTTACTTACTTTAAAACTTGCTACCACGAACGTGTATACTTACACGAAGTCGAAACTTGCCGAATCATCTAAGCCTTCATTCGTAATTAATTAAATCAAAGAATTTGTGTGTTAGATTATTTTGCAATAGTAATTATTTTTTGAATTTGATATACTGTTTTATTTTTTTATTTAAAAAGAAAAAAGAAAATCTCATATATTGTTTTGATGTAGAGATAAGTGATAATGCAATATATTTACATCAACAGATATGTCATCGTTACATATATGTCTTGAACCCAATATATTCAATGTTCTACAAAATCTCATATATTGTGAACGCATTATGTTTCCATATTTCTCTATTTTACATTTCTGAATCGATTGGTGATTGTTGTTGTCATAATAGTCATGTCTGGTTTTCATGATATGCAATACATTTACATCATTAGTATTTGACAACTCCATAATAACGTGTTCATTAGTGCACCTTGTGTATGAAACTAATTCATTAAATGCCATAATACAATAACTGTGAAAGAATATGGGGTTCCACCTCAAAATCAATTGGTAACGAGTAACACATATCTCTTTTATATTGATGTTGGACTCTCCCACTTTTCAATGTGGGACATTTGTGAGATCCTAACAATAATTTGTAAAATAAGACCGATCATCATGAGAAATCTTTTGACCATCAAACTTTACAAAACTACAATAAAATCGAGTTCATATGAAACCAACGTTCAAATAAAATTCAAAACTAAGAACAAAACCAAAGTTCCTACATAATGAAAATTTGAATTGCGACTATTATGACAACAATTTGAAGTTTGATGGATCATATAGTTCGGGTTAATTGCATTGCATTCTCTTCCCTTATCTCTTTTCCCATCCTCTTTTGAACCAAACTTGGATGTGAAGGGCAATTTCAATATACTCAAGACATTATTTTATGTTTATCCAGTTCATTTTTTTTATATATACATCAGAGAACATATTTCGCCTATTTTTTTAGTATAAATTGGGGAGAAGATTACAATATCGACTTTTCCAGAATTCGAACCTGTGACGCTGGTGTTGAAGTACTCTACAACCAAACCTATCTTCTCCTCTAAGCTGCAAAAGAAACCGTATTATAATTATATTATATTTACTAGGGGTGCACACCAACCCGACAACCCGAAAAATCCGAATCAACCCAATCCGGTTGGGTTGGGCTGAATACATAAATGAGTTAGGTTGGGTTGAAAATCATAGAATTTTCATGGGTTGAGTTGGGTTAAGGGTTGACTTAAATCAACCCAACCCAACCCGACCAACCCAAATTTTATATTTAGTTTTAAAAAATATATATTTTTACCATAATATAGTTATTATGTTATTTAATTATTTATATTTTATGTTGCATATTTATTTTATTTAATTATTATTGTTAGACTTTTATTTTTTAATATTTTTTAAACCGTTTTGAAGTTAGGTAAACTTAAATTTTGCATTAGTAATAAGAGTATATAAATTTCTAGGAATTGAAAAAGAGGCGTTAGAAATTGTTTATTGAATACATTACTTATCATGGTGAGCTTTTAAATTTTAGCTTAGTTGCAAATTGTGAATCCGATAACCCAACCCAACTCAACCCGAAAATAAAGGATTGGGTTGGAGAATTGACCAACCCGAATTTTTGGGTTGGGTTAAAAATCACCTCAACCCAACCCAATCCAATCCAACCCAACTCATGTTCACCCCTAATATTTACGGTATTATATTCTATTTTGGTGGGATTTTTTTTTTGAAACATGAGGAGTATTTCCAATTTTTGGGAAGCTGGACCGTTTTAGAAAGTAGTGAGACAACCAAGGAATTATGGTTTATTTCTGAAATTTTAATGAATGAAAATAGATATAATAATAAATTTAGGGGTATTATTGTATTATATAAATTGTTGAATTTTCCTATATAAATGAATGAGTATTTATATAATTTATTTTCTAATTGTCTACTTTTGTAATTTTTTTTTTTTTTTTTTTTTTAATTTGGCTTGACCTCAAATAAAAATAGATTTATAAATATATACAAACATTGAAAAGGAAATCATAAATTTAAAAGATTTATAAATATATAGAAGTATTAAAAAGGAAATCGTAAACATGCGAGAAGCCGTACATAGAGAAAGGAAAACTCTGCCAACCAACGGCATTAGTGTATGCCCAATGGCCAACAAGCGACATTATTCATTTTCATTGCCTAGATTTGGATCCTAAACATTTTGAAGGGATCAAATGATCTACGTGCACGTACTTGGATTTAGTCCTACAACAAAGGAGTACATAATGGCAAGAATCTCCTCTAAATGTAATGATACCTTGGTAGAGTTTTTTTCATTTGGCACCACTAGGGAGTGGATGGATGTTGGGTTTATTCACTCTTTTGTCAATAAAACAAACCGAGGTACTTACTTCAATGGAGGCTTTTATTGGATTAGAAAAGTGATGCATAATAATAAGAGAAGGATTTGGGTGCATTTTGCGTAGCACCCTCACCATGATATCATCCATGTCCTACATTTGAGGCCACAAATTTCATCTATCTTTTTTTATTTTACATTTATTAAAAAAAAAAAAAAAAAAAAAAAAAAAAAAAGATGTGTGGCTACAAATGAAAGGTATCACGGTGGAGGTGCTACCCGAGGTACATCCAAATTGCCCTCAGGAACTGTTGAATATTTATTTTATTTTACTATTATATTAGTTTAGGATGGGCTTTGTTTAAGGAAAGTTTTGTGACGAATATTTGTACATTATTTTGGTTGGAAATTTGTGTTGGATCATCAACTCAAGATTTTCTTTCCTTGTTTCTTTAAAGTTATAGTGATTCTGACGCTCAATGTTGGATCATCTTTTGCCATCATCTTTTGCCTTGTTTCTTTAAAGTTATAGTGATTCCGACGCTTAAAAGAAAAAAGAAGATGTGTGGCTCTAAATGAAAGGTATTACGGTGGGGGTGCTACCCGGGATGCACCTAAATTGCTCTCTTTCTTATATTCCTTCTTTTTTTTTTTTTAGAATCAATTTTTCTTATATTCTATATCATATCATACTAGCTTTTAAAGTGTGGAAAAATTATTTTTGAACAATTTTACCCTCACACTCTAAATTACAAACATGTCACTTATTTAAAATGTATTTTAATTATAGTCATCCTTATAAACACGAAGATAAGATTTTTTTTTTTCTAAAAATAAAGATAAGATTTTTTTACTAAAAAGATCTTTGGTAAAAATAGAGAAAGCTCAAACTCATTTGAAGTCCATAGAAACTCTATAAATAGAGACTTCACTTTCATTTGAGAACACAACGAAGATCTGGAAGACAGTCTTGAAATTTCAAGCTTAGGTTTCCAAAAAACTTCAAATCTTAGAAGACAGTCTTGACTTAAACCTATTTAGATGGTCTTGAAGATTGAAGCCCATTTCAGGCTTTAGCTTTCTATCAAGCTTTCAAGCTTCAGGCTTGCTCTCTAGAAAGCTTCCCGAAAGCATCCTCTCTTTTTTGTCCCTTCTTAAATGAGGAAAAATGGCATGCAGGGGTCTGGACCCCAAATCTATTGTCATTTGAGGTTCAGACCCAAAATAATTGCATTTTGGGGTCGTAGCGTTTTTTTTGGAAA
>JBBMEF010000008.1:117288-138352 GCA_037832685.1 Sicyos baderoa
CCAAGAACGTTTTACCGCCTTCGTCAACGACGAAGTTGAGGTGCACTTTCGACCACACACTTCACCTAAAATATTTAGAATTGTTATTAAATTGGGTGAGCACTATTTCGTCAACAATAGGCCAGGCACCGGGAGACATGGAAGGAATGGAGGCACATGAGGTGTCTACAAATTAATGTCATAGGTGAGTCTCGAACCTGGGACCTTGAGGGGCGCACACCTTTAAATCCCAAGTTTCAACCAACTATGCCACCCTTTGGGGACCATATAGGTAAATCATATTGCAGGTCGACCATAATTCTCTCATATGTGATGACATCAAACTTCGAGCAAATAAAGTAAGCTCGCATAGCCCAAAACAAAACAAAAAATGCTGGGTTCAAACAAGACAAGTCAGTACAAGAATCCTTTTTTTTTTAAACAAGGGTAACCACACCCATCCCTAGGCCAGGAGCTGGGACACATCAAAGGAATGGAGACACGGGAGGTGTCTACAAATTAGTGTCATAGGTGAGTCTCGAACTTGGGACCTTGAGAGGAGTACACCTTCAAAGCTCAAGTCTTCAACCAACTGCGCCACCCTTGGGGACTAAAATTCATTTCAAATTGTTCACTACAAAATACCTTCTAATCAGATATTCAAATTGCACATGCATTCATTTCATATTATACATATGTGTGGGTGTATAATGTATATGTGTATGAATATGCATATAAATATATCTATATCAATCTATCTATCTATCTATCTATATATATATATATATATATATATCCCTCTCTCTCTATATATATAGAGAGAGAAAGAACAAAGAAGTCCCTAGTATAGAAACGGAAACCCTATACAAGTGATTATCCTTACTCGTTTCATAGCTTCCAGAAAGATAACCGGGATATTCCCATCCTTCTTTCTCAAAATGGTAATGAAATGCTTAACAATATCCGCCACACTTGTCCCATGCATCAGAAAATGAGAAATAATTTCCGGACCAAGATATTCCTGCAGTAACAATAGGATGCTATGAGCTTTGACCTGAGAAATATAGGAGAACAGCAGCATCGAGAGCCCAAGAGGAAAAACAATATAAGAACTATTCAAGGAAAAGAGTGTCTAGAAACTACCTGAGTTTGTCGAGTGGTCGAGAACTGTCCTAATAAAGAGCTTAAGAAAATGAGTACAAATCATGGCGACAACCTACCTAGGATTAATATCCTACAAGTTACCTTGATAACCAAATATAGTAGGATCAACCAATTGTATCATGGGATTAGTTAAGGTGAAGGCAAGTTGGCACAAACAATCACGAATAAAAAAAATAAAAATAAGAGTGTGTAAAGCTTCGATTTCATCCTAACTCTTTTTTTCAAGATTCAATAATTTCTCAAATCCAGCAAAGATCTTTCCAAGCACTGAACCAAAGGACTTCCAAAAAAGAGTGAAATACGCCATAATGATTTCCCATTAAAAACAAGTTTTACCTTGGAAACTATATCACTAGCAACCAACTTTGCGGCAGCCAACATAATTACATCTTTATTGGTATCCTCCACATATTCCTTACTTACATCCTCATCTTCGCCCGCATCTATATGGAAAAATATAAAAGATGCATTAAACAACCTTGCTTATAGCATTTTAGACTCTTATTTTACTTTTAATAGCTTAAATACATAGTTTTGGGGGGAAATCAATTGATCCTCCTAAAAATCGGAGTTGTACTTGTACCACTTACAACCTCAAACTAACAATTGTATCAGTTTAAACCATAAAATTTCATAAGTGAATCAATGAACATCATCTCTTAGAACTTGGTTTTAAAACATCGTTAATACATAATTTGCACAAGTCTATAGGACTTCTTTAAATGTTTTAATTAAAGTAATATTAGTGAAATGCTAAAATGAAACGAATAACAATGACTTTTCATTAACTAATCGTTGGATTATGTTAAACCACCAATCAACCCAAAAGCTTAAGCTGGTGAGTTGAGCTAAATTTAATTACACCAACCAACACCCCCCCCCCCCCCCCCCCCTTCACTTGTGGGCTTTGAAATTTGAGAAATGCCCTACAAGTGGAATTTAATTTTAATTGGGGAGGAAACGACATGGCAGGAATTCGAACTCAAGATCTCCTGCTCTGATACCATGTTGAATTATGTTAAACCACCAATCAACCCAAAAGCTTAAGCTGGTGAATTGAGGTAAAATTAATTATATCAACCAACACTAATATAAGTATTTATTCATCTTCTCGTCTTCCTATATTCTTATCTACCTATTTAGGAAGAATTAATGTTTTAAAAGGCTAAAGGAGACCTTGAGACTTTTTCTCTTGAAAAGGCAAGATGCAAGCCTCAAAGCGGTATGAGGTGTAAACCTCAATTTTAATTAAAAACATTATACAAATCTTAAATTTGTGTAAACATGTATTGTAAGACATAATACTTGCAATTTTATACAACTTAAACAAAATTTCTAAATTGATATTTTAAATATCACTATTATTGCTCTTCATAAAAGTAAATGAAAGTGCAGTCATCCTATTTCCTCTTGGGTTTCATATAACCATTTGTCATCTTCGACTTGATCTTTCATTGCATCCTTAGAGTTAGTGTATGTTCCTAAAATTGTCCATGAAGCTTTATCTCACCCTAGTTGGTGTGTTACGAATTACAATGGTAGAAGAGATGACTATTATAGATGACAATTATACTTGGGATTTATTTATTTTTAAACAAGAGACGAAAATATTCATTGATTAAATGAACAAGAGTACAAAAGGAAACAAGAAAAATTCAGTAAAAAACAAAACAGAAAACACAAAAACACAAAAGGAAAATACAATGAGAATGTAGAAACAAAATAAGCAAGAAGCTAAAAGCTAATCAAGATCTGCCCAAATAGATTACTGATGAAGGTGGGTTAGGTATCCAATCGCTCAAGACTTTTCTTCATAGTCAATTTCATAGAAAAGATTTGGGTATGTTGAAATACTTCTTAGGAATTGAGGTAATAAGTAGCAAGAAAGAAATTATGTTATCACAGAGAAAAGCCAACATCTTAGTTTGGATATGCCAACATATTATTGAATTGGGATTTGATGTTACAGTTCAAACGAAATTGTAGTGTGATGATAAAAAAAAATCTATTCATATTGCATCTAATTTGATATTTCATGAGCGGACTAAACACATTGAAACTGACTGTCACTTTGTACAAGAAAGGATACAACAAGATGTGATATCTACACGACATATGAAGACTAGAAAACAATTAGGAGATATCTTCACAAAGGCATTGAATGGTGCATGCATAGATTACCTCTTTGCAAGTTGAGCATAATAAACATATATGCTCCAACATGAGAAAGAGCGCCAGAGTTCTAATAATAGTATAATTGTTTATTTGTTATTATATAAATTGTGTTGTCATTTATCGTCATTTTACTCTTCCATAATTAGGTCAACCTTGTACATTTGTATATAAATATTTTTACTAGTGAATGGAATGAAGAATTCTGATTTCCTCTAAAACCCTAGCGTTAACACATTTAATGTCACTTAATTGCGTTCCTAATTTCCTTGATTACCTAAGTTTAAATTTGTCAAGAATAAATTATATATATTTTATATGTTCTTCCATTAGAAGTAGGAGTGTTCATACATTCCCCGTAAACCGATCCGACCGACCAAACCGACTGAATTAGGGTCGGTCGGTTGGTTTTCAAGTATGTGTCGGTCGGTGTCGGTTACAAAAATAGTTAACCGAAATTTTTTCGTTTAAGTCGGTCAGTTTGGTCGATTAACCGAAAAAATTCTTTATAAAATATTGATATTTTCATGTAATTAAATATATTTCTTATTAAGTTATTGCAAAATTAACTTAAATTTAAATATGTTTTTACAAATTATTCTATATGCTGATTTTTTAAAATTAATTTTCAAAATTTTATTAAAAAATTGTATGAACAATATATTATTTTAATTAAAAAACAGAAAAAATAATATGAATTAACCAATTTAAACCGACCGACTTAACCGACCGGTCGGTCTTGGTTTCATTTTTAAGGAAACCGATTAGGTTGGTTCGGTGTCAATTTTCACCGAAAACCGACACCGACCGACCGATGAACACCCCTAATTAGAAGTCATTTTCACAATTCACTCCAACCATCGTTGAGGTGAATGTGCAATTTGTTTTTCCCCTTCTGCCAAAAAAATAACCCCAAAACAATTAAATCAATACCTGAAATACTTAGTTGTCGCTCACATAACCTCCAGAATTTTTGAACAACAGATGCATCCGGACAATATCCTAATCTTTCCAGGCTTGTGGAAGAATAATTTTGCTTCCTAAATAAAACCCATATCTCCGCAAGAATGATACAAACCTAAACATATCCAATGTTGCTAAATCAGTATGATATCTGAAGAGATCAATGAGGGTTTCAATATGCTTTCAATATGCCTATTGAACATGATAAACGTGAGGGCGAAGTGTACGTACTCGACAGGCCAGCTGACTACCACTCTTACAAACTTCAGCGGGATCATTCAGGAATTGACCCAGATGCTCAAGTAATGCATTCCGTTTATCCAATAAGGATGATAAGGATTTTGTAGACACTGTTTCACTATTTATGATAGAGTGTAGAGACCATGCTAAATGGAGGTAGAAGTTGAGAAGAAGAAAACATACAACCTGCATGGAAAAAAGGAAAGTGATAAGGTCTTTTAAATAATTAACTGTTCACTCATTAGACACTGTTACCTCATCATCCACGCTTCTAAATTTCTGAAGAACCTTCATAAAATCACCATATAAGCTTTCCAAAGGAATAGGTCTGGACAATTGAAACTCATACAACCTTTTCAGATTTACAAGAAGGGAGTACTCATCATCCCCATCCTGCAAACATTGCGCATTCTAATAAAAATATATTCAGAGTGGAGGGGAGGGGAGGGAATGGACTGACGAAACAATATCGACTCTACATACCTCTAACTCTCTCATGGCTAGTTTCAGTTTTTCAAGAAGCTCATCCTCGAGTTCCTTCAATTTATTACGGGAAAAATCTTGTAGCTCCCCTCTACTCTCAGTGCAACAGAAGCTAATTGCCTTCATGCAAGATCTCAATGCTTCCTTCTCACCATTTTTGAAAAATGCTTCTTTCATCAGTTGAAGAACCTTTTTGTAATTCTGAGGGGAGAAAGAAACGGCAAGGCAGATAATTATGCATTAAGCTGAAAAAAGGATGAATATCAAGCTGCAGCAAGAACTGTACAGTACCTCCTCTTGCCTCTTCAGGGAATAAAGTTCAAGATCCATGTGCACAATAATTTCAACTAAAGATGGTACTTTGGCTTTATCAGCCATGAACTTGCGAAGAAGTAGTGGATAATTCTTCATCAAGGCAATAGTTATGTCCCGTTTGTTGCTTTCAAATATTTCCTGATAACCAAAAGAAATAATGATTTAGACTTAACTCTGGACGAAGTTGGCGACAAAAAGAGCAAGAAAAATAAATAAAATGACAAAAAATGCCAAATATCATAAAAGTTTGTGTAGCATCACGCAACCTATCTTGGTATTATTCAATGGAAAGTTTAAGAAACTCCGCAATCCCCTCACTCAAGACTTAACCCTTTAATGAATATAGTTCCTATCCAATTATAAGACTCAAAGCTCGAGAATTCCCCAATCTCCTCGCTCAAGGCTTAACTTAACCCTTACCCTTTAATGAATAAAATTCCTATCCAATTATAAGACTCGTGCTAGTGCTTATATAGGCACCTGCCTAACTAACTCTCGAAGTAACTAATCTAACCATATGGGGTCTATCACACTGTAGCGTGTAGCCAACATAAACACCAAGACAATATGATAAATGCATCAGTACATATCAGACGTGATACATGGAGAACACAATGAAACTAATTAAGTAAACTAGAGATTGAATTTTGCTTTAAATTTTTAAGGAGTTAATCATGACTCATGAATATGTGTAATGAACGTCAACCATAAAAGCATTTCGCTTAAGTATTCATCCAACGATAGATCGGAAATGTTGTACACTTCAAGAACCAAAATGAAGGCAAGAGTTACATTAACTGTAATCTAAACAATAAAGGAAGGTAAATCAGTGCACATTACACACCTTTTGTGCTTTACTGAAGTACTGCTTTCTATTATCAGTGGCAGGAACAATCCTATCCCCAACTGCCTTTTTGATAGATGCAGAAAGGAGACGAACCAAGTTTGTGGCATCATCATCAGTAAGCTCAATTAAAGGATTTACATCTAGGAGCATGGAAATAATGCATTTCCAGTCCTGTAGTCAAAATTTGAAACAATATCATCTAAGCGTAGAACTTTACCATGCAAAACTTTTTCTAAATAAAAAACACAAACATATTTACTACTTGTTAAATTTACTTCTCTACTCTTTGAAAAAACAAGTGGTGTCAGAAATCTAAACTTCCAAGTTTAGAAGAAATTGTGGTACGGAATAATAGATGGGAGTAATGAAATGTTTGTCTTGAAAGCAATCTAAAACTCAAAACTAAGCAAAAGAAGTTCCCCGTCTTAGATAATATTAACTTAAACTCAATCTTTTTTTCCTTTGGCACAGAATTCTCAACTAGGACTCTAGGAATTGGTGAATTGACAAGATACCGAAAATGGACTTTGATTGCCAACAATATATTTTTTTATTCCAAATTATGAACTAGATTAAAGCAGCATCTAAATTTTTTTCAAAACACGAAACAAACTTCTCATTGGTATAATGAAAAGGAAGAAAAAAGTTTGCAAACTCCAAGAAGGAAAGAAGAACAGAAAAATACAAATAAAATAACAAAACACAACCAGCAGAAGAACAAGAACCAGCAGGCTAAAAGACTAGCAAGAGAACAAAAAAACTGCAACTATCAAAAGATAAGCCTTGAGGCTTCAATCCAAGACAAAACGAGAAGCTAAGATGCTATGCCACCCGCAGTATGATCAAGAAGAGTGTCAAAAGAAAAGCTCCATGTGTACAAGAAATTGAAATAGTTGGCCAGGCAGAGAGCTGAACTATGAAACATTTCAACAAAAACCGATTGAAGACCAAAATAACAACAACAGGTACACCATGAAAGCAACAAAAAGCAGCACCATGATAACATAAAGTCCTCTTTCGCACTAAAATCTGTGTAAATCCTCTCCAGAGTGTTTATGAAGTGCAAGGGGCAACGCAAGGTGACACACCTCTTGATCGCCTCAAGGCAAGAGGCGAAAAAAAGGTGAGGCTTGACAGAAGGGAGGCGCAATGAACAAATGCGTGAATAAATAATATATAGAGCACAAATTGATATAGAAACATATTCTCATGAAATGTTAATATTAAATAGTAAAAACATCAACTTATTGTAAAAATAAATTGATATTAGTAAAAAAATATAAAATATTGAAATAAACAATACTATTCAAAAATTCAAATAACAAAGAAAACAATTAGAATTTAAAATAATCTAGTCTACCAGTTTAAAGGGTTCACTTCTTTTTACTCTTCTCTTTACACTAGAAGCAGACAGAGGGCTCCTTTCCCCAATATTGATGATTGGAGTCCCATTTCTGAGACACAAAGCAGAACTCTTGAGCTCCCTCTCTCCATGACAGGAATTGAATTTGTTGTTTCACAGCTTGGCACCAATAAGACACCTGGGCCGGATGGTTTTACTGCGGAATTCTTTAAAAGTCATGGAACACTCTCAAGGATGACATCAAGGGGGTGTTCAACGATTTTTTTGAGACTGGAATTATCAACGCTAGTTTGAATGAGACTTATATCAGCCTCATTCCAAAGAAGGCCGGGGCTAAATCTGTATCTGATTATAGACCGATTAGTCTCACTACATGCTTATACAAGATCATCGCGAGGGTCCTATCGGAAAGATTAAAAAAAGTTCTGCCTAGCACTATTACTAAACAGCAATCGGCTTTTGTGGCTGATCGGCAGATTGTTGATGCTTCATTGATTGCTAATGAAATTATTGATGTCTGGAATCGAAATTTTTTGGAGGGAGTTGTTATAAAATTAGATGTTGAAAAAGCCTTCGATATGGTTGATTGGAACTTTCTGGATGACATTCTTGTCGCGAAAGGCTTTGGTTGCATTTGGAGAAAATGGATTCATGGATGTATATCTACTGCAAACTTTTCGATACTGATCAATGGGAGACCTAGAGGGAAGATTTTGGCATCGAGAGGTCTCCGACAGGGGGACCCTCTCTCCCTTTTTTTATTCACTCTGATTATGGACTGTCTGAGTAGATTATTGATAAGTGGGGAACAACTGGGGGATATATCTGGTTTTTCTGTTGGAACCGACCCATTCACGGTCTCCATCACTCACTTGCTATTTGCTGACGACACCATCCTTTTCTCATCATCTCAACCTGATTGTGTCACAAATATTTGCAAGATTGTCGCCGATTTCGAGGATGCATCGGGCCTTCGAATCAATAAACAAAAGACCGAGTTATTGGGGATTGGAATGGACAGACTTTGCATTGAGCAACTTGCGCCCCATTGGGCTATAGAGTGGGTGAATGGCCATCGACCTATCTTGGTTTGCTCTTGAATGGAAATCCAAAGCTTATCTCTTTTTGGACTCCGGTGATTGAAAAGATTGAGAGTCGTCTTCAAGGTTGTGGTTGTAAACACTTTTCTAAAGGTGGTAGATTGACACTCATTAATGCCACCCTTTCAAATCTCCCTACCTACTATCTATCTATTTTTAAAACTCCTATAAAGATCACCACGATCATTGAAAAACTTTATCGAGATTATTTATGGAGAGGTTTGACTGGTGGGAAACTCAGCCATCTTTTAAAGTGGGTTACTGTTAAGCGACCTTTGGAAGAAGGGGGGGTTGGGTATCATCGACATTCGATCAAAGAACACTGCTTTGTTGCCAAAGTGGCACTGAAGATTTCAGTTGGAGCCCCTTTCTTTGTGGAGAGCTATTATTACTGCCAAGTTCAATCTTGGCTCTTCCCCTAATTACTCGGGCTATCGGGACTTACATAAATCAAAGGGTCCTTGGAAAGACATACACCCCACATTCAATTCATTAGAGACAACATTCGTATGAAGGTTGGGAATGGATCATCCGTATCTTTTTGGGATGATCATTGGCTTGGTGAATCTGCACTTAGTGTCTCTTATAGTCACCTCTACAACTTATCTAACATGAAAAAGGGTACTATACAGGAACATTGGATCCCTTTGATTGAATCGTGGAATCTATCTTTCCGGCGAAATCTTAATGAGATTGAGATCATTGAATGGGCATCACTATCATCTCTTCTGCCTCTCTCCCTCCCCTCTACTGTTGATGATAGTTGGATATGGAAATTGGAGAGTAATGGTTTGTTCTCCACAAAGTCCCTTGCTAATCTCCTTTCTCCCCATGGTGATCTGGACAGAGAAGCTTTTTATGGCTCATTATGGAGGGCTAAGTGTCCTAAGAAGGTTCGGTTTTTTGTATGGGAAGTCAGCCACGGTCGTATTAACACAAACGATTTCATTCAACGAAAGTGTCCAAGGTCCTTCCTCTCCTCTCAATGGTGTGTTAATTATTATGGTAGCTCGGAGGACCAAAATCACCTATTCCGGGGTTGCCCCCTTGCTTTGAGAGGTTGGGAATGGCTTTTGGCTGCCTTTGGTTGGCACACACCTTTACCTAACAGCTCTGAAAATCTCCTTTATTATTTATGGTGTGGTCACCCATTTGAAGATCATGTGGTTGTTCTTTGGCACAACTTCATTGCTGCTGTTTTTTGGAAGATTTGGTTGGTTCGGAACGACAGGATTTTCAAGGATAGGGAGGAACATCATTACTCTCTCTTTGACTCCATTTCTCATCTTGCATTATCTTGGAGCAAGATTTCCCAACCTTTTTGTAATTATAGTCTTAGTTACTTATTTCCTAATTGACATTGTTTCATCTAATGCCCCATAGCTTTTGTACTTAACACATATCAATGAAATGTTACGTTTCCTATAAAAAAAAAAAGGGTGTTAATTTCAAATTTTATATACTAACTTTATATATTTTATAGGCCAATTGGGGACCCATATATTACATTTATAAACAATTTTATATTTTATAGTAAAACAGAAAGTTTAAAAAAAAAAGGACTATAAGCTTTGGATGATGCCACGTTGATAAGTAATACAAAATTAAAGCTAAAACTTAAAAGTAAAAGTACTAAAAAAAATTAAAAGTAAGAAAAGTCCTGTCTACTCAAAGATGTCTGTTATAACTTCTTTGGATCGGGACTCTTCTCCCCCTTCTTTTGAAAATTATGAAAATGCCAATGTGTGTGATATGTGTATGCATAAATTTAAAATAATTATTGTTGATATAATTAAATTTACATCAACCCACGAGCTTAAGCTTTTGGGTTGATTGGTGATTTAAAATTAAATTTCACTTGTAGGGCATTTCTCAAATTTCTAAGCCCACGAGTGAGGGAGGTGTTGATATAATTAAATTTACCCCAACCTACAAACTTAAGTTTTTTGGTTGATTGGTGATTTAACGTAACTCAACAATTATTTAAAAAAAAATGAAAACCAAA
The DNA here is from genome assembly GCA_037832685.1 of Sicyos baderoa. NCBI lineage: Eukaryota > Viridiplantae > Streptophyta > Magnoliopsida > Cucurbitales > Cucurbitaceae > Sicyos > Sicyos baderoa. The sequence goes on from JBBMEF010000008.1 coordinate 127,920, forward strand.
AACCCAAAAACCAAACCCAGCTGAACCTCTTTTTTCACTCCAGTTCATGACACTTCCAAAATCTTCTGGTAGAGATGATTATAAATTTATAACACACCTTCATGGCCTTCATATATTCCCAGACATCATCGACAACATAGATACTTAATATTGGATCCGTTGAGAACTCTCTCAGAATTTGCAACATTCTGCCAAGATGAACCTCAGAAGAATTATTGTCATCACCTGAGACAATAATTAGCCTTCATAGTTACTTTCTCCGCACAAACAACAAAATCAAGAAAGAGATATATTCTTAAAATAGAACAGAACCTCTCCGAGAAGATTGGGAGCTATTGAACTTCTGAGCAATTAAGTGATCATACACTAATGCTCCTATGGCATGCCTGATCTCTGGTGGGTCATCAATCAGTAAATCATAAAGGGGGCCTAAATCGTCATCAGCTAAAAGTTGATGTCTGAAACACAGAAAATAAATAAATAAATGTGTAAGATTAACAAGCTTTTGAAATCAAATCTACTGAGTTACCTTAGAAGTTGTGTAACAAGCCCTATGGCACACACAGCCACAGAAACATCAATGTCATCTGCCAATTCAATCATCCTATTAGAAAACCTCTCAGTGAATAGACTGAGTGTTGGCACATTATCATCAACTTCATACAGATTCTGTAAAGCAAGAACGGAGACTTTTCTGACTCCCGAATTCTGCACCAGAAACATAAAAGAAACTATTGAACATGTTTCCGTATAGTTAGAAAGAGTTAGTGAGTATAAATTATAAGGATTTGGTAAAAGCTTAACAAGAAATGAAAAGAGACTTAAAGACTAGATAGAAATTCCAAATCAAGTAACTTACTTTGTCATTCAATGTCCATCCAAGATATTTTAAGTATAAATCCTGCAAAAATAGAGATGGATAGGACAAAATCCATACTCCTAATGACTGTATGCACGACATTCTAATATTTGGATCGATATCTCGATAACGATGCACAAATAACCTTCAAAAGAACGAGCTAATCAAATTAAGTAAGTATTGAAAAAGAATCCAAGATTACTAACAGGTCCCAAAAAGCACTTTATTGGCCCATTTTGACATTTTAAGAAAAAGATTTTACCCAGTAAAAATCTTGCGCATCATTTCCTCCAATACTGTAATATTTTCGTGAGTCATAGAAAACCTTTTATGCAAAGACTCCACACGAGGTCCCTCAGCTCGTTTCTTCTTTTCAGCATCCAATTGTCTACGAGTAGTTTCACGTTGAGCACCAAGCATTTTAGCAACACTTATGAAAGAAGTAACAAGTTGGAGACCCATCAATGAAGCTACTTGACGATAAACCCTTGGAGGAGTGCTGGTCCATATTTAAAATATATATATTCAAGGGAGGTATAGAATTACATTTACAACAACAACAACAAAACCATATATTCAGACATTGCAATTGTTTACTAACCATGATAATGCAATTATGTAGTCCACGCATTTATCAAATAACACCTTATCAAATAAAGGGCCATGTTGACACTCATGGACCAAGTGGTCCCAAAATGACTCGAGATTATCTTTGAAGTTTCTGACTTCCTTCCTTTTAGAGCTTTGATAATCTTCAACTTCACCCTATGAAACCAAATTCAAGACGATGTTCAAAGGCTAATTTGAGTCAGATAACTCAAAAGAATTTACAGTAGAAGACTAAAAGGTGGCAACAAAATGGAAAACGTAAAAGAGGGTTGAATATAAAATATGTGAAAACAATGCAAGGAAGATTTAGAATACTTTTTTTGCAAGATTGACGAGAGCAACTACAACATCGTCAACATCCGTCTCTTCAAGAAAGTCACCCTTGATATGGTATTTAGTTCCACATGCCTGTAAGTTTGTAGATTTCGATAATCAACAGTCTTTCTTTCAATATAGCTTTCTAAATGCACTCTCAAATTAGATCTAAGGGTTGGGAAAAAAAACTTCAAATTACCTCAAACAGCATTGCCAGGAGCTCAACCATCGAAGCTTTTGGATCTTTTTCATACCTCTCCACCCAAAGCTTAACAACTTGAGGAATAAGTTTCCCATTTCCTTTTATAACTTCTGCAAAAAGAATTATAGGACATGATTAGTTCTTAACAAGATTTACAATCTCCAGAAAGCATGGTATGACAAGTCTTACACTCTAAATACTAAATAACAATGAGTAACCACCGGGGAACAGTTTCATTTCCAATATTCACGTCCATATTATTTCAGGCACTCAACATTAAAGGGATAATTTTACTGAGAATGTGAGCACAGTTGCAAAATGATGAAAACGGCAGTAATTCATTGAGATGTCACCAACATAATGACTAAAATCTAGAAACATCCAACCACGACCCAAGTTTGTTCTTTCAATTGTCAGAATTAAAAGAAACGCAAGATAAATTGAACCTAATTCAAACAGTAAACACTAAACATTCATCATGCTTGTAAATGAATACAAGTTACCAATCAGACTCTGATGGGAGACTTCATCAGCAGCACTCGAAGTGCTTTCCAAACGGCTCCGCTTAGTTTTGGGAGGATGAACCTCCTCAAAATTTTCAGGTGAGCTCTCTCGGTTGGCCTGGTCGCTAGCATCACTGGTCCTGTCATTGGTGTCGCCACCACCACCATCTGCATTGGTAGCTTGCTCTTCGGCAGCTAAAATCTGAGCTTTCGTCCTTCTCTGCTCACTCAAACACCATAAATTACCCAACATAAATACATCATTGCCCAACCAAACAAAACAATAATAAGATTAAAAAACAAAAACTCCACAAGTACTGAGAACAATCATCACCGGGCGGCGAGTGCTCATTCCAGAAGCAATTGTAGCAACAGAAGCATCCTCCATTTCTATTAAAAGATAAATCTAACACCAACCGACGCACAGTCCTCAAAACAGCGACTGATTTCATCAAGAACAACAAAACAAACTCAGATTCTAGACAAAATCAAGCATAATTGATCAAAAAACAGATACCCAGTTGAATAAATGGCGTAAAAACAGACTATGAATTAACCTAGCGGAAAATTGAATTTCTACAAACTGGAAGACAAATTGAAGACGGCTTCTCCACTGGTCCCTGTGCCTTTAGCCCTAGATTTTGTGCTGTACAGAAATCATGGACTGAGAATTGAAACGACGAAGAAGATTGGAGAAAATGGGAGAAAAAATTGTAGAGATTATACAGTGTGTTGCGGTGAGCGTTCGCAGATCGAGCGGGTGGAAGATGATAATCTCCCGCCAATTGTAGAGAACTGTGTCGCAGTCCAACTGCGAGAACTCGTATGTTGAGAAAAATATTGGTAAAATATAGGCATATAAGAAATTTAATTTGATAACTATTTTGCCCCGTTTGATAACCATTTAGACCCCGTTTGATAACCATTTAGACCCCGTTTGATAACCATTTGGTTTCTTATTTTTTGTTTTTCAAATTTAAGCTTATTTTCTCTCAAATTTCCTACAATTTGTTTCATCTTTACTACCATGTATACATCTTTCCTTAAGAAGGTAGGAAAGACCAACCAACTTTTAAAAACAAAAAAAAAGTAGTTTCCCAAAGTTTGTTTTTGTTTTTAAAAGTTGGTTAGTATTCTCCTACTTTCTTATAAATGATAGGAAGGATGGAGTACATTGTAGGAAATTTCGAGATAATAGGCTTAAATTTGAAAAACAAAAAACAAGAAACTAAATGGTTATCAAACGGGGCCTTAGTTTTTTGTTTTTGGTTTTTAAAATTTAAGTCTATTCTCACTCAAATTTCATAAAATGTATTCCACAATTCCTACCACATATCCATCTTTTCTTAAAAAAAGTAGGAGAATACTAATCAACTTTTTAAAACAAAAACAAATTTTTGAAAGCTACTTTTTTTTGTTTTTAAAAGTTGGTTGGTCTTCCCCTACTTCCTTAAGGAAAGATGTATACATGGTAGAAATGATGAAACAAATTATAGGAAATTTGAAAGAAAATAGGCTTAAATTTGAAAAACCAAAAACAAAAAATCAAATAGTTATGAAACGGGGCCTTTGTTTTTTATTTTTTAAATTTAAACTTATTATCACTCGAATTTTCTATCATCTATTTCACATTTTTACTATATGTCCATATTTTTTAAAAAAATTAAGTGAATACTAACTAACTTTTAAAAAATAAAACAATTTTTTGAAGTTGTTTTTTCTTTTTTGTTTTTAAATTTTGATTTGGTTTCTAGAATGTAAGAGGTAAATATCCAAATAAGAAAAAACTAAGGGTAAAATAGTTCTGCTTAAATTTTAAAAACCAAATAATTTCAAAAAAATAATAATAATAAATTTTAAAAACCAAATGATTATCAAAAGAGACTTTCCTTTTTTGTTTTTTGTTTTTCATTTTGAGTTTTAGTTTGTTGTTTAAAAAAATTAAAAACCGTATATATTTGATAACTAGTTTTAGTTTTATATTTTTTAAAAATAAAAATCAAAAAATTTGTTTGATAATTATTTTTTGTTTTCAGATATTACATTTTATTTTTATTCTTTTAGTTTCTAACTATTTATTCATGATTTGTTATACTTTTTTAAAAAATGAAAATAAAGAATCCGTTTTTAAAAGCTACTTTGATTAGTTTCTAAAATTCTTTTGATATTTTAAAAATATTTTAAATATTTTAAAAACAAAAACCAAAATTAGTTATTAAACGATTTTTTTTTTTTTGAAAAAGTAAAAAAGTTTTTAATCATTAGCAAATTAAATATTTGAAATATAATTATTTATACGTCAACGATAAAATTATAAGTTAGGTGATTGATATAACAAAAAATAAAAAAATCATATGAGTAATATATAAGTAGTAAATTTCTCTGTATTTGACTTAATTTCTGTCTAAAAAACTTCAAACTTCAAAAAAAAAAATCCATTGCAAACTCTAAAAGTAAAAAATAAGGTAAGAAATAACAATAGAACTTCAGATAAACATTATATTTTACATTTCAGGCAATAAACTCATTTTTCTACCTGTTTTCAAACAAGTGTAATCATTTTGATGTGAAGATGGTAAAGAAAAGTGAAACCCAAAAACATAATGTAAGGAAACAATTATAATGCCATAACATGTCCTGTAATTTGTCCTGCAAGACATACAGAAGCCACTATGTTAAGGGCAAAACAAAAGAAATCCAGAACAACATTTGCAGAGATGACAACATATATATCTACAGTCTTGAGAGCTGCCATGAGAGACAATAGAAAGTAACCAGTTGTCCTATAGGGATATATCAAGCCGCACCCGCCATGGACTCGATTAATATTTTGTAGCCTTCAGGAATCGGGGCCTGGGTCTGAACGCACTCAGCAAGTGCAGGAACATCAGAGTTCACGTCTAGCATCCTGGCCAGTAGCAGAAGTAAATGAAAGTCGGAGATTCGCTTCACGAACGGAAGCCCTCTCGCGCGATCGAGGTGATTTTTCAATGCCTTCATGGTCACTGGAGTGTTTCGGTTTTCAATGGGGAAACTTGTCGAGAGTGGACCCTGTAAGCATTGTTATACCACCTTGTTAATCCCTTCAATACAGTAGTTCATTAAACACGACAGCATATAATGAATTGTGCAAAGATCGTCTTAGAATTAAGAAGACCAGAAAAAATAACTTGAAATTATCAAAAGTTACCAACACTCCTGGTGGTCAAAGAGAGTCTTGAAATACTTAAGATAATGGGTTCAATCCATGATGGACACCACCAAGGAATTAATTACCTATAGGTTTTCTTGGAATCCAAATGTTGTAGGATCAGGTGGTATGTCCCGTGACATTAGTCGAGGTGCGCGAAAGCTGCCCGGACAGTCACGAATATTAAAAAAAAAAGTGCACAATGCAAACCAACAGCTACATAAAACAAGAACCTAAAGAATGCACCCACAGCCCCAACAACATAAAAAAATTATCTAGGATATAGTTAGTAGTGCCAAACCCTTTTACACAGAAATTGCACCGATCAATAAAAAAGAATCTTCTTGGACTAAGTAGACTCTTACAAAGGAAGGAGGACAAAAGCCACCGACACAAACTTTAAAGTAGTAAAGACGGTAATGAATTCAATCCATGATAGCTACCTACCTAAGATTTAATTTCCAACGAATTTCCTTGACATTTAAATGTTGTAGGATTAGGCGGTATGTCCCATGAATATAATCAAGGTGAGCACAAACAGGCCCAGACAGTCACCGATATAAAAAGAGAGATAGAAAAGAAAGTGTAGATGAGAAGAAAGAAAGCAAATGGGACTGTCCCTACTACTCCCTAATTGGGAAACTGAGTCATAAATTTCAAATACTTGAAGGAAATTCCAAATTAGTCAATCAAGATAGTTTTTGTGAGGGGTTCCTAAAAGCGTCATTAGTCTTACACACCCACTCTAGAAACGAGAATCATACTTACTATAGTCCTATGCCTCAAAGGATTAGGCTCCAAAACAAAATTCTATAGCTATTTTTCCAATAGGGTCATATGATATTGCAACAGTCGAAGTAGATGCCCAACTCACCCCACTAAGTCAATACGACAACCTCCTCGAAAGTCTCTCGTGATCTTCTCCTCCTTATTACTTAGGATTGAAAGGATCTTAACTATATAAATGAAGTATGTTATAATCTCCCTCAAAACAAAACAAAACAAACTGGAAAAGTGTTGTCCTACCACCGTTCGGAAATAACATTTTATTTTACAATTAGATTCCAAAACAACAAATGATTTTGTTTTGTTTCATTTATAAGAAACCAATGTTTCATGTGAAGGGGAATATAGAAACCGACACCCGAAAGGAGCCATGACAATAGAACAACAAATGACTGGGAGTACAACCAAGTAGAAGCACAAAATATGAATGGTAGGAAGTCATTTTACTTCAAGCACTAAATATAGATGTCAATCCGGCCAGCTTAAAAGGGATCGCGATTGATACCAATCACAAAACTCCTGTCTCTAATTATGACCAAATATGGTCTCGCAAACAGATATTATGTTAAGACTAACAAGAGAGCCCAACCCATAGAAGAAAAATAAGTAACTATGCAGTGATGCGTTGACCACCTACCCAAGAATTAATTTCCTATGAATTTCTTTACTTTTCAAATGTTGTAGGGTTAGGCAGTGACAACAGTTGAGTTAAGGTGTGCATAAGTGACAACAGTTGAGTTAAGGTGTGCATAAGCTGGCTCGAACAGTCACGAATATTAAAAAAAAAAATGTAATATCAACAAACTAAAATTGATAAAGCCAAAAAATTTACCCACCCCGCATGAAACCCTTAAATAAGAAAAAGAATAAGGGATATCCTTTTTTTTTTTTAAACAAGGGTAACCACTCCCGTCCCTAGGCTAGGCACCAGAGACATCGAATGAGTAATGTCACAGGTGAGTTTCGAACCTGAAACCTTGAAGGGAGCATACCTTCAAAGCCCAAGTCTTCAACCACTGTGCCACCCTTAGGGGACGTGCCACCCCTAGGGGACGAATAAGGGATATCCTTACCTAGTAAAAGCTAAAATTCCCCCCCTAAGTTTCCTCAACCAAAATTAATAGCTAACCTAAGGCAATTCAGAAGAATCAAAATACAAGGAAAATTCAGGGTTTAGCAATTATCAGTCATTAATTCAATAGAAACATGCTTCAGAGTATAATGAAACGCAAAATAGTAATTAGATAACATGTGAGTAAAATTAAGGGGATGGATCACGAACCTGATGGTCAAAAATCTTAACCACAACCAGAAAGAAATCATTGTCAACATCTCTAATGTCTTTGACACCAACAACAACATCCTTCTTCATCTTCGATAACTTAGGATCGAAATCATCTCCGATTTCAGTCTCAAACCAACCTTCCTTAAACAATCTAATACACATATCACTCATTTGAAAAGCCTCAAAATGAACATCAGCTCCCCCATCTTCATTCACCTCCAATTTCACAACTGCGGTAACCCATTCCTTCAATTCACTCTCAGAGTGAAACTCGGCCGCCTGAAGCACTTCCCTGTTGGACAATGTGTAATCCTTTCGCTCTCGACTAATCGTCTGCGAGAAAATAAACCCAACTCTCCTCATCCCCAACCCAACAGCAATGGCTTCCACCACTCTCTCCTCGTCAGAATCTCGAAAAAACAGTAAATTATCCTCAGTCCCCTGTTGAGGCGGCTCATATATGAAATTCACCTCCACCTTCCCCTCCGGCGACACCGTGCCGTACATAAACCCCCCACGTTTAACAGCAAATGCAAGCGATTCGTTAACATAATGCTGGAAAGCATTCGCGCAATCGCGGTCGAACGAAACCGATTCGCAATTAGGGTTTTCTTGACGAGTGACCCGCATCTGCTTAGCGATCAGATCATCCATGGTCATCTTGCGGCCGAAAGAGCCGGCGGGATGGAAATTAGGGCCGGCGACAGTGCGCTCGCCGTCGTAAGCGAGAAACACGATGGACCCATGGGAGAGATTGAGCGAGGAAAGGAGGGTGTTTGGATTCGACATGTCGGTGAATTGGGAGAGACCGCCATGGGAGTTAGCCAACAGGAGATTCCGATTCGTGGATAGGGTTTGGTTCTGGATTGGGATTTTGAGCTGCGATTGAATCGTGGCTTTGAGTTGAGCGATTGTGATGCGTGGGCTCTCGATCGCGACTCGCTCGAGGCCGTCTCTGCTGCGAATTCTTAGCATCATGGTGCTGTCGCCGGAATTTGATGAACAAATCGGCGGCGGGATTGAGAAATTGGTGCCGGAAATTGCAGAAGTTGAAGAAGGATTTCGAAGTGGCTTGGGAATCAGGAAATCGATTCGACACTCTTAAGAAAGTTCCAGAATTCTTTTTTCTTTCAATTTTGTAAATATATATTTGGTTTATCTTTTTGCTGTTGGAATTTGTTTTTTTTTTTTTTTGTCTTGATCATTTCTATCAGAGAATATGGATTTTCACTTCAAAATCAATTGGTAATGAGGAGATATTCCATATCTTTTGTGGATCCGTTGTAGAATCCTCACATTTCCAATGTGGGACAATTTGAATTAGATCTTAATTTGACGCGTTTTGGCTTACTTTTTGCCTTTTTGCTAAGGTTGGATTCGAACTTTGGGATCAAATACTCGCTTAAGCTTATGTCTGTTGGGTGGGGTCCACACCTGCTTTATAATTCAAAGCATTTTGGGTTGGATCGGAATTTGAGGTCATTACCCACATTAAGCTCTGATACCATATTAGAGAATATGGAGTTCCACCTCAAAATAAATTGGTAATGAGGAGAGTATTTCATATCTCTTATAAATAAAGTGTAGAATCCTCACATTTCCAATGTAAGACAATTGTCACAAGGTAAGTATCTCCAACAATTTGACATGGACAAATGTTATTTTCGAATTTGTTCTATGATCTTTAGATTTTTAAATATTTAATTTTATCTATTTACTTTTACATAATTTAAAATTTATCGAAAAAGGTTTCAGAAAAACTTTTAAAATCTAATGAATGTATTGCCAAAACTATTTTGTCTTGTTTGAAAACAAATAATCGTTATAAATATTTTCACATTTAGTTTTAAATAAAAATAGTTGGTACTTCCCTTAAAAAAAAGAAGAAAAAAAAATTGGTACTTGTTAACAAAAATACTTGTATTAACTTTTTTTTTTTATCTTAAAAAAAAGTTTTTTTTAGTTCGACAATGGACTTGTATTAATTTCAAGGATTAATTTCAAATTAATACATACGGATTTAAAAAAGAGCCAACAGAGTAACAGCTCAACCAACATCAATGCTCACCTAATGACTTCTAGGTCTTGGGTTCGAGCCTCCCCCACCCCCAATTTTTGTAATCTCAAAAAAAAAAAAAAAAAAAAAAACTACTCATTAACTGTTCTAAAAAAATTAATGAAATTAAAACTCTCTTTTACAAAATGTTTTGAATTTTTAAAAAAAAGCATTTTGAAACTTATTTAAACATGAAAAGGGCTGCAATTGTTCAATAGCAATTGTAAACCAATTTTTCGTTTTATTTAACATTTGATTTTTTTGATCTGTTAAGTAGTCAAGTGTGGCTATTAAGACCGGGTCGGTAACACAATAATTTTGTTACTTGGTTGTAAATCAATTCAATACACGGGTCACATGTTCGATTTCGAGAATTAATCTTTGTCTATCTTCCCCTGATATTTACTCAAAAATAAAAATAAAAGTGCGGTTATTAGGTGATTATGTCACTAATAATAGTTATTAATAGTTAGTTTGTTAAATAAGATACGATCACTTTAATTGAATTGAAGTATGAAAAGTTACAAAAGAGTAAATAAATTCAATTAAGAGAATTTGCGCTGTATAACAATTTTCCTACTCTGCATTAGAATTATAGCAACTTTTTAAAAATATTGCAAATATAGCA
>JBBMEF010000008.1:139147-172139 GCA_037832685.1 Sicyos baderoa
CCAAAATCCAGTGGTTCCTGTACAATTTAACGAATATTCAAATACTCCTTAGACATAATTAATATAGGGTATAAAAAATGACAAATTTGGAACACAGTACCCGCTATTGAAGGGAAAGAAAACTCGTTGTTGGGGATTAGCCAACTCGTCTAACCTATTGGCTATTTTTCTAACCCGGGCATCTTCATTATTCTGACTAAAAGTCGATGCAAACTCAACTTAAATACTAAAAGAAAAAGAATCTAGCTAACTCCAAAATCATAATCAAAATATTTCCAAGTGAAAATGACTATCAAAACAACATGCATTTGTACCAATCACTAATTATTTGAACATATGAATCAAAATCAACACAAATAACACTTTTGTTTTCTCTTAGGACTTTTGTCAAACACCTTGTGGGCCAAAACACCAATCAAAGTAAAAACATGCAACCAACTAATCAAACTAAGCCAGAGATTCTTTGGCACCTCTATGAGATACCACAATTTAGACAAAATGAGACAATCTAGTACTAACGACTAACTATAAGGTCTAAAGTTTTTCTAACATTATGAAAGCAAAGCATCATTTCATACAATGTTTAGAAGCAAAAAACATTTCCAAGTGAAAATGACTATCAAAATAACATGCATTTGTACCAAACACTAATTATTTGAACATATGAATCAAAATCAACACAAATAACACAATGGTTTTCTCTTAGGACTTTTGTCAAACACCTTGTAAGCCAAAACACCAATCAAAGTAAACACATGTGCAACCAACTAATCAATCTAACTCGACACTCTAGCTTGGAAAACAACATGCATTTAAGAAGAAATAAGATAAAAAAAATGTTACCCAAAAGCCTCAAGTTGAAGAAAATGTCGAAATGTCGAAATTTTGACCTTCTAAGCTTGAAAGAGAAGAGGATTTCGGTGGGTGTTAGTCAGCGGCAGCAGTGGGTTAATCTGGCGGCGGTGGGTTAATCGGCGGCCCCGGCGTCGGTGAGTAGAGGGTTCCGGTGAGCAGGGGGTTTCAGTGAGAAGGGGGGTTTTCGGTGAGAAAAGGGGTTTCTATAAGGAAGAGGAAATGAAATTAAATCTTGCGCGTCTTAAAGAACTATCCATGGCGGGCATTGCCCGCCATTGATACTATACTATCTATGGCGGGCACTGCCCGCCATAGATACTTATCCATGACATGCATTAAAGCCCGCCATAAATTCCTCCGTGTTTTTGAAACCCAAATTTTAAGCCTGCCATTGATTTTCGGTTTTCTACTAGTGAATTAATCTCAAAATTAGTCATTTGAAATTAATTTTTAATGACATTGGTTAAATAGTAATCATGACTATGAAGCATAGTCATTATATGCCATTTTCTACTAATTATTTGACCATGTAAAGAGGGGAGACATAAGTACATAAACAAGAGACAATAACTTTATTGGTATACATTATTATTTGGTGAAATTTAACCAAAATAAAAAACACAAGAGCTTATAAATACTTAAAGGGATATGCCGACATACATGGAGTTAAGGACTATCATAATTGAAGCAGCAAGAAGAGAACTTTATTGAAAAAAAGATACATGTTACATTATAACAACTCATTCATTACAATCCTAACAATTTTAACTATATATATATACAGAAAATGACATTTTAAGAAGAGTAATTTGGGTGCACCTTGGTTAGCATCTTTACCGTGATATCACTCATGTGGCATATTTGGTGCCGCACATCTCATTTCTCTTTTTTTACTTTATATTTATTATAAAAAAAATTAAAAAAAAAAAAAAAGATGTGTGGCTCTAAATGCAAGGTATCACGGTGGGGTGCTACCCGGGGTGCACCCAAATTTTTCTCCATTTTAACCTAATGGGCTAGATAAGTCTTTATACATTAATATTGACAATAACATAACTAACATTAATATATACTAAATTATTGTATTAGGACAATTTATGGGGAGATTAAGGGGCCACACGACCCTCTAAATTGCTTTAAATTAGTAATGTAGTTTGTGAGTGGTTTGAAGTTTCTAAAATATTAAAAATAAAATTGGTTATCAAACAAACCTGCTCGCATATTTGTGGGCTTGGACTTCATTCATTCGACTTGGATCTCATAGATTTTTGGGCTTATTTTATATATTTGGAGCCTAGTTTAATTTGGACCTAAGATTCAATATGGGCTGACAGGTTATAAGATTGGGCCCAATAATTTTTTTTTTCTTTTTTATTTAAATTTTTTTGAAGTAATTTTAGCAGCGAACAAAAGGTTTCATCTACGATTTCCCGTTGACCTAATTTTTGACAATTTCTCTCCAATTCAGGCGCTTTCCCTTTGATACTGCGATTCAATTTTGCTTCAACATTCTGGTTCGTCTTCTGTGGAATTTGATCGTTTTTCTATTTCTTGTTAATTTAACCTTTTTTTTTTTGGGTGAATTCCTCGTTCTTTGTAGCTTCAATTGCACTTTCCCAGTGCATTTTCCGCCATTTATGATTCTGGGTGTGTTCTGTTTAGCCACTGAAGCTCTTGCTTTTAGTTATTTGGAATTTTTGCTGCTGTTTCTTGATTTGGCTGGTTTTGTTGTTTGATTGTTTGTATATTTTTCAACTTGCTTTATGAAAGTATAATAGAAACATGGATTTTGTCTCCCGGTGCCTGGCCTTGGGACGGGTGTGGTTACCCCGGGTATAGTGGAGCGAAGCTCCGATTTCCCGGTTAAAAAAAAAAATAGAAACATGGATTTTTGGGGTTCTTTGGGATGAGGATAATCAGAGAAACTCTCTGCTAAAAGACCCCTTTCCTCCTAACACTATACAAACCCTTCTGCTCTTGGAAGTCATTTACCCCAACCGACCCATGAGCTTAAGTTTTTGGGTTGATTGGTGATTTGACATAATTCAACATGGTATAGAGTCTTGAGTTCATCAAGTTTTTATTGAGTCGTTTTCCTCTCCAATTAAAATTAGATTCCACTTGTAGGGCAACTACTAGAGCATTTCTCAAATTTCCAAGCCCACAAGTGAAGGGAAGTGTTGGCTGGTATAATTAAATTGACCTCAACCCATTAGCTTAAACTTTTGGGTTGATTGTTGAATTAACATGATTCAACAATAACCAAAAATTTCTTTTGAAAGTAACTGGATTTCTTTATTCAACTTAAACATTATTCTTGCTGGAGATTCTGTTCTTTGCGTCTGTATTGCACGATGTAGAGTTTGAAGTGGTAAAATTTTGTTTTTCTTGAATAAAATAGCCATGGGCTGTCCATTTGGTTGATATTTTGAAATTGATTTTTAAAATAATTCACTTTTTCATGTTTCAGTTTTCGTGAAGTCCTATGTAGAAACTACACTAGGTGCTTCTTTTAATAGAAAGTTATTGACCTCGTGCAGCCTTGATTTTTTTATGTTATGCAATGTTCTTTTTATTTAATCATTTTCATTTTCTAACTTTATAAATTTTTATTATTGTACTTCAAATTTCCATTTGTAATGTTTATCTATTCGTATAATTTAGGCCGGACAAAATGGATTATCGGGGTTATGGTGGTCGATTTGAAACAAACAACTCAAATAAAGGCTATACTCGGGAGCAGGTATGAATGAATTATCATGTCATCCATCATGTGTTAACCTAGTGGTGAAATAAGGATTGTAGAAATCTAGAGATTATGAGTTCAATTCATGGTTGTCACCTTTCTAGGAATTTATTTTCTACGGGTTTCCATGACAAACAAATGTACTAGGATCAGGTGATAATCTCGTGAGAATAATCGAAGGGCGTGTAAGCTAGCTCGGACACTGAGATATATAAAGAATAGATTATCATGTCAAATTAAAAGGAAATTATGGATAATTGTTATAATAATTTGATCTTCTATAATTTCAATTATCATTTATCAACATACATCTTTCTAACTTTCTAACTGACTGAACTCGAAGTTTTTTTGTTTCCTGTTTAAATGAATTATGGTTTTGTGATAGTTTCATGTATATCTAACTTTGGTGTGAATATTAGGAATCTCTGGCTGATGACTTTATAGACGATTTTCACTTACCCATCAACCATAAGCCAACAGAAAATGTCGATCTTGAAAATGTGGAACAAGCATCATTGGATACACAATTACCTTCATCGAATGTGGGATATAAGCTTCTCCAGAAGATGGGCTGGAAAGGGAAGGGACTAGGGAAGGATGAACAAGGTATTGTCAAGTCCTCTCTGCTTGTTCATGGTGCGGTCTGTCTGTGTTTGCATTATAGTTTTCTGAATGTACACTCAAAATCATAATCCTTAAATGGTACTTGTGTGGATTTGCGTATAGGAATTGTTGAGCCGATAAAATCTGGAATTAGAGATCCCAAACTTGGAATTGGAAAACAAGAAGAAGACGATTTTTTCACCGCAGAAGAAAATATTCAGCGGAAAAAACTTGATGTTGAGTTGGAAGAGACGGAGGAACATGCGAAAAAACGGGAGGTATGTTATTTTTAATTTACAGTTGGGCAAAATGATAATTATTAGATAAGACTTTGAGGTTGATGCTTTCCTCTTTCTGAAACTCATATCAAATAGCAGAAGGCAGCATATAGCATATATGCATGTCTTTTAGCGGGAATGGTATATCATAGGGTACCATCAACTTTGGAAGGTCTTCAGATTTTCCTGCAGTTTTTATTACCTGGTGGCATCTACTGCCCGCTTCGTGCACATTATGAAAATCCAGGTTATAGCGGAGCGTGTGGAGAAGATTCAAACCGAGGTCAAAGAAATACGCAAGGTTTTCTATTGTGATCTTTGCAACAAACAGTACAAATTGGCTATGGAATTTGAAGCTCATCTCAGCTCATATGATCACAATCATAGAAAGGTAAGAAATTCAGTGCTCCAATCTTAAATAGTCCATGTCAATCAGAGTCCCTTGCTCCCCTGTCTTTCTCAAGTCCTTTGAAGCTGAATCGAATCTAAAGCATTGTTGGATAAGATTGCAGCGTTTTAAAGAAATGAGAGAAATGCATGGTTCAAGTAGCCGGGATGACCGAAACAAGCGGGAACAGCAACGTGAGGAGAGGGAAATGGCAAAATTTGCTCAAATGTATCTCTCTTTTTCTTCATTAAGTTCTTTTGTGATTCCCATTTCTAGTTTCTCTTTATGTTCACATATTTAGTGATTTTGTTTTTATCTTCTTTAATGTTAAAATAGTGCGGATGCCCGTAAGAAGCAGCAGCAGATGCTGGAGAAACAAGAAAGATCAGCCGATGCTCCTGTTTCTACTGAACTTAGAAATGCGACATCACTTGCAGATCAGGATCAGCGAAAAACATTAAAATTTGGATTCTCTTCTAAAGGTGGCACCTCAAAGGTAATAATGCTGAAGCCTCAATGAAGTTACAATCATGATCTGGTGTTCTTTGTTTATAACATTTTTTTGAATCGATTCTGAAATTAATTGGGCTTGTTCGTTTCTTCGTCTACGGTCTACCCGATGAGTAATAATAATGAAGTATCTGGTACATCTATTGGAATGGTTAGGATACAATAGGAAACCAGTTAAAAGCTAAACAGCACAATTGGCATTATTGGCGGACCATTTGTTTCATTTTTGCAACTTATCTATTATTGCTTGGGCATAAAGAGAAACTAGGTAACCAGTAACATTGAAAATTCATCTCTATTTTCTTCCTAACTTGTTATCGCAGAACATTTTTGGTGGAGCTACAAAAAAAGCAAAAGTCGCCACGGTAGCTTCAGTTTTCGGGAATGATAGTGATGAAGAGTAGCCAAACATTACCCAAATTGCATCTCAGAATTATGAGGGTGTATCGTTAAGTAACACCTTCTCGCCCCTAACTTGAAGTTCATGTAATCTTATGCCAGTAGATATTCTTGTTTAAACGCGCTACTCGCTATTCGACTGTTAATTATGTATCAGCTACAAGTTTGGTGTCAGTCATGTTTCAAGCCAAAGTGATTTAGTAGTCTGATAAAGAGATCCATACAAGTACCTTGCTCCAATTTCAGAAAGACAAAGATGCTTAGACAAACTTATGGTTCTGTTCTGTTTCTATAGCATCTTGCAAATGATGATTCTGGACAGTGTAATTAAACCATTGTGAAAGTTTCATGTCGTAGGTCTTGATAATAAGTACTTGTTTCATTTATCGTATATTTATAAAATCAATGTCGGTCACTTTGCTTTTCACACAACTTGATACTACTGTATGTGTATTTGGATCTGGAAATTGTTTGTGAATTGTTCCTACTTAGATCAATCAAGAACTATTTGCAAGTTTTGCAGGTTTACATGATCAAACGAGAGAGAATGGTGTCCCCAAGGGGTGGCGTAGTTGGTGCTCCCCTCAAGGTCTCAGGTTTGAGACATACTTGTGACATTAATTTGTAGACACCTCCCGTATCTCCATTCTTTCGATGTCTCCTAGTGTCTAGCCTGGTTACCCTTGTTTCAAAAAAAAAAAAAAGAGAATCGTAGATTTCTATTAACCAGGATCGAGTGGATTCTTTCTTAAACCTAGACAAGCCTTGGCTTGACATTTACCTCCCTAACCGCTAGCCTCTTGGTCTGAACTTGTGAAAAGGAATATGGGGCAGTCTTTAGGCATCCATTTTCTCATTCAAACTTGGGGGTTTCTTAAAGATATTTTGAAGAATCAGGATTTATTAGGCTCGGTTTGATAACTATTTTGTTTTAACTTTTGTATCATTAGGCTTTTTTTTTTTTTTCTCTTCATATCTCTACACTGAATGGATTAGAGATCCATTTTTCGTGTGGGGAACTTTCTGTGGGTTAAGCGGGGCCGGGGACGGAGATGGATGCTAGTCGAGGGACTCCAAGGCTGGACAAAGGTTCAGGAACAGGGACAATATATTAACTTGAGACAGAAAATTAGGAGATGAAAACTCCCTCCTACTTCCATAACATGGTGAGATAGGAGGAAGTAAAAAGAATTTGTTTGAGTTTGAAGACCACAATTGAGAAATTAGGAGGTTGAGTCCCCTTAGACTATGACATCTTCAAAGGAAAGGTTGAAAAATTCAAAATAAGAAAGTATACTTTAACGCAAATAATCTTAAATTTCAAAGATTTTGTTTCCAAAGTCGAAGATATTTAAGAATATTTAAAAGATTATATAAGCAAAATAGTATTAAAGTACAATAAGAATATTTTTTTTAGATGTTCACTAAAAACATCTTTTAGATCAAAAAATCAGTTTGGAGAATTTCTATATGTATATATATGATTTTAACCTTATTTCATTTTAATTTTTAAAGTTTCATTTTTTTTTTAATTATTTTTTTTTAACTTTCAAATATTCAATTTAATCCTTAAAAGATAAAAAGAAATTTATAAAGGAATCTATTATTGTTATTATTATTTATTTAATTTTAAGTTAAGAACTAAAATTTTATATTTATACTTTCAAGGATCATAATGAAACTAACTTAAAAAGTATAAGAGTAAAAAAGAGTTATGTTTCTAAACAAATGAATTATAGTTTAGATAGCATCTAAAAAAAGATATTACCACCTTTAAATATAATATAAGTAAAATAGGTAATCTCTTTCCCCCACTTGTACTAAAAAATATATACAAGCAAAATATGTATAATATAATTTGTTTTTTAATTATTAATTTGTTTTAATATTCAAAATTAATCATGCTAATATCAACATAACAATAAACTCATAATTAATTTTTGGTAAGTGGTCATCCAAAATTGGACTCATTATCTCAAACCTTTTTAACTTAAAAATTATACGAAAATCTAGAGAAAAAATAATATCTTAACGATTTTTTTAGCTTATTAAATTTAGTAAAATTTAGAATGGCATATTATGATTATTATTTAAATTCTTTTATTGTTAATAATATTTTTGAATATTCAAAATCTCTTCGGTGGTGATTTAGATTGTCTTCTTTGCAGTTTCTGTTTATACGCAAACCCTAATTTAATTTCTCTGCAACTTTTCCCCATACTCAAAATCACAGCAAACCCTAAAAACCTTCCAAACCTTCAGAAAAAAACCCTTTTTTTTTCATTCACGTTTGAATCTGAATCTCTTCGATTCTTTTCCGATTAGGGTTTTCTGCGTTTCCCTTTTTCAATGAATCACCGCCCTAATCTCCCTCCTCCGCCGTGTATTCCGCCGACGAGCAAATCGCCGACGGAATGCGGCAACTGCGGCAACCAAAATTGCTGGGTTCTGCACAATATCCGTTTGCGAGCCGCCAATCGCCGTCTCTGCACATCGTGCGTTCTTCGTCTTCATCCTGGTTCGTTCTGCCCTTCTTGTTTTCAGTTTTACGATCCTTCTGTTTCTCCTCACCCTTCGAATCGTTTCACTTGTGTTAAGTGTTCTTCCATTACGCATTCCCATTGCGTGGTCAACTCCGCCGGTTCCGATCCTCAGATTCTTTCGTCCTCTTATCTCTGCCCTCCCTGCGCCAATCCTCATTACTGTTTCTTCGGATTGGACTCCGGTCCCCGGGGTTCTACTGTGACTATTGACAGGAAGATTTCTGGGGTGTTGCACTGTGCGGCGAAGATTGCTTCGTCGTCGATGGCGAAGGCGTTGGCTCTGACGCGGGCTGATGCGGATAGGAAGGTGAGGGAGGCGGCGGTGGCAAAGAAGAGGGCTAGAGAGGCTATTGAGCATGTTGGGTATGTTATGGCTAGAGAAAGAGCTAGGCGTATGGAAGAGGAGGCGGCGGCTATGGAGGTTTCGGGTTCGGGGAGTGTTGGGGTTAAGGAGATTGAGAGGAATAGGATTGTGGGTTGTATGGTGAAAGTTGAGAATTCTATTGAGGCCCCTGTTAGTAGTAGTGGTTTGACTCAGAGAAGGGAGGGCTTGAATGGGTTTGTGAGACAGATTTCTAATGAGGGGGCTGTTTCCATGGAAGAAGATGTAAGGCAGAAAAATAACATTGGTGATAATGGGAATGAGAATGGGGAAGTTGAGAATGTGCAAAATGATCATATTGGAGGAATAGGAAATGCTAATACCTCAAAATAGCCTTTTGAAGTTGGTATTTTGGTTGTGATTATTGTGATGATGCAGAGGCATGGTTATAGGAGATTTCATGGCATCATTATATCCTTGGTCTGTATGGAAATTTATTCAGTTATTTTTCTTGGTCTTTAGGAATTAATTCATGTTGTGAGGATAGCACAATGCCTGTGAGTTTTTCCAGATATTCCTTGTTGAGATTTGGCTAGAGTCTAAACTAAGTTCATCCCAATTCTCTATTTAAGGTTCCCTCCTTGCATGGTGTAAAAAATGTAGATTAATTGAAGTTTAGCATTATTTTGTTGTGTACCTGTCACACTGTTACTTTGCACATTGCTGATTTAACTGCATTCTTTTCTTTGAGTTTCCTCCCCCTCTCAACTTTGAATAACTTGTGCCCTTGACATTCTTGAGATAGGGCCTGCTGCTGTATTTTGCTTGTTATTGGTTTTAATTGGGGAAATCTTTGTATTTACAGTTCATGGAATGAATTGGATGTGGTTTTCATTGCCTTGTTTCTTCTAGATTTTGATATTTGAGCTGTAATATCTCTCAAGAAAATGTTTTACCTGTAATATAACTTTTTTTTTTTGAAACCGAGAAATCGGAAATTCACTCCTCTATACTTCGGGGTAATATGTCCCTAGGCCAGCACTGGGAGACATCCAAAGAATTGATACACGAGAGGTGTCTTCCATTAATGTTACATATGGGTTTCGAACCTGGAATCTTGAGTGGAGCACACCTTCAAAACGCAAGCCTTCGACTACCACATCACTCCTTCGGGACAATATATGTTTTACCTGTAATATAATTGCTGGAATGGTTCTTTGAATGGTCCTTTCAAGTAGGTTGTGTTTTCTTTGCATTGTGCTGAGTGTACTTCTGTGTTATCAAACTCATTTTTCAAATTCTTTTGTTGATATTTAGCTATTTGTAGCAAAGTGTTCATAAATCTTTCAGGTACTTCAAAGGCATTTCTTTTGATATTGAGAATGAAAGTACAAGGAGAGACCTCATGTTAAGATCAAGGAAGCTAAATTCTCTTACTGTTTTATGTTGAAAAAGTGTTGTCTTCTCTTCTGTAATAGGTTCAATTCTTTTTCATGTTTCAACAGATGCCATTTTTTGAGCAGATATTGTCAAAAGGGACATTCAATTGTTGAGAAATGCAAGTGTTGGTTTAGTATTGGGGTTAGGTGAAAGGGGCAATCAAATGATTACAAGTTAAATGAGCTGTCATTGGTTTGGAATCAAATTCCAATTCTTGAAGTGAATAAGCTTAGTTTACCAGTTGACATATATCTTTGAAGAATCCCAAGTTAAAATCATTATACTTTGGATTTGTGTGTTTATTTATGGGAAACATGTTAATTTCACAATCATTGTTCTCACATGCTTGCATGGCCGTCCAAGCCCCCAAATTTCCAAAAATTTTGCTTCTCAATTATCCAATTTGGTGGTCCCGATGGAGAGTGACACTAGTGATTGAAGGCATGGACTTTGAAATTGTGCTTTCCTCAAGGTCTCAGGTTCGAAACTCACCTGTGACATTAATTTGTAGACATCTCTCGTGTCTCCATTCTTCTGATGTCTCTCGGTGCCTGGCCTAGAGACAGACGTGGTTACCCCGAGTATAGTGGAGTAAAGTTTCGATTTTTCGGTTTCAAAAAAAAAAAAATATATATATATATATATATATATAATTTGATGTAGCTTATCAATAATCGATTAAATTAAAGTAGAATTATTGCTTACCAAAAATTAAATTAAATATTGAAAAGGACTAGAAATATATCACTTTTGGATTAAATTAAATTTCATGAAAAAATGATGACTTTGGTATAATGGTCAAATAAGGGTTTAAGGTGGTCTTAAGAGTTTAGAGTTTTTTTTTTTTTTTTAAATAAGGTAACCACGCCCGTCCCTAGGCCAGGCACCGGAGACATCGAAGGAGTATGTCACAGGTGAGTTTAGAGTTTAGAGTTTTCTTGTCAACCTATCTAGAATTTATTTCTTTTGAGTTTCCTTGTCAACGAAATTTAGTAAAATACAATAATTATCTCATGAAAATAGTGTTCATCACACACAAGAATATTTATTAATAATAATAATAATAATAATTCATTTATACAAATTGAGAAAATTGAGACAAACAAACCTTACATAGAGGGCATAATTGCTCTCAAATAATATGAGAGCAAAATATTAATTTTCAAGCTTGAACTTATGACCATGAAGTTAAAATAGAATAACACCCAATAATAATAACTTTTAATCGAGAGAATAGCCATGTGAATTGAAGTTACTTGAAAACTTATGAAATATTGGCACTCCATTAGTGAACTTGGTTCACTTTGTCCCCCAAAGATTTTAGCAAAGTAAATCAAAAACGTTTTTTAAATTAATAGAAAGTTGATAAGGGGTAATTTATGAACTTTACCAAATTAGTCTTCCATTCAAATTTAATATGATCGAAAATTAAAAAAAAAAACATGCAAAGGATAGTCTTATTTATTTTCATTTTTTTAGTATAAAGTGAGAAAAAAGGTGACCAACAAACCCTACGTAGAGAGTACAACTACTCTCAAATAATATGAGTCAAATATTGATTCCGGATTCGAACTTGTGACCGTGAAGTTAAAATGGATTAACATCAAACAAGATAATCAATTGCGCCACCAATCCTCGTCGTCCTATTTCAACATGTAGTTTCTCAAGTTTTTCAATTTTATATTGAAGTGCATGGACAAACAAGTTGAATGTTTTTTTTTCATTAAAGAGCAATATCCAACTCTACTATTATAGCTATCCAAAAAAAAAAGTGCAATAGTGACATCCTTCTACTTTAGGACATTCAATTTGGTCCAAATATCAAAGTGAAGAAGATTTTTGCAGAAAAGTTGATACAGCAAAGGGCAATCTATGACTTTACCAAATTGGCATGCCACATAAAATTAGCTTTCTATAGTGTTTTGATTACAAACCTAGAGAACATGATTCAAAACTTCCAAAATGATGCATGACTAAGCCTTTTGTCTTCCAAAAAATGCATTTGATGTCATACAATCTTGATATAAGAACAACCACTAAAATCAAATTGGTCAGTGACACAATGGTTTCATTGTTTGGTCGTAAACCAGTTCAACATCAGTGTCACAAGTTCGATCCCGAGAATCAGTATTTGTCCCCCTCCCTCGATATGTACTAAAAAAAAAGAACCAAGAGGGAAAAATTACAAACGAGCATACAGACTTGATGTGAACGGAGTCGAGACATCGAGAAAAGAAAGCACGAATTGGACGACAAAGGCACATGTCACAGAAAAAAGAAGCCTGAAAATATAAGTGGTTGGGAAAGAAAGCTCTAGCAAAGGAGAGAAATTTAGTATAAGGTATGACATTGATGCTTAATTCGCAAGTCTCCTTGTCTCTTATCATATTCTTGTTTTCTTAGTTTACTATAGCAAAGGAAAATAAATATTCCCAATCCAGCAATGTCAACCAAAATTCTAATTCTAATGCAGTTAACCCATGATTTAATCCAATGATCAAATGAGAATCATCAAAATTATAAATTGGTTAGAGAAGGTGATCGATCTAGTATGGTTATGAACTTATAAATTAATTATCTACTAGTTTCTTTCACAATCAAATATAATAAGGTCAAACATTTTTCTCGTAATAATAGTTGCAAACTCGAACACTCACAAATATAAATAATAATAATAAAATAATTCTAATGCACTGTGATCGCCATTAAAGTAAATAAACATCAATACAAATCCTAACAATACTCCCAAAATCTAACATACATATATTACAGTCTCAAAGTGTTCCAAGTAGCTATCACTAACATATCACTAACATATCTTTGATCTTTACAGAAACAAAAGCTCAAGCAGGTTCATCTAAAACTCACCTCTGGTTCATTTTCTCCTCCAAAAATTGCACTCGTGGTGTAAGAGAACTGGGTGGCGCTTTCTGAAGCTATGAAATGCGAGGGCCTTTCATGAACGGTTCAAGGAGAAGAAACCTATGAGTTCACCAGTCCAGAGTGATTCTGCGAGTGATCAAGAACATAGTCAGAATGATGCAATAAGTAAAGGGTCTTAATCCAGCCGCCATGGATGATATCGTGGTGCTTGAGCTTGGTGGGATCTCGCTTCCAAAGCCTGTTGTGCTGCCCATACTCGAATCTGGATTGCCTGTGTTAAAGACTGTGGGAGGAGATCCGTTTCTGCACCAACAAGATACGGTTAATAAATTTAGAGTTCCAAGTCCGTCCCTAAGCCAAAAACCGGGAGACATTGAAGTAATGGAGACACGGGAAGTGTCTACAAATTAACGTCACAGGTGAGAGTTATTGTTACAAGAAACTTCTAATAAGCCTCCCAATTTTTTAAAATGTTTACATTTGATCTTTAGTTTGATAGATTTTTTAGTTTCAAAATCTGTGTCAACTAGAAGTTTCTGAAAACTACATTCTATGAGCTTTTGAAACCTGACTTGGTTTTTGAAAGTGTACCAGTATGGTTATCAATCCGAACCTTAATAGTTATACCGCCAAGAAACTAATAGAAAACAATCCTGTTTGCATATAATCTTTAACTAACACCAGGAATGTGATATTAGTAAACCATTTCAGAATTAACCATCAGAACTTGATAAACTCAAAAGTTGAAAGTTTAGTAAAGACTTCTGTGGAAACCATTTTCAAATTACATATATCAGATTTTAAGAGTTCAAAGCCTATTGTAAACTAACAAAACTTGTAGTTCAAGCCTAATTCGTCCTCAAGAATCAAAAGTTTCATCTTTTTCAAAGAATTCAAACCAATGAGAAGTAAACATCCTTACTCTGGCATGCCGGTTCCAAAAGGTGAGGACGTTGTTGGGTTTGTAACTGTAGTTGGTGGGACGGTAATCGGAGCTGTTGTCGTCGGTGTCGCCATTGGAACCGACGGCGTCATGGATACCGGCGACGAAGAGGATGATGATGATGATAATGAATAACTGCAGGAGCCAGAGCCTGTTAAAAGACAAAAATTGGTTAAATTGCAAACAAACAGAGGATCTTGGGGGGGTTTGGAAAAAATGAATGTCTTCTCTTTACTTGGATTGGAGTTGGTAACCATGGCAGATCCTCCAAAATCACAGCTTGTAGGAGAAGGGTTCTTCTGAAAATAGCTATTGAACGCAAAAGAGGCGTGGTTTTCAAGTGTATTTGGGTTGTAACAGCTTCCACCTTGCTGAATTTGAGAACAGTCAGCCAATCCAGAGCCACAAGCGTAGTCCAACGCCGACTGAAGAGCCATCTCCGATGCGCCGGACCTTGCCACACACCAGCTCTGTCCTGAAACTACTGGTGCATTCGTCGTCGCCGGCGGAGAAACCGGAACTGGGTTTGTGGCAGGTGTTACCACCGGAGTAGCCCCTGAGGGAGCTGGATAAGTGGTCACTGGGTTGGTTATTGGCTGTGCTCCGGGGAGAGTTACCGGCGGCGCAACCGGATTGGTGAGCGGCACTGGAGAGTTGGCCGGAACTGTGATGGGTGTAGTTAAAGGAATGGACACCGGAGTGGCAGCAGGGCTGGATGGAGTGACTGTGACGGGGTTGGTCGCCGGAACGGTGATGATTGTCGGCGAGGAGGTATCTGGGTTTGTCGGAAAAATTGTTGTCGGCGAGTTGGTCATGTCGTGCATTGTTGTCCGATACTCACCAAATCTACTACCTGCAATAATAGCAGAAGCAAAAACATTCAGAAACAGAGAAGAAACAAAACCCTTCAATTTTTCTTTTTTTTTTGAAAACCAGGAAATCGGCCCCTATAAGGCACCATTGGCCCGTTCCTAGGCTGTGGTACCAGGATATTTCGAAGGGTATTCTAATTTAAGCGCTTTCCAGCGGCCTTAAACCAGTGTTCTCTCAAGAAAGCGCCGAGAAACGGCTAATAGTGGAAAAAAATGTAAGCTTTAACTTGCAGAAACCAAGACCAAATCAGAACGAACTGTGCTAGATCTATTCTAGTTCAAGGAGAAGAAGTTGCTTACCAGAAGGGCAGATGGCAAGGAGAGACAGAATGGAAAAGAAGAAGCATTTGGAAGCTGTTAACGCCATTTTAATGGTGGGTATAGTTTTTGAGGACAAATGAAGAGACCCAACTGGAGTTTTAATGGGATCGGTTAAGTTTAGGCATTGCTTTTAAAAACAATGAAAACCAGACAGGAGAAAATGATATATGGTGTAAAAGGACATAAAGAGTGAAACATGCAAAGTGAAAGAGAAAGAGAAAGTAGAGAGGGGAAAAGGAAGAAGATAAAGGTGAAAAAAGTATAAAGGTGAACAAATTGCAATGCTTACGGATGCAATATAAAAGAAACAGATTAATAAATGGAGAGGGGAAATGCTTACTTTATAAGGAAGGGATGATACTGGAATTGTTGCATCCATGCTTTTTTGCTTTTTTGCTCCTTTTTCTCAAAGATAAAGCAATTCAACCACAGCACGGCTAGAAGAGAAGAATGCATGTGCATTCGAACACATGCAACCATGACTGTTACTAAGCTAGGTGGCTCCATTCTCTTCCCTTTCCATGTAATCCCAACCTTTTTTCTCTCTTTTTTCCAACCTAATTTCTTTTGAAATTGGAAGGAAGATAATCAACTAGATCTTATCAGTTAAATCATAAACAAACAAGCTAGCAACCATTCCAACAAATATAAGATATGGTTGCTCAAAAGATGACTTAAAAGTATAAAGAACATTAAAGATTAAAGTTGTTTGGACAGAGCAGTGGAAATGCATAATAATATAACTGGGAGTCAAATGTGTTCAGCTCAGCAAAACCCACAAAGCAAATAGTTTATTAGGAGGTGGAAAAGTAGGAAATGAGAGAATCAGATCTAGAATGAAAATTGGGATTAGGATGAAATGATGGGTCTATGGCCTGTTAAGATTACTTCAGGTACAAGATTTGACAGCCATTATTGGAAAATTTGAGACAGAATGGGCAGAACTTGGAGTTATAGTGTAGAAAAGCAAAGGGAAGAGACACACAAAATGATGCAGACTTTGAAATGAGGTTGATGCTGCAAATACTTTCCCAAGTGGCTCAAAGAAAAGGTTTTTTTGCTACTTTCCACAAGTATGGAGGTGCTGTTGCTGCTAGTGCCTGCTGGTGGTGGTGGAATTAAGATTTAGAATATACAATGGGTGCAATAGGGACAAGACATGTGGAATAACCTATGACGCTTTGGCTCTGCGTACAATGGATTAAAAGCACCTATCTGACTAGACAAAGCGAAAAGAAAACATGCATTTAACAGAGAGAGAGAGAGTGCCCATACAGTCGATCACCTGTAATATATTTGTCCAATCCTCAAGGAGTGACACGGTGGTCAAAGGTTTGGGGTTTGAAGGTGTGTTCATCTCAACGTCCCAGATCCGTGACTCGCATATGACATTAATTTGTAGATACCTTTTGTGTCTTCATTTCTTCATAGTTATACCGGATATAGTGAAGCAAAGTTCCAATTTTCCAGTTCAAATAAAAATTGTCCATGGTGCATTCCTGCATAAAGTCATTACACCCACCTTCTGATTCCCACTTCGAGAATCAAAACATGTTACAAAAACAAAATTACAAACTTGTGAATAATAATTCAGATGCACCATAATCAGAAAATACATTCAAAATAATCCCCAAGGATAGTTCTGAAAACAAACAAAAAAAAATGAACAACCTGCAGTCTCTCATTTGATACCCCTACAAGCAAAATTTATCTATGGGCAATCGAGAAGTTGCATGTCAATTTCTCCCATATACGTCTAAAAGAAGAAGTATCAAAGATAAGAAAAAGAGCAAGCTGCTTTTCCCTGCCTGAAATTGGAAACTAAAGGAACAGAGGAATCGAAGCCAATCCTTGAGAGTTGAGCCTATGTCATGCATGATTCTAGCAGAAGATAAAATGTTAGTGGTTTGCCAGCGCATTTTCAGATGATGTTCTAACAAAAACGGAAATCGATTGGCCAAGAGATCATCACAAAGCAAATATGATGCAAAATGTGATTATGCAGCCTACTTTTTACTAAAGCCAATTTATCTAAATCATCACCTATCATTACCCTTTTTCTATGATAAGTTTGCCTTTAATTTTCCATAACAACTCAGAGTCAGGGATCATTCATGATGAAATTAGAAAAGTAGCTCTTGAGCAACAAAATATCATAGCAATCCAAACTAAAAGAAACATTTTTTATATGTACCTCTGAGCGTCTAGATCAGCTTACGTGTACTTGGACCATTCTCATATGACATACCGTCTGACCATATAATATTTAGGTGTCAAGAAACTCATAAAAAAATATTTCTTAAGTAGATGACCACCATGTATTAAACTCATCACTTCTTCGATCCTCAAGACCATGGATCATATGGTTAACTAAAAGAAACTTTACATTTGTGCCAATTAGATCGATTTTTTTTTTAACTTTACCACTACAGTGATTAATTTACATCCACGGGCAGGTGAATTCATCTGTACATGTACAGATTGCATCATCCTACAAAATGTTGATGAGAACAACGTCAACTACATATTTCCTATAGAATTGGAATTTCAATACTTTATTCTACTTCATGTTCATGTTGAGAGTCTAAAATCATCCAACTCTACTCCACACTGTTTGACCAAACAATCAACTCACTAAAGAATGGATCAAAAATTGCTTCTTTTGCTGAGTTATATTTGTCCAGTCGCTTCTTGAATGCACGCAGTTCCCTTTCATGCTTTGAACTACGCTCCTGAAAAAATATCGAAAACCTTTCAATCAAATTCATACAAAAATTTCCAGAACCACCGTAAATTTACACCTTTTTTGGTGTTTGAACCCCCTAGAAGGCAACAGCAAAACCAAAAAGAAAAGGAGGAAAACAGGAAAGCAGGCAAAGAATTTATCTTTAGATTTCATGTCGATCTTAAGACCAAGGAACTTTAAACTTTACCAAGTTTTGACTAGATATAAACACAGAATATTTATACAAACCCACTTCAGAACTAAGCTTTCTAAATGTGTATGAACCTTTAGAAAAAATACAACCAAAAGAAATATAGCGACTTATCTAAGGATTCAAAAATAATACTTCAGAATAAGATTTTTTTTTTTTTTTTTTTTTTTAAACAATGGTAACCATGTCCATCCCTAGGCCAGGCACCGGAAGACATCAAAGGAATGGAGGCACGGGAGATGTCTACAAATTAATGTCACAGGTGAGTCTCGAACTTGGGACCTTGAGGGGAGCACACCATCAAAGCCTAAGTCTTCAACCAACTGCGTCACCTTTGGGGACCAGAAGAAGAACTATAACTTAACCAAATTCTGTTGAGCAGAGATTATCCATCTAAAATGTACTAATTACCATTTCAATCTACTCTAGAAGTCTGAGAAATGAGAATACATTTTTTTCGTAACTTCTAACATCTGAACGTGATTGTTCTTAGAAGCTAATTTCAACTTCGGCCATTTGACTTATGGAGTAAAAGTTGTACATGATTTCTCAGAAAAGGTTGAGAATAGTTTCCTGATTAAATATAGAACACTTACGAATGATTTCTTCAGAAGTAACGTATCCACAAGGTAGAGCAACCAGAGAACATTCGTTCTAGGAAAGCTGTTGAATATAAAATCAACCGTTTCAGTTATGATGTAGTCCCAGAAAATTCTAGATTGTGAAAAGTGCCAGGTTAATATGATTTTTTTTTTATATACTCGAAGTTAAGATGGCATGTCCAATAACCATTAAGATTTTCACTACTTCTATTTAGAGGTTTCTTTGTTTTGTTATCTATTTTTTTACAAATGCTTTCAAAATTCTAACAAAGTTTTTAAAATAATAATAATGATAAATAGTTTTATGGAATTTGGATAAAAAATATTGTTTCCTCAAAAAAAGGTGAAATTATGGTAAGAAATTTGAGAAAATAAGCATAATTTTCAAAAACTAAAAAGATATCGAACCAGACCTAAATTTCATTTCTTGCATTTTAAAATTTTAGATGTCTCTAACTTCGGGCATAGAATAGAATCACAGTGATTGCGGAGGGGAATGGAATGCAAGAGATGGAGACTTTTATTAGGCAGCAAATCCTGCCCAAATCAAAATTGTACACATCTTTTCGGACATTTCTAAAATGCTAGATATATGTTTTAGTTTTAAATTGGATTTTTTAAATTTAACCTCTATTGTTATTCAATTTAGTCTTTTATGTATTAACATTTTTCAATTCAATCTCTTGCTATTTATGAATATTAAAATTGGGCGATGGTTAACCTACTTGGCATACTGAATTAACAAAAATTTATAGCAAGAAAAAGGTCATCAAAGTGAGGAAAGTTTCTAATTTTCCTTCAAATTTCTAGGAAATTGGTACAAATTTTGAGTTCTCTTCTTTTATATGACTTTTTCCTTCTCTAAGTTTCTGCCAACTCACTATAGCAAGAAAAAGGTCATCAAGCCTTTTTTTGGACTAAATTGAAAAGCGCTATTACATGAGAGACCAAATTGAAACTTTTTAATTGAAAAATACCAAACATATCAATATCGCCTCTATAATTGATTTAAGTTTGATTGAAAGATAAAAAATCAACAACTGTACCTCCTCTCCCAGCAATCTCCCGTCACCTCCTTCATTTTCCTATATGTTTCCGACTGCATACGAAAACAGTAATTAATGAAAAAAAATCACACGAAAATTTTCAAATAAATTAACTAATAATATTTATCTTAATTCCCTCTTTTTTAATGATTGGAGAGTAACTTTGCTCCCCTAATATCCGGGGCACTACTAGCCCGTCTCTAGGACGCTGCACAAGGATACATGAGAGAAGTAGAGACATAATTGGAGGTATTTACAAATAAATGTCACAAGTAGGTTTCGAATCTAGAGTCTTGAGGGGAACAATACCCTTAAAGCCAAGCCTTCGACCAACTGTGCCACTCTCGGGGACATATTTATCTTAATTCTTAAGAAATCAAAATGTATAGTTGCTTACTTGTCGGTCTCCTCTTGGACCCTTAAAGAGATCAGGATCTGATGAGAGATCTAAAAATAGTATGTCTTCACCTGCATGTAAAACATTGATTGAGCTTTCTAACTCCCTTTTTTGGCTAGGTTATCAACAACGCTAGCTCATGAGCAAGTTTTAATTAAGAAGAAAAATGGCTCAGTGCAAATGGAAACATCAAAGATGAAAAATAGAAACCCTCCCACCTACCTAAGAATTATTTTCCTACATTTTTTCAACAGAGCAAAACCAAGCACCAGAAAGTTGGAGGGACATTCGGTGGATTCTTCTTTCTTCTCTAATATGTATGCACTATAGGAGGCCTAACAGAAAGTTGGCCCGGACAGTCATGGATATCAAAAAAAAAAAAAAAACCCTCTCACCAGTATTGATTCGTGATAGAGTGAAGTCAATTATCGAAACTTGAAGTCCAAATGTTTGCACGGTCATGTTCTTTCCCTCAAGGCTGAACTGCAGCACTTCTAAATCATTCCGACATAAAAGTACATTTCCCCTACACATAAATATATGCTCAAAATCAATAGTAAATGAAATGAGACTACATTGATAGCTATAGATGGAAGAAGAACCAGACCAGTGCAGATCTCGGTGTTCAAATTCATAAGCAGCTTCAGCCACAGCTAGAGCAGCAGTAACCTGCAATTCATTGCTATTTATTAGTTGACAAAATTAAATTTACTCCAACCCAAAAGCTTAAGCTTTTGGTGGTTTAACATAATTTAACATGGTATCAGAGTAGGAGGTCATGAGTTTGAATCCCGCCAAGTCGTTTCCTCCCCAATTAAAATTAAATTTCACTTGTAGGGCATTTCTCAATTTTCTAAGCTCACAAGTGAGAGGGGTACTAGTTGACATAATTAAATTTACCTCAACCCACAAGCTTAAGCTTTTGGGTTGATTGGTGGTTTAACATAATTCAACAAAATTGGATTTGATTAAAGCTTCAAAAGCCAATAATACTATTATAACTCATCACAAACCTGTACTAATAAACTCTCGGCCTCATCAAAGTTCAGGAGTACAAAGCTTTCAAGATCTTTTCCCCCGTGTTGGAGAACAAACACAATATAATACTGTACAGAACATCAGAAAAGGTCCATGACCAGATAAGTTGCATAACTATGTCTCTATATGAAATTTTATTTAAAATAATTTTGTACTGTTACTCGAGAAATAGATCGTAAGAGCTTAAAACGAAGTGAAAAGTTGGTGATATATCTAGAAACGCACAAATAAAATGATCATGATCAGTTAGCATGGCAACACAAATATTTTCACAAGATATGCAATATTATGCGACCCACATATATCATATATGTTTCTGTGATATATGATGTGGGATATAGAAGATAAAAATTAAAATGCATGTTGCTTTCCATATTTCAGAATAAGAAATAACTCATGATCTATGCATAAAGAAACCTGTTTCTCTGGAAACTCCTTAGGGTGATCATTTTCTGAACCATGCTTTTCATCCCAATCTTCCCAAGCCTTGATTAGTACAGTATCATAAGAACCTTGGCATACCCTTAAACTATTGGATAAAAAAGATCACGCAGATATTAGTTTCATAGTCCATAAGAAGCTGCCCCATAATTGCATATGACAGTGATTCTCGCAAAACCCTTTGTATGAAATGTGCTGGAAACAAGTTTTCTCCCCTTTAACTAGCCTAAATATTGCATCAATCTAATTTTTTTTTTTTTTAAACAAGGGTTAACCACGCCCGTTCCTAGGCTAGAAATCAATCTGATAAGAACAAACTCATTAGAATTGAATAATAAGATAGTTTATTGATAGTGACTCCCAAGAACCAGAGCATATAAGCCTCTAGTTCCTGGATATCTAAACAATGACCTAATCCCTCCTATTTATAGATATGTCCTCTTCCTAATCCTAAAAGGAATCCTACTAGCTAATAAACCCTATTACATGATAAAATACCATCCTACCCTTACTAATAATTAAATACCAATTAATAACTAATAATTACTAGACTATTCCTAAATTCCCCCACGGTGGATCGTATCAATACTTTCCCCCCCAAGAAACACCTTGTCCTCAAGGTGTCACATCCCCGATGTCTTCCTCCGCAGTCTCTTGTTCGCTTGGTACGCATGGTTATCCTCACTCAGTTGGGTCACCCGTTTTCTCTCTTGACTCTCAACGGCCTGTAGTATCCGCATCTCACTTCTCTTTTCCCCTCTCAGCTTGCTCTCCCCTTTTCCATCCAAGGCGCTGACTTCTCGCACCCCCTCGTCGTTCTTCCCGAGCAGGCGTCGATTTTCCTTGACCGTGCTTTCCTGCCTCATACTTATTCGCTTGGAATACTTGTTGTCCTGAACCGTAGGTTGGAATTGGTGTAATAAGAGCTTCCTGAATTCCTCCCAGGAATTAATCGGAAATCGATCTTCCCTGTATAAGAGCCACTCTATAGCCTCACCCTCCAAACAGACTGCCACTGAGTCGACTCGTTCCTGCTCCCCTACTCTGTTAGGGCAGAAGTGCCGCTCCATTTGACACAACCACTCCTCCGGGTCCTCTTCCAACATTCCTTTGAAAACCGGCATTTCCCATTCCTGCATCCTCTTGTCGTCCCGCAGCCCCTCCCGATCTCCTGTTCCCGGCACCCTTCTCGATGCATAAGTTCCCCAACCCTGATAGTTCCAACTGTCATGCGTCAAAGGCCTATCATTCCCCTGACGCACCTTCCAAACTTCTTGCCCCCCGGTTCCCCAGTCAGCGTATCCCGACTCATCCTTCTTACTCTGCTCCCCAGTCACATCCTTACGGTCCAACCAGACTGTCTCAGGTCGCCCCGGTCTAGTCAGCCTGCCCCGACCTGCTTGACCCGAACGCTGGTTCAACGCGCACACCTCCCCCGTGCCAATGGCGCCCACACCCATCGCCCCACGCCTGCCTCCAGCGACATCCCCCCAGATCTCGACCCACGTCTGGACAACTCCGAGCCCATGCGACCCCCGCCCGTGCCCGCGCCCCACTCGCCAGTGCCCGTGCCCAACCCGCTAGCGACTAGGCCACCCGCACTCGCGCCCTTACCCTCGCCAATTTCGCTTGGTCCTCGCCAGCCGCTCTCCAGGGACTCACAGGACCAATCGCCACCGCGGCTCCCCTCGTCCCCCGGGCACTCGCGCCACCCCCAGTGTCGGACGTCGCATGTGCCCGCCCCTATCAATCCTTCCATGTTGTCGCCCTCGCCAATCTCCTGGTAATCCAAGCGAAACTCACCACGTTCCAACCCGGCTGACTCGGACTGCCCCGGACCAATCAGCCCCCCCCCCCGCTCCACCAAACCCACGTCTGCTTGCCCCGGCTCCCCCGCGCCCACGCCTCCGCGCACACCCCCAGCCAACGCGCTCGCCGCGCCGCGTCTTCCGCGTACGACCTACCCGCGCCCACGATCCCATGCTCCCCCGCGCTCCGCGTACGACCTACCCGGGCCCACGACCCCGCGCTCCCGTGCCTCCGCGCTCTCCCGCGCCCCCGCCTCCGTTTCCGCGCACACCCACAGCCAGCGCGCTCACGCCCCCAAATCGCTCGTCGCCCGCGATCCACCTAGACTCCCACCAATCGTCCTCCCGCGGCACGGACATTCGCTGGTCAACTTCTGCCAGCAGCGTCTCGCCCGTGTCTGCCCTCTTCACCGACGACTCGCCCTTCTCAAAGCCGCCCGACTCTGGAGTACTTTCCTTCCCGGGACTCGTCCTCTCCAACAGCTTCTGTAGGGACGCATTGATCTGATCGATCTGCGCCAGCTTTTGATCAACTCCCGCTCTCCAAGCTTCGTCTTCCTCCCGCTTCGCCATCAACTCCTCGGTCCGTTCCTCGCACTCCCGCATCCTAGCTTCCATCCTGGTCTCAATAACCATCCCTGAATCGGACACGGCTCTGATACCAATTGATAAGAACGAACTTAGTAGAATTGAATAATAAGATAGTTTATTGATAGTGACTCCCAAGAACCAGAGCATATAAGCCTCTAGTTCCTGGATATCTAAACAATGACCTAATCCCTCCTATTTATAGACATGTCCTCTTCCTAATCCTAAAAGGAATCCTACTAGCTAATAAACCCTATTACATGATAAAATATCATCCTACCCTTACTAATAATTAAATACCAATTAATAACTAATAATTTCTAGACTATTCCTAAATTCCCCCACGGTGGATCGTATCACAATCTAAATATTGGACTGCCTAGTGCCCAACATAAAGTAGAACGAAACTACTGCTAAAGGAAAGTGCGATGAAAACTTCAAGTTAATGGATTTGTATTGACATAATATAAAACCATGAAAATTTGTCTCACTAGGAAGTAAACATACTCTATGGTTTGTATGAATGTTGTGCAGAAGTTATTGGCTCCATGCTCATTACTTCGTAGACAATTCAGAGTTTTGGAAAGTATGACTTCCTCAAGCAGCTCTTCTGATCTCTGTTACAAGGGACGCATGACGACTTAGAGTTACAACAAGTCTCTATGACTACAAACAACTACATCATCATTCATCATAATCATCAGAATGATAGAAATGAAAGAAAATATCATCAAAAAAAATTATAAAATAAAAGAATTAAAAATCTGCTTCCAAAAAGAAAGGGCTCTTTCACATGATCTTCCACCCCACAAATTTTCTATCAAGTGCCACTTGCAAGGCTAGAACAGCAATGAGTTGGTGGTAAAGCGTACCTTTTGCACTTCTCCGTTAACTCGTAAATCTCCGTCAATCGGAACTATCTTGCAAACGGTGTTACCAGCTATAAAAGCTTCTCCATATGTACCTTCACCAACTTTGACAATGGTTTCCGGGTCACTGAATCAAGAAACTCACTAATTAAAGAAATTGTGCCACGGTTAAAAATGTTAATGGGGAACATAGGAACTAAAGTAAGTCAAGGAATTAACTGAAGTAACACTTCAATTGTAAGAACAGTAACCACAAACCATTTACATAAGACAAAATATATGTGATTTGTGAATGTATATGATGGATAACTTTTTTTTTTTAATAAGAAACGTCAAAATGAATTTAAACCTATTCGAACTTTTAAACATAATAACTTCCCAAAAACTACATGTTTTATCCTAATTTTGAATTTGAACATAATAATTACCCATAAACTACCCATTCTACTCCTTACTTGGAACAAAAATTCCCCTTTTGCCCTTTTAGAAAAAACTTTTTTGTAATTGGAGGACAAACAGTATATTCTCGATACTATGGCAATTGGGGTGAAATATTAGCAAGATTACTTGAGTTCAAAAGAAATATGAAAGATGTCACTCGTAAGGCTTGATCCCGAATCAACTCGTCCAATTAATACTTCCAAGTTCCAAGTATAAGGCTGTCATGCTCTAAGCTTGAGAGTAAACTAGAAGGCAGCAACATTAGTCCATAAAAAGCTAACGTCCAGAAAAAACACTTCTCACAGTCACAGGTATTAATTACTTTACTTATGAGCTTCCCCCCACTTTTTACCCAAAGTCAGAGTGACAAAGAAGAGACCACATTAAGAAACAAATCTTTTAAGTCTTCAAGATGACAAAAGCTAAATCTATTGCTTTTTGGCTCTTTTAAACCAGTAAACGGAATAAATAATATGAAATAAGTATTAGCAGACAGAGAAACAAACCAATAATTAGAGAATGCATCCTTAAACGTGGAAGGAGCTGACTGTCCACAAACTGCTAATAGTGCATAAAGTGGATCCAAATTATACTTATGGAAAGAAGTGGATGTTGATGTTAAGGAAAGTTTCTTCACAGCAACTTCAACGTCTTCAAAATCACCAATGCTCACATCTTCTGCTCTGAAACTTCTGTTGTCTTGATTGCTATCTATTTCAAGGATATCGTTATCATTCAAACTGGAAATAAATCTTCTCTGAATAGAGCTCAAGCGTGCATCCAGCTCGGTAGCAGACTTCCCAGAAGTTCTCAACTTGAAGCTGTCAAAATGACTGCCACCAAAAGGTCCATTGGACGCAAGTGGAGTTTCTAATATCTTTGATAACGTGCTAGAAGGTGCAAGACTGTAATTTGATTTCTTAGAAATTAGCCATTTTTCTATTCTAGAGCATAGAGATGGCACTGCAGCACTATCAAAGTGGCTGCTTGTCCATGTATTGAAGCTCTTGGGTGAAGGACTCTCCTCCAACAACTCAAAGGCATCTACCTCTTGAAAGTATGCACGCTCTTTGTCAAAGTTTGTAGGTTGTACACACTTTCCCTGCCAATTCAAAATTTATTCATGTAGAGGATGAAGGACCTCATATAAACTTCATGTACTCAATGCAAGGCGAAACAAAGAGGTCTAACTTTTTCGATAAAAAGATTTTTTTTTTTTTTTTTTGAAACAAGGGTAACCACACCCGTCCCTAGGCCAGGTACCGGGAGACATCAAAGGAATGAAGACACGGGAGGTGTCACAGGTGAGTTTCAAACCTAGGACCTTGAGGGGAGCACACCTTCAAAGCCCAAGTCTTCAACCAACTGCGTCACCTTTGGGGACTCAAAAAAGAAAGATTTAAATGTATAGCACACACAGCATAACTGCAGAGAAACAAAGATCACCAATAGAAAAGATGCATACTTTGGGTAGAGCAGGTTTTCCTTTTCTCTTTGCCTGCTTTTGTTGAAATTGATGATTTATACAAGCCTCAATTGCTATACTCGCCCTCCCTCTGATAAAAGTGAGACAATACACTCAGCCAATTGCAAATGAGTGAGAAAGAAAATGAATGACAATAAGTGAATATTTGTTTAGCGAGTAACATAAACCAATAGAGCAATGGAGCAGGGTCAAAGATGCCCCCCCTTGCCTCTAGCTCTTGATCTTCATAAGGGGTAGATCAACATCACAATGTGGCATTACACTTTTCTCTTTTACTAGAAGTCCTATTCCACATCACAATAATCTTATCATATCCCATGATCTACCCGTTATTTAACCAATGTGGGATTACACTTTGTTTTTATTCCCAATAGTTGATATAATTAAATGAAACCCAACTTGTCAATTTAAACATTTGGGTTGATCGATCATTTAATATAATTCAACATACTTCATCCCATCCAATCAACACTGGTACTTACTAGTACTGCCACATAGCACATTAATCTATAATTACTTTGTTTCCATTAGGACATTTCCCTCCTTGTACTTCATTCAAATCATACAGTCAATTAAAAATGAAAAAAGCTACCACAAAACCACCAAATTAAAAAGAAATTCGAAATAAACCTGATGGAAAGGGCACGATTCCAACTAATTCTCTTGCTGTCAGCAGCAGCTAAACTCACCCTGTTCACATCACAACGATTCGAACACAAATTTTGGTTCCTGCAAAAGAAAATTGAAATGGAAAGATTAAGTCTATTCTTACTCAAATTTAAAATATAGATAAGAAATAGATATCCTACAATGTGTCCCACCCTTCCGACAATAGCAGCTAAACTCATACGTTGTTTAGGCTCCGTTTGATAACTATTTGTTTTTTTGTTTTTTGTTTTTTAAATTTAAGTATTCTTACTCAAATTTCCTACGATGTGTTCCACACTTCCTATAATATGTCCATCTTTCCTTAAGAAAGTAGATGAATACTAACCAACTTTTGGAATCTACTTTTTTTTGTTTTCAAATTTTAGTTTGGTATCTACAAATATAGATAAGAAATATATATAGATAATAGTTGTTATAGGTTTAAATTTCAAAAACAAAAATCAAATGGTTATGAAAGGGGACCTAAACAACGGATTTCATCAAATAACAAAAAGAAACAGATAGACGAGTAATTGAAGACGAAATTACAAGGGAACGATGTGAAGGGTCTTCTGGGATGGTTTTCTTCTTCTGTAAACCTCTTCGACTCGCGATTCTTCTCGGCGGTCGCCTCCTTCGGCAGCCATTAACTCGGCCCATAAATCGGCGGATTTCCCACCTGGAACTTGATCCATTGAACACAGTAAGAAACTGCGAGACAGATTATATGTGATTAAGAGAGTGTTGGGTTTCAGCTTAGGGTACCTGGATTGGGAGCCGCCATTACCAGGAGATTGGGGAAAGGAGCGTTCGAAAATCTGAATGGCGGGACGAAACTACGCCATTTAAATGTCTCTCGTTTTCTTGGTACTTTCAATTTTATTTCTAAATTTTAAAATTCAAACACCTGTGTTTATTTTATTTTTTATTTTTTTGAGATTACAACAATAGATGGTGGAGGAACTCGAATCTAAAATCACTCGATAATTAGACGTAGACTCTTTAGTAGGTGAGCATTGATGCATATTGAGTTGTTACTCTACACTCTCTAGTCTCTTGTTGGTCATTAGTGTTTACCGGTTAATTTACTATATATTATATATAAATAAAATGGTAAAATACTATTTTGGTCCCTGAACTATCATGCAAGTTTCATTTTGGTCCCTAAACTTTCAAACGTCCAATTTTAGTCCCTGGACTATTACTTTTGTTCCGTTTTGGTCCTTAACTTTCAAAAGTTCAATTTTGATCATTGAACTTTCTAAAAAATTTAAAAGTAGTCTTTGAGTTAGAAAAAAAAAAACTTTACTTCTAGTCCTTTTATAAAATGTGTTTTTATATTTAATAGGATTTTAAACATTCGCCAACCAAACCAAAGCTAAATACCGTAAATTTAAAAGTAAAAAATATATTAGACATTTAATAGATAATAGAGCGATATATATAAGTTTATTTAAATAAGTCTTGAATAGTGGATGGACGACAGAAAGTGGAGAATGAGAATTTACGCCAAACAAGAAATTGAGATTGTTTAAATCTCACCACTACAGACTATCTTCGTTGCCTAACATCTTGTACTTGCATTGTACCTCATCAATTACATAGGATTTTAGAGATGGAAAGAGTTGAGAAAGAAAAAGAATGTGATAATATTTTATTATTATTATTTTGATACCATAACTTTTAACTAAGGTTAAAAAAAAAATCTAACTCATTAAGGGTCAAAAGTAATATTTATACAAATTGTACATTTATATCCTAAGGTTGGTCGGGTTCTACAAATTGTACCTTTATATCCTTAGGCTGCTCCAAAGAAGCCTAAGATGCTCTTCGAGCTTGTTACTTCTTTGGAGCAGCCTAAGGATATAAAGGTACATCCTTTGCACACATGTTCCATTGCACATCAAAAGTAATAATCTATATGTCTAGGACATTGTCAACAAGTGTGGGTGAAGGGTTGTGAGGGGTGAGTTCCATTGATAGTGCTCAATCCCTCTACTTCGGCTCTGTTGATTTGTGGAAAAAGCAGCCAGCCATGACTCCACGACTGGGATTGAAGAACACCAAATTGATGTGCAATGGCATTTAATCACTTCCGGGTTGTCTTTTAGGGACTATTTTTAAGCTTTTTGCAAAGTTCGAAGACTATAATTGGACTTTTAAAAGTTTATGGACCAAAATGAAATCAATAAAATGGTTGAGATACCAAAATGATATTTTAACCGAGTATTTATAACTTATAAGTTTAACTTAAAAAAACGTAAAAGAAGAATCTTTTTTGACCAAGAAAATTAAAAATCAACTGACTTAGAAAATGAACCAATTATTTTCTTAAATAATAATAATAATAATAATAATAAATAACAAAGATGGACCAATTCATAGATTCAAATAAGTATCTAAAAAATTAATAGAAGTAATCTAAAAAAAAAAAAAATTAATAGAAGTAAAGAAAAATCAACCAACATAACCAGAATATTAATAGGGTTTTCCAGCTCTGAATTTAAGTTATTTATATTTATTTATATAATATATAACAAACAGGTCCTGTAGCTCAGTTGGTTAGAGCGTTGGTCTTATGAGCCGAAGGTCGCGGGTTCGAGCCCCGCCAGGACCATTTATCTGATTTTTTTATTTTATATTTGTCTTATTCTTTTCTTCTGATCTTAGTGGGCGTATAGATTTAACCTTGTTGTATCCTCTAATAATACATCTGCTAAATTACACGTATTATACAAAATGAATATAAAACAGAAAGATATATTTTAAAAAAGAAAAAAGAAAAAAAGGAAAATAGTTATAATTGTCCTTTTCAAGTGATTAACTATTATAAATAAAGAGATATAAACATAACCATAGTTCATTTAAGATTAAATTATAAATATTACAAATTTAAGCATTTTTATTTCAATAACAATTAAAAATAAATAAATATCTTAGGGTATGGAATTTGATTTTTTTTTTTTTTTTTTTTTTTTTTTTTTGTTTCTTTAGTACATATGGAATTTTAATTTCCAAGCTTTTGAAGGTGTCCATTCTCCTTTTTTCTTATATGCCCATTATCATTTAGTTAGACACAATTAGACAATTGTAATTTTAGTTCTTGTTATTATTTTAACATGATTAATCTTTATTTTTAAGTTCGTGTCTATTTAGTTTAACAATTTATAAATAGATAACAATCTTTACTTAGAGAGTACCGTTCTTCTCACTCTAAATTCTTTTTTTAAAGTCTACTTTCATGCAAGACTAATTTAATAATTTGGACCACCTTTTATAACATAGCTATGCATTTTGTGGAAAAAATGATTTTGTACTTATCAAAAAAACAAATCATTCTAATAACTCGTTGCTTTAATCCCGAATTTAATTAAGATTTAAAAATCGAATTTCGCACATCAAACTCTAGGCATTCTCTTTTGCATCTGCAACTTGGCCAAGTTATCTGGCTGTCTCTAAACTTATGGCATGTTTGTGAAGAGGAGAAACGGTGGAGTTGACTTGACTTAACTTTTATCTCATGTTTGCCCTATGGACTTTCATAAGTCCATCCAACTTCTATCAAACTCTATGCGTGGACCCCACGTTTTTATTAAAATATTAAAAAACTACCTAATATCTATTTTTTTTATTTAAATAAAAACTTCAACAATTATCTTTTCATTACATCAAACATAATTTTATTATTTAAAAAAATAATTAAATATCCATTTTTTTATTTAAATAAAAATTTCAATCATTCTCTTTCCATAACATCAAACATAACTTTATTATCACCTCTCTTTTCTTTCCTCCCCAAACATAAACTTAATCTCACTTATCTTCTCTTCCCATTTCAATCTAACCTATCCCTTCAAAGCCAAACACGCCGTTAGTGAAGATTGTCCCCACCTATGTTTTGTCACCATTTACATCCTTCTCAATATATTTTTTTAGAAATTCGCTCAACATATAGTATTGTTTCAAGATCGCTCGTTTAGACTTGATATAATTCATTCATACATCATCCTAAATAGTGCATTAAAATTTCATTGCTAGAGCTCGAACAATTCTATTGGAAGTACAACAACATTTGTGAAGTTACTATTCCCCTCCAAATAGAAGGGCTCACTTTTCCATCAAAGTCAAATGTAGCGCATAATTAGATTCCATAAAGATTCACAATTATATAGTTTGATGTGACATAAAAGTTATTCACATGTAAAATGTTTGAATACAAAAAGATTATCTCACACTTATTAGATAGGAAAAATATCATGAATACATAAGTGATTATAAGCATTTTTAATTTAAATGAAATTTTTTGGTTGGAAAAAAAATGACAGTTTTATGCTCATAGTGAATAATAAAGTTGTTGTATTTATCAATAAGTATCAGAACCATCAAGCAAGCATTATACTCTCGAACGAAAAAAGAGTTGATATGGATCTCAACTAGACAAATTAATTATTTGAGAGACTTGATCTTTGTTCTAGAA
Organism: Sicyos baderoa; assembly: GCA_037832685.1. Classification (NCBI taxonomy): domain Eukaryota; kingdom Viridiplantae; phylum Streptophyta; class Magnoliopsida; order Cucurbitales; family Cucurbitaceae; genus Sicyos; species Sicyos baderoa. The sequence continues at coordinate 171,028 of JBBMEF010000008.1, forward strand.
GATGTTTGAATCTTTGGGTGTCAAACAGAGAAGACAAGTCTATGAGGAGGCTTTGATTGTACTAATTTGTTCAAAAGAATAATTGTTGTAATACAAATAAAGTTAATCTCATATTGAGTAAATAAAAATAAGATCATGAATATATAACAGCGACAATCATCTTCATTGGTGTTGGACATATTGAGTGACAAGACATAAAATCATGAGTGTTATATTCAAAATTTACAAAATCACACTAATATAGAAATTAATTTCAGAGTTATCATTCTTATCATAGAGATGTTTGATATATAAACCATTCAATCAAATGAATGAATTATGAATTCTTATATAAGAGGGTATGTACTTTTGATTTTGCATGATGAAAATGTGGCTTATGGTCAAAGTTCAACAAATCTACCATTTTGGAGCATTAACCAATTATACCAAGGCAAGAAATATATGAAGTATTGACAGTAGCAACAAATGGAACAATTATATTATACTTACAATGATTAAGAAAGTATTTCAATCTATAGTAAAAAATGTGAATGATTAAATTTATAATATTCACATATCTAAAAATTAATCCTCTACGAATTTATTGACATCTAAATATATTATAGGATCATATGGTATATTAAATGACAATAGTTGAAGTGTACACAAACTAATTCAAAAGATCACATATATAAAAAAATGTGTTGTAATTGTTAATCCACCTTGATATCTCAATAATCTATATATATTAAATAATTCTCAATTTAATATTATTAGGAGGATTATATATTATAGATTAAATTAAAATTGTGAAAGAAGTATGTGAATTGCTATGAAACCATTATGCTAGTTAGGGGTAAACATGGGTTGAGTTGAGTTTGGGTTAAAGTGATTTTCAACCAAACCCAAAATTTTGGGTTGGTCAATTCTCCACTAGTAGAATTTGGGTCATTTATGACCGGCTAGAAATTAAAAAAAAAAAACACGGAGGCAATCTATGACTGGCATCTCGAACGATGACCGACAAATCATGGACGGTCATAAATAACAATCTATGACCGGCTCATCTATGACCGGCAGCCGGTCATAGATGATAATTTATCATCTATGACCGGCTGCCGGTCATAGATGTC
>JBBMEF010000008.1:179089-207387 GCA_037832685.1 Sicyos baderoa
TTGGAACAAGAAACGAGAACGGTTACCAAACAAGTCTGTTTCTCAAAAAAGAGAAACAGAAACGAGAAACAGGAAACATGAACGTTACCAAACGGGCCCATAGCTTTTCAAAGTTTGTTTTTGTTTTTAAAAGTTGGTTAGTATTCTTCTACTTTCTTAAAAAATGATGGATAAATGGTAGGAAGGATGAAACACATTGTAGGAAATTTGAGATAAAATAGGCTTAAATTTGAGAAACCAAAAACAAAAAACCAAATAATTATCAAACGGGGCCTTAACTATTGAAGAAGATTTTTTTAACAATTCAATATTTCAAAATTGAAAGATCAAATCTATAACCTCAATTTTTTTTTTTTTTTTTTTGGTTTCAAAATCAAAATACATGTAAATTAATATTAAACTTTTTTTTGTTCGTCAATTAATATTAAACTAAACCACCTTTCTACAAACAAACAAATACATAGACTAAATAAACAAAATAAAAGGCAGAAAAACATACTTTAATTTATTAAGTAAAATGAAAAAAAAAAACAAAATAAAAAAGAAAGAAAAAAATAGAGGAAGATCAACGAAGCAAAAGTGAAACAAAATTGTTCAGTCGAAGAAAGCTTTTTGGTTTGTTTTTGGGGTAAGAACATCTGAGATTTGACTTCAAATTAATTTTGTGAATAAAATCGGAAGAGAAAAGGCGTTGGCTTTGTTAAATTCACCGATCTCTCTCGATCTTGCAGGCTCCCATTCGGATCCGTCGAGCTCTCTCGATCCCGCTTGTTCGTCACTGCTTGCAGACCCTCCTTCTCAAGGTACCCTTTCCTTTTCCTTCTCCGATTCTTCGATTCGCGAATTGAATCGCTATAATTGCTTGGATTGATGCGGCAACACTTGCTTTGGAGTCGGATTTGTGCAATTGGGCGTTTCAGTTCGTTCCTTGTGGTAGATCTCATTCCCGGAATCAGGATTGGCTGTTCTTGTTTGATTTTCGGTTTCTTGTAAATCTGTTTGCTACTACTTCAATTGTTTTGCGAACCCAATTGACTTGTTTGAACTTTGGTTTGGGCGTTTGGGCATTTGGGAATTTGGGCGTTTTTCTGTTTAGCTAAAGAATCAGGGAATCTGGGGTTTCTGGGTTGCGTTTCTGTGTTCTTTATGTTTATGTTTTTGTTGTAACTTGAATGCGTTGTGGTGGGGAGTTTGAAGATTTCAGGCTGTTTTGTAAGATTGGTGTTATTTGCTGTATGAATTGGTAATTCTTGACTGAGTTTTGTTTTTGTTCTTCTTTTCGTTTTGGTTGTTGGCTGCACAGGTCTGCGTCATGCTAGCATCCTATTAACTCAAAGGTTGTGAGACTTTAGAGTGTAATAATAATATAACTAATGGGGACTGAAAATCCTGCTCACCAGAATGTTCTCCCTAGACCTGTCGGAGCACCTTTTGGTGCCGCTCAAACTGCGTCGCCCTTTTCATCTTCTGGTCCTGTAGTTGGATCGGATGCTACTCGTTTTAGACCTGCCTCTCCTGCTATGCCTCCAAACTCAATGCCTTTTCCTCAACCCTCTGGTCCTCCAGTTGGATCAGGCCCCCCTGGATTTAGACCTATGCAACCAAGTAGGTTCCCTGATCCATCTGTTCCTCCACCGCCAGCATCAAGCGTCCCTGCAACTGCTGGATCGTTCCAGCGTTTTCCTGCTCCACCGTTTGTTTCACCTCAGCCACCTCCTCCACGAATTCCACCAATGGGGCAACACCCTGCAGCTTATGCGCCACCGCCTCCAGTTTCTTTTCACCAGCAGGCTCAGATGCCTACAGCGCCTATGAGATCTCCTCCACAAAGCTTGGGTCCTCCTCCCACAAATGTTCCACAGCCAATGACAGATCCTTCTTTTCCATCAGCCAGGCCTAATTTTCAGTCTTCTTTGCCTGGTTATTCCCATATGCAGCCCAATGCAGATTTACAATCCCAACAAATGCCACCTCCTTTTGTCAGTCACCAAGGGCAGTATGCTCCTCCAGCAGCAGCTTCCCCTTTCCTTAGTCACCAAGGAGGTTATGCTCCCCCTCCACCTGCTGCAGCCTCACAAGGTTTCCTGTCTAAGGACCAAAAGCACTATCCAGGGACTGGGCCGCCTCTTGGTTCCATTCAAGGATTAGCTGAAGATTTTAATTCACTTTCTATTGGGTCTATGCCTGGATCAATTGATGCAGGAATTGATCCCAAAGCACTTCCGAGGCCATTGAATGGTGATGAAGGGCCTAAATTGTTTTCTGAGATGTATCCCATGAACTGTGATCAAAGATATTTGCGGCTTACAACCAGTGCTATACCCAGTTCCCAGTCACTGGTCTCAAGGTGGCATTTACCTCTCGGAGCAATTGTTTGTCCACTTGCAGAACCTCCAAGTGGGGTTGGTGTTTCTGTGCTAGTAATAACAAATATTTTTATTTCTGCGCATGCTAAAGTTATGGTATTAAATTTCTCTTATTTTCCTCTAGGAAGAAGTGCCGGTTATCAATTTTGCTTCAACTGGTGTCATCCGCTGCAGGAGGTGTCGCACATATATAAATCCATATGCCACATTCACAGATGCAGGAAGGAAGTGGCGTTGCAATATTTGTTCTTTGCTGAATGATGGTATGAAGACATAATTCTCATGGCTCCTAGACACTAGAATTAGTAAATTTTACCTATTGTTATATGCATTCACAATTTCTTATTTAGAAGCCTAGTGCATAGGATGTATATTTTGAAGAGCGAGAGTCACGTCCTTTCTTTTGACTTTCAGCCATAGGCTATAAGCTGTATAAAATTTTGTTTTTATTTTACCTTTCCTTTTCTTGGACAAACAGTTTAGTGATACTGTATAACTTAAAAGTGTAGCATTCACTTTATTTACTTCTTTTGTTTTCCTTTTTGTTTCATTTTTTTTGATAGAAACTTCTATTGTTTCCTTTTATTTCTTTTTTTTTTTTTGTTGAAGAAACTTCTTTTGTTTTCCTTGGAAAGCAGAATCTGTATCTTTTTGTATTACTTCTGAAAAATGTAATTTCTCAGTTCCAGAATCTGTATAACTATTTCCACTTTTGGCTTATATTCAATTAAGTTGATTCCTTCTTCAGTTCCAGGAGACTATTTTTCCAATTTGGATGCCACTGGCCGGAGACTTGATTTGGATCAGCGACCTGAACTTACTAAGGGTAGTGTGGATTTTGTTGCTCCAACGGAGTATATGGTTCGGCCACCTATGCCTCCACTATACTTTTTCCTTATTGATGTTTCTATAGCAGCAGTTAGAAGTGGGATGTTAGAGGTAAGCACTTTTATACAATTAATACTAGTATTCTTCGTTTTATTTTCAATATTAGATAGTTTCGTTTTATTTTCAAAATTAGATAGTTTCGTTTTATTTTCAATATTAGATAGTTAGTCCCTGACCCTTATGAATAGATAGCCCATCTCAAGTATTAGAGAACTCTTAGAAGGATAAGGAGAATGGGGAGAATGATCTCCATACCCACGTTTGGGCCATTGTGAATCATTCCCTCCATAATCGCATTTTACAACCCACCCAAGCCGTGAAGAACTCTCCATTCTTTTTAGTAATGAAGGTCCAAAGAGAAACATAGAATTTCATGAGAGCTCAAATATCACGTGAAGATCTCTCCATTCCTTTGAAAACTCTACTATTTTTCTCCCCCCACAAATTCCATCAAATTATCTACAACCCCATTTTCCACAAAAAGAACCCCTTTCTCATGAAAGGGTTGAGAAACAAGAAACTCCTTATCCCTAGTCACTCATGGTCTAGCCACCTCAATGTCAAACTTTGCTAACAAGAGTCATAGCTCAGCGGCATCGATGTATGCCCAATGAGTTAATGACCAAGAGGTCATGAGTTTGAATCACCTCAATGTGAAACTCTTCAAAAAATTGGTTCTACACCTTTAAAGCCATTTTGCAATGCCACAAAAGATGGTCGATTTCCTTCACCGCTTTTCTGCTTAAAATGCAACATGCCAATACAGTAGAGAAGGAAACTTCATCAAAACCATGTCTAAGGTATTGATCTTGCCATGAAAGACTTGCATTCTTCAAAAAATTTCATCTTCCATAAAGAATAATAAACTGGATCTCCAAGAGTAAGAAAAAGATTGACCAGAAAATTGAAGAAAAAATGACAAGAAAAGCCCTCAGCTGGCTTGGAATGCAACACTAAACATCCTTGACACACAACAAAACCCCTCCACAAGATCAATGGAGAGCTACAACATTTTGTGTCGCCCTGTAGAATACAACGCGATGAAAACTCAACAAGAGAGACGAGTGATGCCCCAAATGATTCATTGCATCTGCCATCAAACGTTGCTTTATCATCGATAAATGAAACAACCGAGGTAAACAAAACATTAGGGGTTGTAACTTGTTCCCCACCCTATCCTCCCAACAAACAGTGTCCCTCTCATCCCCCGCCACACTAGTAACAAATCTGAAAGAAAAGGATGTTTCTCTGCTATGCCTTTCTAAGAAATCCTAAAAGTTCTTTGGCCATGCACATGACCCAGTTCAAAGGGAATGATACATACTTACACTCACCTTGTGCCAAAGAGAGATAGACTCGTGAGAAAAACGCTATAACCATTTAGCCCACAAAGTCTTGTTACGAGTTCTCAAGCTTCCAACACTCAAACCTCATGGCTCAACTCCTTACCGACTTCCTCCCACCTAACTAAATGAGCTTCTTTCTCCTCGTCCACCCTTTCGAAGAAAATTCCTCATGGTCTTTTCCATGCTTCTACAAACAAAAATCAACGAGAGAAGGGGAAAATAAGTAGGAATACCACTCAAGACTGATTGAATGAGAGTGAGTATGCTCCATTTGAAAAGGAACGTTTCTTCCAATAAGAAAGCCTCCTATGAATTCTTCCCATCATTGGCTCTTGGAAAGAGGTAGACTTAGGCGACTGTCCTAAAGGAAGTTCTAAACAAGAAAAGGGACAGTTACTCATTTTACAACCCACCCAAGCCGTCCACCTATTCAACTTATCTCATAACAGTTCAACCCCAACAATTGACACTAGACCCTATTTAACGTGTCCTCCTCACATTTCAACCCCAACAACTAACTTCTCTTCCATAACTTCCCCACTAATAGACTCTTACCACTCATAACTACTCACACATATCTTTTCTTAATAACATAACTGCCTTTCTTGCCTATGCATATCCTACTTCTCATCAATTGTATTTTTTGTAATTTTTCTTAATTTTTTATTCTCACCATTGAAGAAATTTCTTGTTATTTTGCCTTCTTGTCTATGCATATCCTATTTCTCATCAGTAGTATCTTTTGTAATTTTTCTTCATTTTGTATTCTCAACATTGAAGAAATTTCTTGTTATTTTGTTTCTCTGGTTTGCTCCTCTCTGGGTGTACTTTCATTTATCATAATTAAAATTGGCTCTTATCATTATTTTTTAAAACCTCATCAATATCTCCCAAAAGAAAGTTTGGGATTTCCCAACAATGAACTCACAAATTTTCAGCTGTGTTAACTTTTTATTTCCTTTTGCAGGTTGTGGCACAAACTATTAGGTCATGCTTGGACGAGCTGCCTGGTTCTACAAGAACACAAATAGGTTTTGCGACTTTTGACAGCACAATACATTTTTATAATATGAAGGTAGAAAATATAGGTTTCTATTGTATATTCTACCCTAATTTTGATACTACATGCTGAAAATCCTGTTTCTTTTGCAGTCGACTTTGACTCAGCCTCAAATGATGGTGGTTTCCGATTTGGATGACGTATTTGTACCTTTGCCAGATGATCTCCTTGTCAACTTGTCTGAATCCAAAACCGTGGTGGAATCTTTCTTAGATAGCTTGCCGTCCATGTTTCTGGATAATGTGAATGTTGAATCTGCCTTTGGCCCGGCCCTTAAAGCAGCATTTATGGTCATGGTGTGTTATTTACACCTTTTTAATCCGTCGCCACTGTCATGTTTGCATTTCTATTACTTTTTTAATGAACGTTGTTCCTTGACAGTGAATTAAAATATAAACATTTAGATAATTTTGTAAATTCATCCATATTCAAATTTATCTTAACTAAGAAGTTTGATACGATCATCAGTTTATCTTTGCATTCTTCCCTCTTTGCAGAGCCCACTGGGGGGGAAGTTGTTAATTTTCCAAAACACACTGCCATCTCTTGGTGTTGGCCGCTTGAAGTTGCGTGGGGATGATCTTCGTGTTTATGGAACAGACAAAGAACATTTACTAAGACTACCGGAGGATCCATTCTACAAACAAATGGCTGCTGAACTTACCAAGTTTCAAATTGGGGTCAATATCTATGCATTTAGTGACAAGTATACAGATATTGCTTCCTTGGGTATGGTTTATCATCTCTGGAGAATGTATTTATGGTGACACGATTAAATTTGATTCTTAAGAATTGACTTGAGCATGTCCTCTCAAATTTTATTTCTCTTAAAAAAAGATTTGACTGGTGATTGCTATGACTGTTGGTGTTTTTCTTAATCACTTCTTCATGTGATGCTCATTATTTTTTTTTTTTTGAGTTCGCAATAACCTTTCTTCTTTGGTCTAGCTCATAAGATCATTGTGGTTACTTCATTTGGGAGGATCTAGTTAACTTTTGGAACTTCTTAAATGATGTTTCTTCTGTGAACATTGAGGCATAGGCGCATATATATATTGCTTGATATATATATTATCAAGCAAAGAATTTGTACACAATAATCCTGGTGCATTCAAATCTGTTTTTTAGTATATATATAGGAAACAGAAACCATTCTAATTGGTTGTTTCAGCCAGCTTCTTGGGAAACTGAAATTTTACTTCTACTTTTTATGTTTGCTGTCTTTCATTTAGGTTTCAACTTAATTGCTCGTTATTTCCTTCTTCATTTCTTTAGTTACAAATTTACTGGTTGTTGATATAGTTCTGATGGCTATAATGACCATCCATACAGTCTCCATCTTAATTTTTTTCTCCATGACACATGCAAATATCGCTTCTGGCGCACTGAGGATTTATTTATTTATTTTTATTTCTCTCTTATATTTAGGGACTTTGGCAAAATATACTGGAGGTCAGGTGTATTATTATCCTGGTTTCCAATCTTCCATTCACGGGGAAAAGTTGAGACATGAGTTAGCAAGGGACTTGACTAGAGAAACTGCCTGGGAATCTGTAATGCGTATAAGATGTGGAAAAGGTGATCTTTTCTTTTTAAATTGGTTCTCATCAATGTTTGTCTTCTTCTCTCACATTATCAACACCTTTCTTCTCATTATTTTTGTTTGTTCTCATAGGGATCCGCTTTACATCGTTTCACGGAAACTTTATGTTAAGAAGCACAGATTTATTGGCACTTCCAGCTGTAGATTGTGATAAAGCATTTGCAATGCAAATTTCTTATGAGGAGACCTTACTAACAACTCAGACAGTGTACTTTCAAGTTGCCTTGCTGTATCCTTCGAGTGTGAAGTGTTTGGGAAAACATACCTATTTAACAGTAACACCTATCAGTTCACCTAAAAGTTAACAGTTTAATTACCATCTGCTGTTTATGAAGTGTGTTTATGCACACGATAAGTTTTTTGAACGTTACTTTTTATAATTTTTGAGTCAGTTGGCCATTTTATTTTTTTCTTAAAATTCATGCATTTGGTCATGGAGTTCGATAATGATAGCGTGGGTTTGCATTAGAATGAATATCAGCCAGATTCCATAGGTTCCTTCCTCACTCGAGTACAACAGAACTCCTCAAACAGAAAATGATGGTCGACAATATCAGTTGTTTTTCTATTAAACTAAGGACGTTGGACACCCAACAAAGACGTGGGACAACATTTAGGATGAGACAAAACATTCGCCACCAAACAGTTCTTCATTGAGGGGTCTATCGCCCACCCTCTTATTTTCCGAGGAAAAGTGCCCCTCCCATCCTGTACAAAACAAACAACAAGCAGGAAGAAAAAGAATACTCCTCAACAGTACCTTTCCACGTGTTTCTAGATGTGCCTTGACTCCACATGAGATCCACTCAAAAGGGAGCGACCTGTAATAGTACCCAATGACCTTTCGCCAGAGGGAAACGAACTCATGATGAAAACACTACAACCATTTAGCCAAGAAGGCCTTATTGCAGTCTCTCAGAGTCAGAATGCCAATGTTTGAACCCCCAAGGTCCATGTTCTTCATAGCGTTATTGCAGTATTGGCATCCCCATTTGCAACCCATCCCAATTAACTTTGGCCTTTGTCTCCAACTCAACTCTGCTGACCAACTTTGCACTCCCCTTTGACCAATTGATGCTCCTTCTTAACTCTTAAGGATGTCACTCAATACACCCTCCTTCATCCTATCCAAGGTGGTTAAGTCTCTCCAAGAGCTCTTGCTTCTTGAATCTCAAGTTCCCAAAAACCTCCACGTCTTCCGCACCTCTTTAAGTGCACTCAGTTCACCCTAAAACCAATATCTTTTTCACTTACCAAAAGTAATCCCTTGCCACCAAGTAGGAACTAGGTAGAGAGGCGTCGTATGTTTTTATTTATTGATAATATCTAGTTACCCTTTGACTTTGATCTTAACCAGTAACTGCATGAAGATTATGAGTGCATGGAAGTGTTTAATATGAGATTGCTTGTTTCCTTTGTAATGTGTGTGGGCCTTACCTAGCACGTGCATTTCTTTGTTTTTGAATTGGTTGTGTTCAGTTCAATGAGGTTTCTGAAGTTGGTGCCTTGGGTAAGGCATGCAGAGTTTAATGAACCTATTTTCTCTGTCTCAAGTGTTCTATCAATAAGTTTGTTCTTTGACGATAAAAAGATATACCGCATCTTGTGGAGAGAGACGTATTAGAGTGCACACAGCAGCAGCACCTGTGGTTACAGATTTAGGCGAAATGTACCGCCAGGCTGATGTTGGTGCCATTGTTTCCTTGTTTAGTAGGCTAGGTATGCTTAGCACAAACTTCTATGCATGGTCATGTGGTAACCTTAATTATTAAGGCTTAGTCTCCAGTCACTTGTCTCTCTAAATTCTAATTGAAACAACTTGCAGCAATTGAGAAAACACTGTCCCATAAGCTGGATGATGCTCGCAGTTCAGTACAACAGAGAGTTGTTAAAGCCTTGAGAGAGTACCGTAACCTCTATGCTGTACAACATCGCTTGGGAGGCAGAATGATATACCCAGAGTCTCTCAAGTTCTTGCCTTTATATGGATTAGCATTGTGCAAATCTATACCTCTTCGAGGGGGTTATGCTGATGCTGTGCTTGATGAGCGATGTGCATTAGGCCTCACAATGATGATTCTTCCTGTTAAAAACCTTTTGAAGCTTTTATATCCCTCATTAATTCGACTCGATGATTATCTATTGAAGGTAGTAAATCTTTCCTCAGTTTTATATTCTCACTTGGTGAATTTTTGGATCTATAAAATTTATTCTACTTTAATCTGCAGGCATCTCCCACTCAGACCATTGACCTTAATAGCATAGAGAAAAGATTGCCGCTGACTGCTGATAGCTTAGATTCCAGAGGCCTGTACTTATATGACGATGGCTTTCGCTTTATTGTATGGTTTGGTAGAGTGCTTTCACCTGATGTGTCTATGAATTTACTCGGGGCAGACTTTGCAGCTGAACTATCAAAGGTATACAGCTGTTTTATAGTTCAAATAAAAGAGTTCCACAGTTGAATAAGAAAGAGCAATTGAATCATAACAAGTTGGTTTAGGATAATTCATTTTTTCTTCTTGCATTTACTTCTCGAAACTAGCGTAAAAGAAAAGAAGCCTGCAATTGAAAGACATCAATCTTATTTGAGTAATAATGGTTTTGACCTGAATTTAAGCCCTAATTGAGATGATTCAGATGCTATTAGCTGTGATGTGCGATCAATTTTTCTTCGCAATTTTTAATATTATTCCGACTAGATCGTCAGCTGGAATATCATTTGAGGATAAATTTTTTTTTTACCTTTTTTTATGATAGGAAACGAGAAAAAATAAACTCTACCCTTTCTTGAAAAGTGGTTATCACCATGGTTCACAAAATTTTTGCTGCTCGACCAAATCAGACTAGTGATACTAAGCTTCATCTGCGTTTTTCCAGATTTAGGAAGATCACTCGGCAGTTCATGCTCTCTTTCTCTATATAAAATGTTTGCCGTCTTTCTTTCTTAGATTCCATATAGTAGTCAGTTGATTGCTTATTTCGTGCATGGTTGAACTGAGATTATTTCTACTTGCGATTATGCTTTCCTTAGTGTTAGTAATGGTTTTCTCTTTCGAAAATCCAGGCCATCCTTATCATTCATGATAATGGAATGTCAAGAAAACTATTAGAGATGCTCCAGAAATTTAGAGAAAGCGACGCTTCATACTATCAGCTATCTAATCTTGTTAGACAAGGTGAACAACCAAGAGAAGGCTTCCTCCTTCTAGCAAATCTTGTTGAGGACCAAGTCGGTGGTTCAAATGGTTATCTTGACTGGTTTCTACAAATACATCGGCAAGTTCAGCAAAATGCTTAATACAAGGTCAGGATTGTCTTTTCGCATTGTTGGAGTTGAGTTCTAGAATCTGTTTCTTTTAGCGATCTATATAATTGTGTTTTTAAACCTTATTTTTTCTTTCTTTTATCTGATGATTATTATTATTATTATTTTAATTTTATTATTAAATTTATTTTATTTAGAAAGCACAGTTTGGTGAATAATTATTTGAAATGCAAAATAATGTTATGTACCCAAGGGACGGCCTCATTGATAGAGGCTTAGGGTCTCTTAATGTACCCAAGGGGCGGCCTCGTTGGTAGAGGCTTTGGGTCTCCAATCTAAGGGGCGGTTTTGTTGGTAGAGGGTTGGGGTCTTCATGGTATGCTCACTCTCTTGGAGGTCCTAGGTTCGAAACCCACAAGTAAGTTTAGTTGTAAAATCCCTTGTTATCTTTTGGGTCTGGGTCAAAACAGGCGTGGGTGCCCTCACGTGTGGTGGGGCAAAGCTTCGATCCCCGATTATCAAAAAGTAAAAAATAAAGCTATACTGGTTGTAGAAGGATCAAGAAGAAACAAATAACCAGTATGCCTGTATGCTTCAATCAAGACAACAAGATGCTAATAATGCTATATTACCAGGAGGCATGGGGATGATGAAAAAGCGTCGGGGTTCCACCGAGGTGGAGCCATGCTCACGCTGAGTATCTTTTTAAAATTTTGCTTCAAATTTCTTCAAATTTTTATAAGTGACCCAGAAAATTATTGATCTTTCAATTTATTAATGAAGAACCAAGGGGCCTTTTAGATCTAGCATGTGAGCATTGTACCAGAGTCAACAAATCTCGTAAATCCCTTATTCGCTAGTGGCGGCCTTATGCTATCAGAAAGTAGGAAGCAGCCCAAACATTTATGTATTTTTAGTAACACTTAAATCAAATGTATGGTCCCAACTATGATTGACCATTTCATCTCAACTGTGATACAAATTTATCTTCTTTTGTAAATTTGAATGCCGAGGAATGATTCCCCATTTATTATTACATTTTCGTTTTGTGAAAGAAAAGGAGAATCGAATCAATGGTAAATGTACTTCACCAGGCCAAGGTAGAGTTGAGTATCAAAGTGAGCTTTAGGTAAAACAACTCTACATTAGCCTGGTGAAAGAAATTGCTGCCTTTAAAGGATGGATTTTCCATTATTGGAGTTTGGGGCTTAGGGGTTGGAGTCCTTAGATTTCCAGATTTAATTATGAAGTGCAGCTTTTGCAGTTCAAATGGCAGTTCTTTGGTCGCCTTGGCTCATTGTCTCGTCTCTTCGGAGTTTTGTTCTTCATTATTTTTTTTTTTTTTTTGATAGGAAACAAAAACTTTCATTGATGGTTGAAAAAATTACATCCTATCGAGACATTACAAAAAACTATGCCATTGAGTGATAAGAGTGGTAAGGTCATAGTTACAAAAGGGAGGAATAGAGTGACACCAAAACATCGCCAAGTAAATAACTGATTCAAACATGGACTCCTTTCGAGTGTAGTCTTCATTGAAAAGCCTATTGTTTTGTTCTTCATTATTTTATTTCTAGGCTCTTGTAACTTTTGGAGTTTTGTTCTTTACTTGTATGCTCTGTTTTCTTTTCCACCCCTTTAGCAATTTATTGAAGAAACAAATGTTTCTTTCCAAACAATTTGTTGACTGTCATGGCTTGAACTAATAGACCATGAGAATCTAAGAACTATTTCCTTCTTATTTTCTTAACAACTAAATATAGTAATATCAAGAAACAATATGTTGACTGCCTTGAACTAATAGTCAAAAAGACTTTGTGAGAGGGAATAAATTCAATCCATGAAGGCCACCGATCTAAGAGTTATTTCCTATAAGTTAAGTAATATCGTCTCTGCGAGATGAGTTGAGGTGCTTGTAAACTGGCTCGAGCACTTACGATTACAAATTATTGTTGGCCTTTTATAATGTCAGATATGGAACTCAAACTTTGTTGATACCGTTTTAGACTTTGGTGGCTGAGACTTTTGTATGACCTATCTCAATTCCATGTTCAATATAGATTAAAGTATACAAATTATGTTGGTTCATGAAGTTGTATATTAGGATGATGGATAGTGACCAATGAAAGGCATATGACATCTCTTAAAAATTTTGTTTCTCTTTTGAATGCAGTGTTTAAATATAGCATGAGAAGCACGTCGTCTCGAAAACAATGGAAAATTTTACCGGACGCCATGAGAGGGTTTCAGCTTCAACAACTGGCTTCTAGAAGCCACATGGATTCAGCTGCTTCATAAATTTGTTACCAGATAGATTTTGTATTTCATTTTGGTCTTTCGATAATAATTCCCCCCCCTTACTGAGAAGTTGTCACCATGATAGGGATATCTACATCAGATTTTATTTTATTTTTCTTAATATATTATGTTGTCTATATCTCAGGCCCTAAATTTGGGGTAGAATTGTTGCAAAAACTGTCCACTTATGTTGATTTTGTTTGGTTATACAACTTCAATTTTGGTCTGGTTCTTCTTGAGATGTGGTGATTGTTTGAAGGAAGTTCTGTAATTTCACAACTATTTATTATTCATATTTAATTCAATCACATTTTTGAACTCCTAGGGAATTGAATTGGTCATAACCTAATCTCTTCACATGGTTTTATAACTGCTATTCCAGCTTTGAATACTTTTATTTGTAGATTCCTTTGTTGCTGTCTTTTCAATTTTCCATTTTTAGGCCTTATCTCAACCTCTCCTCTGCTTTCCAAAGGACATTTTTGTTTTGGCCATCTCCAAAAGGATGGATATTATTGTAATTTCAGGTTATTTTTCATTTGACAAAGAAAGAAAGAATTTATTAGGTGTTCTTACCAAACGTCACAGCTACATTATGATGGTCACATTTTATGTCTGGCTAGAAAGAAATGGTCAAATCTCTTGAGATTTCTTTTTCAAGTTGACCCAATTATCAAATAGCAAGTATGTCTGTTAAAAAAAAAAAAAAACATTGTCAAAAGCATAGCCTAGCTCTACTGGCATCTTGTACGACCTAGTAACTATGAGGTTACATGTTCAAATCCCTTCCCCCAATATCTTTGTATAAAAGAAAAACATAATTACAAGTATGCCTGGATTCAAGCCTATAAGCTCATTGTTACTAAGTTGTACAAGATGTCATTAAAGCATTGCTCTTGTTAGCTAGATGACAATCACTTGATCTTGTTACATTTGATTTTCATATTAGTTTGTATGAAATTAATTTTTTACTCATCAATTGTACTCATTCCCTTCGACAGTACCACTAGAAGAATTATACTAACTTATGTTTGTGGTAAAAGTTACTATAACATAAGTTACGATAATCTATGTTTGAAGTGCAAGTTCTAATAGGAGTAGTGTTATTATAATAGGGTTGGAATTATTATAGGTTAGATGAGGAGTCATAACCTACTAATTATTATAACCAATGATTTAAAAACAAGTTGAATTATTATAACTCAACCTATCCTTAAATGAGAGTCAAAATGTCATTTATATACTTTTTAAGATTCTTATTTAACCACGAGATTTATCTATGATGGTTAAACTAAAGGACTAAAAATTGACGTTCAACTTTCGTGAGAGTTCGGGTCTTGTATTACCGTATTATATATAATTTTATAAAAAGTTTAAAACTGGTTCAAAATCGTGAAACACTTTCATCTTATCAATATAAATGTTTTTATTTTGGGTAAATTATACATTTAATCCTTATGATTTGATGAAAGTTAAAATTTAATCATTATGATTTGAAAATCTAAAATTTAGTCTCCAAAGTTTTAAGAAAGTTAAAATTTAGTCTCTATGATTCGATAAAAACAAGAATAGATTTTACCGTTCGTAATTGATAACAAATTAAGTATATAAAAGTGACTATGATATGTAAAAGAAGTTTTTTTTGGTTGAATCAATCACTTAACTCACATCATTATTTATAAATAAATAACACTTTTACATACTTAATTCACCAACAATTATAAAAGAATAATGACTATTTTTTAGGTTTTATTAAGTCATAAGGACTGAATTACGATGAAATTCAATTTTTCTTCAAATTATAGGAATTAAATTTTAAAATTGAGTTATCTTTTGTTTTTTTACTTATTACTTGAAGGTTGATAAATAAATAAAAAAAAACCCAAATTTTTTTGGAAAATCAGGTGCCCACTGAAAGAAGCAGAGGTGTATATATATATATATATATATATATTAAAAAAAAAAAAAAAAAAACCCTCAAAAGGTAAAGAAAGAAAGAAAGTAGAGTAAAAAAAAGGTTGAATGGTCAAAAGAGAAAAGACAAGCTGGATTTGTTAAATTAAACTAAAATTATGAATTAATTAATATGATTTAAGTTCTATTTTAATTTAATAATTGAATTCTGTAATAAAGAAATGTGAAGGACACCTATTTCCATTTTGTTTGAGTTCTTATTTGACTGTCACCAGCGCACACACCCATACAATAAAGTAAAAAAAAAAAAAAAAAACTTTCTTTTTCTCTCCCAACACAGAATCAAAAAGGGAAAAAGAAAAAAAACCCAGTTCTTCAATCCTAGGCTACTAACTTTTCTTGCGGATCCGACCCACAAACGTGCATCTCTGTGTTTCTCAATTTCATGTTTCTTAATTCCATGTTCGATCGGTAATGGGTTTCTTCTTTTCATTCTGTTTCTGTAATTTCTCTTGCTTTTTTCTTCAATGGGTGTTGTTTTTTCTGGATTTAGGATCGTTTTTAGTCATTTATCTGGATCACCCACTTCTTGGGATTGTTGGGTTGGTTATTAATTTTGTTTTGGTTGTATTTGCTTTTCCATGACCTTGAAGTTTTTTGTTTCAAGTTCTATTTCTCTGAATATTATGGGGTTTTCCTCTGATTTCTGTATTTGTTTGAGCTCAGATCACATTTTGTTTCTGGATGGTTAAAGTTGTTTGGGTCCGGGTTTTATTTTCTGTTCAATGGATGAAAAAGAGGAAACTGTTTTGTGGTTTCTGTGGGATTTATACACATAGTGGTCGGGTATCTATGAGTTGATTTTCTACGAGATTCCTTGACACCAAATGTAGTAGGCTCAGATTGTTGTCTCGTGATAATAGTGGAGGTGCACGTAAGCTGTACTAGATACTCACGGATATGAAATAAAAGATTTTTGTCGGATTTGTAGTGGAATCGTGTGCCCGAGTTAACGTAGGGTTTTTCTTCGGGGTCCTAGGAGTTGGGAACTTCCAGGAAAGTAAGTTTTAATCTTAGTGGAGTAAGAATTATTCTTCCAAGCCAGGGTTAAATAGTTGATGCAGATCCTATTAATATTTCTCATGGAAGTTGTGAATAAGGGATTGAGTAATGTGGTAGATGTTATTGGAATGAAGATGTATGATTAGGTTATCTTATTTCATTTGATATAGCAGGTGAATGGTTGGTTTTATAAGGATGATTCATTGACGAAAGCTCGTGACAGTTTCAAGAAATGGGCTCTATGGGTGTTGTTTCCACGTCAAGTTTGAGAGAACCAGCTGCTCATAATAATGTTGGTGTTGATAGGTTACCTGAGGAGATGAATGACATGAAAATTAGAGATGACAAGGTACGCTTACTGCTTACTTCTTTCGATGCCCTTAAATTTCACTTGTAATTCTTATCATTTATGCGAATTAGTTTTGATCTTCTTTCTTTTCATTTCTATGAGTTCTCATGAGTTGAAACAATTGCGTAGGAAGCGGAAGCAACTGTTGTAGATGGCAATGGGACAGAGACAGGCCATATTATTGTGACGACAATTGGTGGTAGAAATGGCTACCCAAAGCAGGCATGTTATTCAATCCTTCATTTTCTCGATTTTTTTATATGGGAGCGCACTTGTCCAAGTGGGCTGACCAACATTTACTAGTGCGAAATTTCTCATAGATGGCATGTTCATTATTATATTATATGTTGGTTCTGAGTGCTGAAATTCATTCTACATTTTTACTTCTCATGAATTTGAAGTAAAATTGTTACGTAGCTTGCATGGTGTACGTTTATTTTTTTTCTTCTTGTTTGTTATGCCTCTAATGTTATTTGGTATTAGTAATGCAGACAATCAGCTACATGGCAGAGCGTGCTGTTGGGCATGGATCATTTGGAATCGTGTTTCAAGTAATGTTCGCATTTTTTTTTTCCTTCTTAAAATTACCTTTTCAATTGCTTTTAGATATTGGGGATGTGTACTTTGTATAATCTCATTTTCTGTACCTTGTTTAGGCAAAGTGCTTAGAGACCGGGGAAACTGTGGCTATAAAGAAGGTTCTTCAAGATAAAAGATACAAGAACCGCGAGCTGCAAACAATGCGACTTCTTGACCATCCAAATGTTGTTGCTTTAAAGCATTGCTTCTTCTCAACCACTGAAAAGGATGAACTGTATCTCAACCTTGTTCTTGAGTATGTCCCGGAAACAGTTCATAGGGTGATAAAGCACTACAACAAGTTGAACCAAAGGATGCCACTTATCTATGTAAAACTTTACATGTATCAGGTATTGTTCTTCTGAATATGTTTTCAAGAAAGGCAATAATGGCCCGTTGGTTAATGATACTTATGGATTACTTCAGGCTAGGCTTTTTGAGAGAAATGAAGTTTTTATGGCAGGCGGGAGTGTGTGCTATTTTGTGGGGTATTTTGGGTGAGAGAAATAACAGAATCGTCCGAGGGACGGAGAGATCTTCGGATGATATTTGGTCCCTCATTAGATTCAATGTTTCTTTCGGAGTCTTCGTGACAAATCTATATTGTAATTATTCGTTAGGCCATATCATTTTAGATTAGAAGCTGGTCTTGTAGGCTACATCCTTGTTTTTTGTCGGCTCTTCTTTTGTATGCCCATGGATTTATTTATTTATTTATTTATTATCTCAATGAAATCTCGGTTCATCATTTTAAATAAGACTACTTCAAGCTGGATAAAGATGTGTTACTCATTAGTGATGTTATGTACAGTGGTTAAATTTGGTTTGGTTCTTTACCCCAAACCATTACAACTTATTAGGAGGTAGGCTCCTTGGAGAAGAAAATTTGAACCAAACCAATTGATTAGTTTGGTTTGGTTTTCTGTGTATTTTTTATTTTCAATCTATCATTCTAAAGACTCCTACTGGTTTATTTTGACAAATGTAGTACACAAGATAATTTAGTTAAAAGTACGAAATCAATTTAATTCACCGAACTTTCTATAAATTATTGTATTTTTAATAAGTCAAGTAACAGTATTAATTAATTTAAAGTTTGCTTGAATTAATAAGTATTTAAACACTTTGATTTATAAATATTAATTTGTATTTTTTTATTGAAGTAAATTTAATAAGAACTTGGGCTTTAAGGTGTGCTCCCCTCATGGCTCCAAGTTCAAAACTTACCTGTGACATTAATTTGTAGACACCTCCCATGTCTCCAGGTGCCTGACCTAGGGACGAGTGTGGTTACCCAGGGTATAGTGGAGCGAAGCTCCGATTTCTCGGTTTAATTTTTTTTTTAATAAGAACTAAGACCAGTTAATCCATTTTAGTTTCAGTTTGACTTGGACTATCACTTTCTTTTGGTTTGTGCACTTCTTTTATGCATTGAATTTTCTTGTGTTTCTTTTTTTTAGTTAATCAGTTTTTCTTGTGTTTTAGAAAGTAATAGTGGATGATGCTAAAGTTGTACATCTCTTTCTAAATGGTATTCTTGCAGATCTTTAGAGCATTGTCATATATACACCGTTGTATTGGGGTGTGCCACCGTGACATTAAGCCTCAAAATCTTTTGGTAAGCTGAAAAAAGCAAGAATTCTGGTACTCATTATTTTCTCTTGATACCTATATGTAATTTGTTTTTCTCTTTCTATCGATTCATGCAGGTGAACCCACATACTCACCAGGTTAAACTATGCGATTTCGGGAGTGCAAAAGTTTTGGTATGTTTTTTTCTTCTTTTTCTTGGAATAAAGGCTCTGTTGGCTGATTTATTGATTTACTAACCAGATATTATTTTTATTCTTTGTGTTGTACAGGTAAAAGGGGAACCAAATATATCCTACATCTGTTCAAGATACTACAGAGCTCCTGAGCTTATTTTTGGAGCAACAGAGTATACTTCTGCAATTGATATATGGTCTGCAGGTTGTGTTCTTGCTGAGCTATTGCTTGGTCAGGTAGTTGGTTGTGTGTGTTTGTTATTTAGAATGTTCCTTCATATGAATTTATATGGAAATTAAATATTTATTATTGTTACTATTTTGTTTTGAATCAGCCTCTTTTTCCTGGGGAAAGTGGAGTTGACCAGCTTGTTGAAATCATTAAGGTAGTTTTGACATTCCAAATTTCTGAGTAAATATTGCAACTCAGCTCATGCTTCTAACACTTACAAGTTACCAATCATGTTCAGTGTTAAAGATGTCTTTTCTGCATGTTATAGTCTAGAAAATCCAAAAGACAACAAACAATCAAGATTTTCATGACTGATTATTTTAAAGTAAATTCTCTCTTAGAATTTTATTTACCTCAATCTATTTACCACATTTTTTTAAAAGAAAGAAGTAAATTTACTGTTTTGTGTTTCGATGTTTAACTCTGGAGCCATTGATTTGTATTGGCTGGTTATATCTTAGCTGGTATGTCCCGTGATAATAGTTCGAGGTGCACGCAAGCTGGCCTAGACAGTCATGGATATCAAAAAAAAAAAAAAATCTTGGGACTTTTCCTGGATGGCTTCGAGCCTTCGACTGCTCTTTTAACATTGCGAGCCTGAGGATATTTGCCACTTTTCTCCTACAGTTTTTGCTTTTCCCTTAAGGTTATTGTAAGTTTTATGTACTTTTTGTATATGATAGAACTGGTTTTGTAGGTTTTGGGCACTCCTACCAGGGAAGAAATTAAATGCATGAATCCCAACTATACAGAGTATAAATTTCCTCAAATTAAAGCTCACCCATGGCACAAGGTAATTGTATACGAAAATGTTGTATGCATATTATTTATTACTTTTTCTGAACTATGTACTTATGCATTAATTTATCATGCAGATATTTCACAAACGAATGCCACCAGAAGCCGTTGATCTCGTGTCAAGACTGTTGCAATACTCTCCTAACCTAAGGTGCACGGCGGTAAGTATCTGGTCTCAACGCAGAGTTGCCATACTAATGCTTAACATCTATGTTATTTTTTATTTGAGCTGTTTAGATGAAATGAAAGCTAGATATTCGGGTTCTGCTATTGTCAGTTTTTTTTACCAAGCTTTCATTGCGAAAAGAATGAAAAAAAAAGGGAAAAAAACCTTTTTAGTCTTTTGGAGTCAAGTTCAATTTGGTCAGTTTCAAAATTGAACCCTTTTACCCCTGGCATATCAATAATGCTCACTTTTAGTCCATGAGATAATAAAATCGTTAGTTACATAACGTAATATTGACTAAAATGATGATTAAATTAATTTTAAATTTCGATATATTGATGAAGTGATTATTTTAGTTTTCATGTGAATTTAATTTTTAAAAGAAAATAAGCATATTAGTAAACTAAAAAGTGCACCAGGATTAAAGAGAACATTATTGAAATATCAGAGGTAAAAGTGTTCAATTTTGAAAGTTAAGGATCAAATTGAAACTACATCCCAAACCTAGGACTAAAAATGGTAATTTCTCAAAAAAAAAAAAAAAACTAAAAATGGTAATTTTCCTCCCAAAAAAATACAAGGTCATTAAAACAGTAACAGCCCAAACAAAAAATGGGAGACCTCCTATAGGGGAGCGGTCTCCAATTTCTAAACACAATTATAAAAAAGTCTGCTATTATCTTGATCTACTTCATATTTCTGATGACTGTTTTTTCTTCTCGTCGTACAATGCGTTCCTCGATTATAATGTTAAGAGTTAAATATCCAAAAAATTACTCCTCTATTTTATGATTATAGTTTTGACACACTACTTAACAGATGGAGTTCTCTTTTGTAATTGGTTTTATTCTGGTTTTCCAGTTCTATCTCTGTAATTTCATAATTACGTAATGAAATTGAATCTTTATTTCTTATCCAAAAAAATGTTAAGAGTTAATTAATTTCATTTGACACATGATACAGTTGGATGCCTTGACTCATCAATTTTTTGATGAGCTTCGCGATCAGAATTCCCGACTGCCTAATGGACGCTTCCTTCCACCGCTATTCAACTTTAAAGCTCACGGTATGGTCACATCACAAATACTAATTTATTTATTTATTTATATACAGAAAGTATAAGTGCAAACAATCTTAAGACATGCTATTGTTCTAGTAAACATGCTAACTGATCTTCTGCATTTAATCTTGTGGTTACTGCTGCGGCTGTTTCATTTGACTAGAATTGAAGGGTGTGCCTGTTGAGATATTGGTGAAATTGATACCAGAGCATGCAAGAAAACAATGCCCATTTCTTGGGTTGTGAATTTGGTTAGAAACGCAACCGTTTCACCAGAGGTGTCGTCACGACGAAGAGAGCTTCGGGTGTCCCAGTCTGTGCTATTCCTTCTGTTTGCTATCATCAATCAGTATATCTCTGTATTAACTACTACTACTACCTTGTTGTGAAAGAGCAGATCTAGATATGTTCTTAATGAATGGGTAACAACACTATCTAATGTTCCATGTGTATTGAATTCGGGTTCCAAGCGTTTTAATCTGTATTAGGATTTGGATATGTAGTTAAGGTGAAGTTGGCAGCGGATTTCTTGGTCCGGCTGCCCTCGACGGACTGGCTTACCTGGCTACACAGTCTTGTTATTGAAAAAAAAAAAACTTGTGTGTGCCAAGTATGTATCAAAGTTTTATATCTCCATGTGCAGATGATGATGTATCTACTTCCTCTTGTACACTTTTTTTATGAACATGAACATGGACTTCCATCTTCTTTCTGTTTTTTTATATCTTTTCCTTGTCCCCACAGCCACACCACACCCTCAGATCAGAAGGGCCCATATATATATATATATATATATATATGTATATATTGGCTTAGATT
The DNA here is from genome assembly GCA_037832685.1 of Sicyos baderoa. Classification (NCBI taxonomy): domain Eukaryota; kingdom Viridiplantae; phylum Streptophyta; class Magnoliopsida; order Cucurbitales; family Cucurbitaceae; genus Sicyos; species Sicyos baderoa. The sequence goes on from JBBMEF010000008.1 coordinate 200,664, forward strand.
ATATTTGAAATTCACTTTTCTTTAGCTCAGATTCACAGTGAAATGATGGAGGGGGGACCCATTTGCCATGCTTCTGCTATTACTTGGGTTGATTAAGAATTAGGCTAACTGCCACTGAGAATTGTAAGAAAACAGGATTTTTTTACTTTTTGTGTGTTCTCTTGTTAATTCCTTGAAACTTTGGCTAGATCTGCCATGTTCCTATAATGAACCATGACTCAACTCCTATATCTGATATAAAATCACCTTAATGTTTGGTATTACACTTTGGATCATGATTTTTAATTCGTAAAAGGTGAATTTTAAAGTATTTAAAAACATATTACAGGGTTATTTTGTGTACAGCAAAAATGATTTTAACTGTTTCTCAATTACTTCCAAACCTGATATTAGATGTGTTGATGAAGAGTAATTGATTGCTTTGCGTGGTACAAAAGTGAGTATAATTCAACTAACATCGTCAATGTGTTAGAAATAACGAATTCGAGTTTCTTAATCCTTTATTATATTTAAGAAAGTATTGGTTAAGTTGAAAAATATCTCTGTTGTAAAAAAGTTTGTGGAGAATATGTGAAAGTACCACAACAAAGAAACCATCTGGAGATTTTGTTGTTGAGTGAGAGTTTTTCAAATAATATTTTGGATGATTTGGAGTAATAGAGGTAACATAAAGTTTAGATTTTTGAATTCACATCCAATCATTATATTGAGGCATGTATGTTCTTAACAGCTTCATTGAATATTTTTTCCTCACTTGCCCTCAAACCAAATATCATCAAAGATAATATTTTATTATTATTTATCCATTGTTTTTTTAGTTCTACGACAGGAGTTCAAACTCATGATCTCTTAGTCTTAAAATATTGCATTGTAGTCACAAGAATATCGATAATTTAGATTTGGGAAAAATCAAAATTTACACCTAAACTTTAAAGGTTTGTTTGTGTATCAATTTTTGCAACTTTCTATTCATTAAATTGCAATATTTTAACTTAAGTAAGTCTTCATTTGAAAATTCAATTAAAAATATTAGGTGGGTTTTAACAAGATGAATATTTACATCATACCCAAGCATCATATATAAAATAATGGCCACATATGTGGCTCAACACGAACCACAATCTATTTGATTTTAAATTTAAAAGATAAGAAAATGAAGTATACAAAAATAGGTTGTGGTCAATATTGAGCTACATAAATGGACATTATTTTATATATGATGCCCGGACATATTGTAAATATTTCTCCTATTTAATGGTTAATTTGTGCATAAGACATACGTGAAAAGTTTATGGGACTTAAGCCAGCTTTGAGCTTTGTCCTATTTGAGAAAAAAACGGAAATACGTAAATGAGTGAGTTTGCGAAAATGGAATAGAAGGTAGAAATAGTAACAATTTAATCAGATGAAAATGAAAGTTTTGAGTGAAATTAATAAAGACAAGTTTAAGGTTAAAAATGGAATGTTTCTGCTAAAGGAAGATTAGGAGAAAATAATGATTAGTAGCATGTGGTTGAGTACAAGATGTCTTGGTAGATTAGTAGTAGGTAGACATCCAGTTAAAGGTGTCAGTTGCTTTGACCCTACAACATTTGGATGCCAAGGAAACCCGTAGAAAATTAATTCTTAGGTAGGTTGCCACCATGGTTTGAACTCATCACCTTATGCACCTCAAGACCATTTTTGACCAGTTGAGCCACCCATGATGGTTGTTGCTATTTCATTTTTGTGTAAGCTAGAGATGCTAATTAGGATTGTGATTCGGGTCCACATAGTATTGTGATTAGCTCAAAGGTTGCGAACCTTCGTGGGGTAGTTGCGACAAGTGTGGTTGTGTGCCCGTGGCTGCGTGCCTTGTATTTTGTGTCGTGTGCCTTGTGTTAGTAGCCTAAAAGATGCGTTCCTCGTGGTGGAAGATTTGTTTGTTTGTTTTTTTTTATAGAAGAAGAGTGGTAAACAACCATCCTTCTATAACTTTTGTTTGCATTTGGTGGTAAACAACTGCCGATCAAACCCTCCATCAAATTCCACGTTAAATCTTCCACTAAACTCCACATCAAACTTATCAATCCTCAAACGAGTAGTTAATTACTTCAACTATTACTAACATCAATCTCTAAATAAGTTTTTTTTAGAAAAGCAAAAAATCGAAACTTCGCTCCAGTATACTCGAGGTAACCACGCCCGTACCTATGTCAAGCATCGGGAGACATCGAAGGAATGGAGAGACAAGAAGTATCTACAAATTAATATTACAGATGAGTCTCAAACCTGAGATCTTGAGGAAAGCACACCTTCAAAGTTCAAGCCTTCGACCATTAATTATGCCAACTACCATTAACTCTTTTGTTCCACTTCACTTTTTTCTACCAAATCCTAGCACGCCTTAGAGTTTCCCACAATAGTAGAATTGTTCACTAGTTAACAAGCTGAGTGCTTGCGGCGAAGTTAAGCTTGTGTATGAGCTTGATGTGAGAATTGTTGGTATGAGTATGTGTTGAGCCTCATGTATGCCTCGTGTTTTAGCCAAAAGGTTGCAACCTTCATGGTCAAGACTATATTTTGTAAGGTCAGATGATATGTCTCTTGATAATAGTCGAGTTGCAAGTAAACTAACTCAAACAGTTAGATGATGTCTCTTAATACTTTGTTTAACATTCAATACAATATTCAACCCATGAGTGCCTTAAGTTTCATCTTCCGTTAGTTCAGTTTAAAGATGTCCATTTTTCTCGCGGGGTCGGAGCCTCGCTGGGACCCGCCCCTAACGAGGCGGTGAATCCCCGTTTAGGCGGGGAATGGGAAAGTGAGCGGGGATGAAAAATTCTCCGCAAGCTAAACGGGGCCGGGGACAAGGAATGCATTCCCCATCCCCGATCCCCGCCAGTTTACATTTATTTACCTATTTATTTTTTAAATATTATATTTCTTCTCCTTTTTTATCAATTTTTTTTTTTTTGGTAAAAGTATTTGAAAAAAGATTGCAAGCTACAGTACTGCCTCACAGATCAGTATACATATACAATTTTTTCCCAGTACACATGTAATATATAAAAGTCAGTAGTGTTTGCACTGTAGGATTGAAAGAAAATTGTAACTATTTGTATAGTTATCATTTGAAAAAACGTCTATAAAATTAACATTAAAAAAAGTAAAGGAAAAAAAAAGGAAAAAATTTAAGGCGAGGAACCAGATCCCCGCTCATTTCCCACGGTAAATCCCCACCCCGATCTCCGAAAAAAAAATGGTGAATTTTGCCGCGACGAGGATTGATTTTGGTGTTCCCCGGCCCCGCCCCGTGGACATCTCTAGTTTAGCTCCACATGCAATTTCTTTTTTAGTACATATCAAGAGAGGGGGACAAATACCGATTCTAAAGATCGAACCTGTGACGCTGGTGTTCAACTAATTTACAATCAAACAAGGAAATCATTGAGCCACTGGCTCATTCGGTCACTTGTTGTGATTTAAGTTGTGATATGTCTGAGCTTATGGTGATTGAATGAAATAATGTAACATAATATGTTAGAGGTGATAAAGCAAATAAGCAAACGCCTGATTCTCCAATCTTTTTACCAGCAAACTGAACTTTTCATTCACAAACCAGGCATGCGAGGGGCTCCAAATGTAACCGATTTCAACGAGTACCCGAAATCTTCTAAAAACAAGTATTAGGAACATATGAATGCATGTTTCGAAATACATAAATTAGCCCTTAAAAACATATTATTATTTCTTTTATTCAAGCATTGTGACAAACAAGCACCACCCCAATACAAACATCATCCACCTATACATTGGTAGCCTAATAACTTGAAGATGCAAGTACCTCTAACAAGGAAGCAACAAATTGCATCTGGGTCTCTTCATCTATAGTTACGAAGAGAGGGACGTGAACAAATAACGATTTGATGTTGTTCTCGTCAGCATAGCGGAGAGATTGATAGTAGACATAGTTGCACACGAAGCGACCGGCATCGTCTGAAGTCATCACTTCATATCCCTTCTTTGCCAATGTCTTGGTTATTTCCTCAACTGGGAGAGATGTCTGCAGTACAGAGTTGGTAATGAGTTAGGAAAAAAAAAAAAAAAGACATTCATGATTTGCATCAAAAGTTTTGAGAACATCTATCAATGGTGGTAACTGGTAAGAACCAGCAAAGTTTGAAATTTTGCTATAATTTTTTTCAATTTTCCTGATTGTATTGAATTCGTTATAATGCTTAGATGTTGTACAACTTCAACAGCATTGAAACCGACAACACGCAATAGCGACACGATGATGTTATGATCCAAACAATTATACAATTCAAAATTACATTTGCATCATGAAATAGACAATACTGAAGAAACTAAACAAATAGATGACGTATTTCTCAAATAAACAAACATTATTCTATATGACTGACATTATATTACAAAGAAATTCAAACTTGGTAGTTTTTATTTTGCAAGATAACAAAATTTCATTGATGTAATGAAAATCAAATTCAGTAGTCTTAATAAACTTCCTACTCATAAGTATTATTTTACTCCAATATATCGTTCAAGAGTATCAGTGCATTTATTTGAAAAAAAGCAAACAAAAGATCTAACATTTTAGATCAAAAGTCAAATTTCATTAAGGAAAAAAAAAATCAAAGTGAAATTTCATGATACCTCTCGTATACGTGAAATGTCACCGTCCTCAGGTACGATTGGTTCTGTCTGCAGCAGATGAAAGTAATGAAAAAAGATCAAACAAGCAGCAAAATATATGCTCAAGCAAACTATACTCCAACCAGGACTAGAAGATAGATACACATTGAGAAAATTATCTACCTGAGGTTTCCATCCCATTTCATCAGGACAGCGAAATGTGGCTTCATTAAAGGCTTGACGCTCGATAGCAAACCTCGAAGCACCACTATTAACTCCCAAATGAACCTGAAGCAAGAATAGTAATAACTTATCACTCAGGACAGAAATGAAAAGATAGTGTTCAATGGTTTCTAAACTTAATAATAAGCACTTGCGTGCACATAGATTCAGAAATCAAGATCTATAGACATTGTTTAAGATGATCTCAGTTCCCTGGATATGATCTTAAACAAAGAAAACCTCCCTCTATTATCCTTGATTCCTTCTATTTCTTTTTTCAACTTTCCCTCAATTAGTAATTTCTTGTTGGGTGTGTATTTCTGCCTCCTTTCAACGCATCGACACATTTACAAGGTTTATGTCCATTGGTTAATGATTATAGAGACTGAAATTATTGATACAGAAAAAAATGTATTGATGATTTAGACAACATTTTAAACTTGGGAGATTCTCAGCAGAAGATCAAAAGCTTTTAATAAATAAAAGTAATCTATGTTGTAGCTTTGATTGTCCGGAGGCAGGTACTAACATTAAAAAAAAAAAACTAATTCAGCAGAACAATGGTAAATGGATAAAGAAGGTAACTTCTGAGATGAGTTAAAGATAAAATAAGCATTTAAATAGAGGAAGGGACATGAATAACTGACCCAGATGATTCTTCTGGAATTAGTAGGTTCAGAAAACTTCCCATCTAGTGCAATTTGCAAGGTCTTAGTTAGCGAATCAAGAGCTCCATGCCCGGCCGTCTCAAGAATGTTGCAACTCCCAAGAGATAGACCTTCTGGCAAACCATTCTTCTCCATATACTTCTTGAGGTTGTTCGATATCGTCTCAGTTGGATTCTCAGAAACCCCATGGAACTTCTTAAACCCCGTTACATGAATCGTCACCGACGGAGGCCCTTCCGACCCCATTTAACAAAGATCTATTCTTGGTAATACAACTACAGAGAGAGAGAGAAAGAATTACAAAGAGGGGAAATTATCCCCAGCAATCTGCAAGATAAAAACGTAAGGGGTTAACTTTCTGCTGCAACATAAAGTTTAATACTCAACAGAAACAATCCTCCTTTTTACACTTTTTTTTGGAAACCGAGAAATACCCAGATGACCATGTCAGTCCCTAGGCTAGGCTAGGCACCGAGAGACATCGAAGGAATGGAGACACAAAGAATTTTACAAATTAATGTCGGTAAGTCTCGAACCCGAGACCTTGACCTTCAAAGCCCAAGCCTTCGACCACCACGCAACCCTTTAGGGACCCCAATCCTCTTTTTTACACTTAATGTTCCCAAACACCAAAAATTTCACTGTATAACTATAATCCATCCTTTTCTCTTAGGACTCTTGAAAGGATTGGTAATTTGGTAGGTCAAAGTTAATGCCCATAGGATACAAATTTTACACCATTAGCTCGTAAACTTTCTAGTATTAACAACAAGCTACTAAAACCAACAAATTCAGTAACCCAAATTAGCATATCCAGTCTATAATTCACTACTTGTATCCACATAATCAAAAGAAAATTGAAAAAAATAAACTACATCACAAAGTATCAGCAGTAATCTCCATCGAAAAACCAACAAATCCAGAAACAGAAAAAAACCCAGTTCATAAAACTACATAGACAACAGAATAAAAGTAATGATCCATGTAAAGTTCAAAACAATCCAGCAAAAACAACAGCTCAAAGGCAAAGACTCAATTCCCGATCAAGATGGCTAAATTGAAACAGAATCAAAACCCCCCAAAATGATCAGAAACAGCAATTGTACACCAAACAAGGCAAGGAAGGAGAAATCAATCAACTGGGTATGTGAAAAAACACAGAAAATAGAGAAATTAAGACAAGAAAATGGGGGGGG
>JBBMEF010000008.1:207487-219839 GCA_037832685.1 Sicyos baderoa
ATATTTGCAATATTTTTAAAAAGTTGCTATAATTCTAATGCAGAGTAGGAAAATTGCTATACAGCGCAAATTCCCAACTAAATATGTTAAAGTTAGTAATTCATGTGTTAATAATAAGAGAGTGAGTTTTACATCTTTTACATGTACATAATTATTAGTCGCCTATATATATTTAATTTCTCAACAATTATGAAGGATAATGACTATTTTTTAGTTTTTATAATGATACAAATTAATTTAACTTTCTCCATTTTTTTTTTTTGGATAAGAAATAATTTCATTGATTATGAAATTACAAAATATAGTTATATATTACTGAGTATCATATGAACGATCTCCAATAATTAAAGAGAGTTTCAAAATTATATGAACAAAATAAAGGATTTAGAATTTACACCAAGATATAACATTAAAAATGATGGCCTCCAAAAAATTAACGAAGTTTGAGTCTATCTTTGAATATCCTCCTATTCCTCTCTAGCCATAAATTCCAGCAAAATGTTTTGATAAAATGCTCCCATAAGATCTTCTTCTCCTTTTTAAAAGGGTGGCCCAAAAGCGTAATAGATAACAATGAGTATGGATCCGGTTGCAATGTAATTGGCCAGCTGAATGCATCTCTGATGTAGTTCCAAAACCTTGTTGCATATGTGCATTTGCTAAAAAGGTGGACAATGGTTTCTGCATCATTCTTGCAGATAGAACACCATTGAGGGGATACCACTTTATTCATAACCCTCCTCTGCAGCTTATCATTAGTCAATAAAGCCCCATACAATAATTCCCACAAAAAGAATTTGATCTTCTTTGGGTATTTTCCTTTCCATATTGGCTCATAGAGATTGGCAGGGTGTTCAACATGGTTGTTGGATAAAACCTTCACCATAGATTTGACAGTAAATAAACCCGAAGGATCCGCCCTCCAGACTAGCAAGTCATCCCCATCAACTAAATCCGTTGAGTTCAAAAGCAATGATAAAGCGCAAAATTCTTCAACTTTTACATCCTTCAAATTCCTTCTAAGCCCTAGATCCCATGCTAACTGTTCCTGGTTCCAAATGGAACTCACCACCCTCCCTTTACTTTTAGATAAGGAATGAATGAATGGATAAATACTAGCCAAAGATGTCTCATGTATCCAAACATCTTCCCAAAAGAGTGTCATTCCCGCTTCTGATCTTATAGGTAATATTGTTGAGGGTCTATTGTCTCATCGATAAGATGGATCTCCATGGACCCTTGTAAGCCTTGTTGGAGCTCAATGCAAGTTTGTTAATACAAGTTGATTGGCCAAATTTGGCATCAATAATTCTTTTCCATATGACATCTTTTTCAGTGCTGTATCTCCAGATCTATTCCATTTCGCCAGTAGAGCCTCATTTTTAATTTTCATATTCACAATGTCAAGCCCGCCTTGGTCATGAGGGAGGGTAACCGATTTCCATTTTATAAGTTGCATTCCTCTGTTATCAACATGACCTTTCCATAAGAAGTTTCTGATCAATCTTTCGAGGTGTTGAACCGTTTTGTTTGGCATTTTAAAAAGTTACATAAAGTAAGTCGGGAGATTTGCAAGTGTGACTTTGATTAAAGTAAGCCTACCCCCTTGGAAATGTGGCCATTCTTAAAAAGTAAAAGATTTTGATTTACCATGTAATGAGAGACCTAAGTAATTGGTTGGCCAATCACTCATTTTGCAACCGAATTAGTTGCCAATCTATTCAAATCACCTTCCTCTACATTAATGCCAATGATTTCAGATTTATTGATATTAATAATAAGGCCAGATAAGTTCTCATAATCGTGAATAATCTTGAACATCCTTTCAATATCCTCCTCGTCATATCTAGAGAATAATAGAGTATCATCTGCAAATTGGAGATGACTTATAGATAATTGAGAGCCCACCGAAAAGCCCTTAATAAGATTCTCTCTTTCGGATTGAGACATAATTCTGCTGAAACCATCCATAATCAATATGAATAAGAAGGGGGAGAGCGGATCACCTTGACGAAGGCCTCTAGTAGCAAAGCCCTAAACTTTCTCCAAATTATGGGGACTAAATTCTAGATTTTAAAATCAAGCGGACTATATGCCAAGGATTTCAGGTTTATTTTGTATGTAGCCTTGTTTGACTCATCAGTCTTTTTGTGATGAATTTAACATGCAACTTATTATGATTTGGCGTAATAGGCTGGTGGACGTAGCAGCACATTACTATGATCTGGCAAACTTCCCTCCATGTGAGGCCAGGCGTGTTCTCGAAAAGCTTTACAAGAATCGTGAAAAGATCCGTGAAGAAAGCAAGAAACGAAAATGAGTTTTATTTTTCGTGCTTGTACCATCCTTAAAGATTTCAACTGATGATTATGAGTGAGCGGCGAATTGTTATTCGTCTGAAGTTTGTCATAAGGGCAACTATCCTCTGAGGAGAGGAAGAAATTGGTTGTATTTCTGTACTGTTAAAGTAGACTGTTTTAGGGTTATAACTTACTTGTCTAGGTTTTGATTTTCAAACACAATTTACTTGTCTAGGTTTTGATTTTCAAACACAATGGTTTTTCTTTTGCTTTTGTGTTTTCTTGATGTATGAAATCTATCATAGCCCACACTTGTGCACAATTTTCATTAATGTAAACTTGCATGATTGAAATATAGTGTATAAAATACTCTAAAAGTTCAGATTACCATTTAACTTCTAGTCTAGAATTACCCATTCATGAAAATAATAACTAGCTAAGGGTGATGTTGGGTTTGGTAGGATCTTAGTATTCACAATTGATGTCAACATGGTTACAAGGTAGTTTGCTTTTCAAAATGTTGCTTGGTATCCTTGATATGAGATTTGCAGTCTTAGTTTGATCGATGATCGGCTGTTTTGCAAATCTTTTATCCAGTGTTCGAAAGTAATATGGAGTCCAGACATGAGACACAACCACTAAATGTGTAATTGATCTTGATACTCAATTTTTTTTTTTTTTGTCCGTGACTGTCCGGGCCAGCTTGCGTATACAAGCGCACCTCGACTAATGTCACGGGGCATATCGCCTGACCCTACAACATTTGGATGCCAAGAAAACTCGTAGGTATTAATTTGAAATTAATTCCTAAGTAGGTGACCACCATGAGATTTGAACCCATTATCTTATGCATCCCAAGACCTTGTATGATCAATTGGGCTATCTCATGATGATTATCTCGATACTCAATCAAGAGCAATAAAAGAGAGAAATTATGGGAAAATAGCTCTACCAAAGTAATTAGAACTGCACCATGACTTGGGAAAGTGATCATGATCCACTTCTTGAATCGAGAGAAAATTAACAAAAAAGGACAAATTGTGGAGAAATAAACTTCTAATTGAATTCTATGCCACGTAACAGTTTCATCTTACAATGTCAAGAATACTCAAAACAAATTAATTCTAAATAGGAGTTAACATTAAACCTCAAAATATTTGGAGTTGAAAATTCATTCCACGTTAATTTTGTTATAATGGTATAATAATTTGTATTGAAATAGATAATCATTACGAAGTGGGTTTATGGATAAAAAAAAACATTGAGATGCATAAAGTGATGAGTTTAATCTATGAATGACCACCTACCTAAGAATTAATTTCCTACGGATTTTCTTGGATATGTTTCATTAATTAAAATACGTGAAAGTTGACACGAACCGACATAAAAAAAAAATATTAGAGAAGGGAGAATTTAAACGTGTATTCTCAAGGATACTAGGTCATACAAAATGTCCGAGAAATATGCTACTTTTGGCAAGTATTGAAATAGTTACTTTGAATTTCAATTTGTCCTTTGAAAAAAAGGGCCTTAATTATATCCTTATTTTACTCATTTTTTTTTTCATTTTACTCATTTTTATTTGTTTTATTATATTTTTCATCTTTCTCTCTCACAGGTTACAACCAGCTCCTGTTCTCTCGTCCTCCATCCTCAAACCTTAAACCCTAATCCTTAAACCCTAATCCTATATACATCCTTCCATGGGTACGCTTTCTTTCCATTTCTGACGCTATGTCAGGTCTGTATTGTTTCACCTTCATAAACTTTTGGAGCTTAAATGTTGTAAGTTTTTTTCATACTTAAATTTTCATACATTTTCTACCAAGCAAAATGAAAACTTTGAAACTTGTACGCCAGCCTTGAAAAATCTAGAGAAAACATTGCCACAAGCGGTTGAAATTCTCCTTAAAATCTTCAAACTGAAACCTCTTTGGGCCTTGTTTGGTTTGCCGTTTGGAATCCCGGGATTTGGAATTGAAATCCGAGGGTTTGGAATCAGTTGTTTGGTAAACGTAAAGATTTAAGAAAATTTGATTATGGGAGTTTAGAATCCGGGGATTCGAAAACCTAATCTTTTAAACAAACCAAACACATTACGGTAGTGGATTCCGGGGAGTCCAGATTTTGGGGAATTTAGATCCCAACCCGCAAACCAAACAAGGCAGGGAGTTTGGTCAGAAAGAAACAGAGATGTGCGCTGCCGCCAACAAACTGGCAGCTTGTGCTCATTCCCAGCCAGTCCCATTCATGGTAAGAAATGCCCTTCAATGGATGAACAACTCCACAGCTCTACAAGTAAACCCACCTTTCCGACCGAAAGGACCGTCCATTTGGGCCACGAATCTCATCAAATCATACTTCGACAAAGGCTTCGTCAAAGAAGCTCGCAACCTGTTCGATGAAATGCCTGACAGAGATGTGGTTGCCTGGACTGCTATGATTGTTGGCCTTACATCTTGCAATCACTACACACAGGCCTGGGATGTGTTCTCTGAGATGATGAGGGCTCAAATTGCCCCAAATGCCTTTACTATGTCAAGTGTTCTCAAGGCCTGCAAAGGCATGAGGGCTCTTCCATGTGGGGCTTCGGCTCATGCTTTGGCCAGCAAGCACGGTATCGACGGGTCCATGTACGTCGGCAATGCACTCTTGGACATGTATGCTACTTGCTGTGCTACCATGGATGATGCATTGACTGTGTTTAATCTTATACCTCTCAAGACTGCTGTGTCATGGACTACTTTGATTGCAGGGTTCACTCACAGAGGCGATGCCTACAACGGCCTTCGAGCTTTCAGGCAAATGTTACTGGTAACTATAGCCTTAGCGATCTTATACTTCTTCCAGCTATGCGTTTTTTTTTTGATATTCGTGACTGTCTGGGCTAGCTTTCGCGCACCTCGACTAATGTTACGGGACATACAACCAGACCCTACAACATTTGGATGCCAAGGAAACACCTAGGAAATTAATTCCTAGGTAGGTGGTCACCTTGGATTAAACCCATCACCTTATGCATCCCAATGCCCTCTTTGACCAATTGAGCCGCTCCATGATGGTTAACTTCCAGCTATGCGTTTTACATTTAGGAAGTACCATAGTCGATCTCTCAAACATAATTCATAATGCACAGTTTATACGTTTGGGTTGAATTTTTAAATTCTTAAACCTGTATGGTTGTGTTTATATTATGCTTGCAGTATCAGAAGTCTTTAATATAATCTTAATATCCAATATCTCATCGTAATTAATTGATTTAACACTTGTATCATGTTAGATGTGTATTAGTTAAGTTAAGGATCATAAGTAGATTGATTTCAAAACATAATCCTAAAATAATACAATCACCATGCCACATAAGTGTTGAGCTCGTCAATGACAAATATTATTCGACACAAAGTTACAAGTTTAGAAACCTATTGGAAATTTTTAATTACATAGACTAAACAGAAATCGATTTTATCTTATATGTAATATTGAATGTTTTGGCGAACAGGAAGATGTTGAACCAAACTCGTTTAGCTTTTCGATTGCAGTAAGAGCTTGTGCTTCAATCGGCTCGTATTCATATGGTGATCAAATACATGCAGCAATCACCAAGTATGGCCTTCGTTCGGATGTTCCAGTTATGAACTCAATACTCGACATGTATTGCAAGTGTAACTGTTTATGTGATGCCAAAAAATGCTTTGGTGAAATGACACAAAAGAATTTGATTACATGGAACACCTTGATAGCAGGATATGAAAGGTCAGATTCTAGTGAGTCTCTAAGACTATTTTCGCAAATGGGGACTGAAGGCTATGAACCGAATTGTTTTACATTCACAAGTATTGCAGCTGCTTGTGCCGATTTAGCAGTCTTAAGCTGTGGACAACAGGTTCATGGTGGAATTGTTCGTAGAGGATTTGACAATAATGTGGCATTGGCGAATGCACTTATCAACATGTACGCGAAGTGCGGAAACGTAAATGATTCACACAAGCTCTTCTGTGATATGCCTAAAAGAGATTTGGTGTCCTGGACTACCATGATGATTGGCTATGGAGCACATGGATATGGAAAAGAGGCCATTAAGTTGTTCGATGAAATGGTTCAAAGTGGAATTCGACCTGATCGGATAGTGTTCATGGCAGTCCTAAGTGCTTGCAGCCATGCTGGACTTGTGGAAAAGGGGCTAAGATATTTCAGATCAATGTTGGAGGCTTACAATCTCAATCCCGATCAAGAGATATATGGGTGTGTGGTGGACTTGCTTGGCCGTGCTGGGAGAGTCGAGGAAGCTTTTCAACTAGTCGAGAGCATGCCATTCGAACCCGATGAGTTTGTTTGGGGTGCCCTCTTGGGAGCTTGTAAAGCATATGAACTTCTAAATCTAGGGAATTTGGCAGCTCAAAGAGTGTTGGATGCAAGACCCAATATGGTAGGGACTTATCTGCTGTTGTCCAATATATATGCGGCTGAAGGTAAATGGGGCGAGTTCGCTAGAATAAGGAAACTGATGAAAGGGATGGACAACAAGAAAGAAGTGGGTAAGAGTTGGATTGAAATTCGAAACGAAGTTTTTAGTTTTGTGGTTGGAGATAAGATGGGTCCTCACATAGAGTGTGTGCACAAAGCTCTGGAACTACTGATTTGGCATATGAAAGATGATGGGAGTGTGACAGATTTGGATTACTTAGAACACGAATAACTAACTCGGAAAACCACATGAAACAAAGTTGGAGGTTTGGAATATCAATATCATGATCTGCTTCCTTAAGCAAATAATGCTATGGTCAGTGCTCATTACAAGAAGGTGACAATGATTTTAGCAAATGAGGTAAGGATGAGAGAATCCTCCTCAGGGAAGCAGTTTTTCTATGCAAACTTAGTATCGAGGAGGAGACGAGAATCGTGCCACCGATGCTAGAAGGAGATCCATTATGATTAGGGGGATATACGTTTATGCTGAAACATCTTAACTAGCAAAGATAGAGATGATGCAGACCAACAAATGCTGAAGACTCCTTGCCTTTTTCAAAGGTACAAATGTCAAGTGATACATATGTATGTGAAGGATATTTATGAGCACAACCCAGAATGAAGTGTTCTAGATTATTACAATTTACACTACTATATCTGCTTAACCTCAAACTATGCAGCACGGATTTCAGCAGCCACGACTACTACCTTAACATTTGGAGCTGACTGGACACTACTTGACTGTGAAGGACAACCAGGTACGAAGATGCCGTTGCTTTTCTTTTTATATTTTCGTATGCATTTTTGTTTTTGTGCTCTTTATTTGTCACTTACTCATGATAAATTCTGTTCATGCTCGTATTTTGTATTGGCAAATCTGTTCTTCAGGTGGTACATTTGCATCCATCAAATTGCTTGAACCATAAACCAGAGTGGAGAAAGTAGAATTTAGTCCCTATGATTTTAAAAACTAGAATTTAGTCCCTATGGTTTGATAAAACCTAAAAAATAGTTCATTATTGTTGGTGATTACAGAGCCGTCCGGCCCCCCACCGAATTAGGAATGCGAAGGCCTTTCTCCTTCGAAAGGAGACCCGTGAAAGAAAGAGCTATGCTATTGACCGACCCTTTCGTAGTGACTTCTAATCAATAGGCCTCTCCTTTTTTCTCATTTTGTTTGAGGCAGGCCGAATAGAGAATGAAATGTAGAAATAGGTGGGCCGAATAGAGAATGAAATGCACAAAAAATAACATCTTTTTACATTAGTCACCTACATGTACATAATTCATCAACAATTAAGAACGGTCAAACCATAGACTAAATATACCTGAAATACTTCATTTCACCGAGAAGCAAGTTTGTTTGTATGTTTGTGTTCTTATGCCTACTTTGCTGCACTAATAATTAACCGAGTTGGTAGCAACATTGATCAATTCTTCGTCTTTACTACTTATGATGGATTTAACTTGCAACTTATTATGATTTGGCAAATAGGCCGGTGGACATAGCAGCACATTGTTATAATCTGGCAAACTTCCCTCAATGCTAGGCCAAGCGTGTTCTCGAAAAGCTATACAAGAACGGGGAAAAGGACCGTGATGAAAGCGGGAATCAAAATGAGCTTCCTTTTTCCTGCTTGTTCCATCCTTGAAGATTCCAACAGAAGATTAGAGTGGGGGGCCGTCCAAGAACCTTAATTGTTCTTCGTCTAAAGTTTGTTCATGGCTGATAGCTATCAGGTTAATTTTTAGGGTTATAACTTATTGTATTCTTGACACAATTTTACTTGTCTAGGTTTTGATTTTCAAACTCATAGGTTTTTCTTTTGCTTTTGTGTTCTCTTGATGCATGAAATCTATCATAAGCCCACGTTTCCAACACTTCTGCACAGTTTTCATCTATGTAAACTGTCATGATTGAAATAGCGTAACAATAAGATTAAGCTGGCTTGGACAGTCACGAATAAAAAAAAATGTAAATCTAGATATTATTTTCTAGATTGAGACAGTTTTCAAAAATGTAATCGTCATGATTGGAAGATTTATGGAGCATATTAGGTAATGATGAAAATAATAACTAGTTAAGGACAAGCTGAGTTTTGGTAGGATCTTAGTGTATTCACAATTGATGTCAAACAGATTATAATGCAGGAGATGCCAGAATTTTTTTGGTGTTACTATACTTTCTCGGATGATCTCCACGTGAGTTTATTCGAATGATTGTCTCTCCACCAATCTTATATCTACTGTTCAAACAATATATTTGGCTAGGTTTTGATTTTTAAACGCAATTGTTTTTCTTATGTTCTTTCAATAAATGAAATCTATAAACTAAAGGTGATCATACTACACATTTCAACACTTGAATATAAATTCTCAAGATTGATTGTGTAACTTCGTATATTATTATTTTATATTGTGACACTTTTCATATATGTAAAATGTCATCATTTGAAGCCTACACAACTAAACATTGTCCAAATGGGAGCATATACAGAGTTAGTTACCATTAACTTCTATTCTAGAACCACTCATTACACATTACTTCTAATCTAGAACTACCCATTACACAATCACAAAATGATTAAGATAATGACTAGATGAGGTCAAGCTGAGTTTTGTAGGATAGTATAATTCACAACTGATGTCAAACTGGTTATAAGGAGAGGGCAGCCTGCTTTTCAAAATGTTGCTTGGTATCCTCGATACATTCTCGAACGGTCTCCACATATGATTGTAGTCTCGTGATCTCAAGATCTTCAGCCTCCATTTCGAGTTCAATCGACGACTGTCTTTTCTGCAGATCTTTTATCTTTTGTTCAATAATCTTTCTTTCTTCGGCGAGCTTAGTTTTGTTTTCAGTTTGCTCCAATATTTTGTTCTCTGCTTCTTTTGATTCCTCTAGATATCGTATTTGAGTATCTTTAATACATAGTAGCTCTTTCACTCGATTGCAGAGCATTGAAATATTGAACCCGTATTCTTCCAATTCGGAAAGACTAGCTAACGTGGTTTCAAAAATTTGTCTCTGTGTATCGAACTGTAGTTTCGATATGTCCTCAACCAAATTTGAAAAATTTATCATGTAACCTATTGCCAATCCTTCACGGAAATCCTTGTTGTGTGCACGTAAAGGTTGGAAATGAGGCGTTTGTGGAATTACCTTGAAGACTTCGAGCTCATCAATGGCTCTCCAAAATGGCGAACTCTTCACAAAAGGCCAACCTTGATTCTTGTCCAATACATGGTCTGGCGTTCCATCAACTGTTCTCATCTTGTTCGCAGCATCTACTTGTTCACTATTATTTGTCTTCCACTTCGCAGTCGATCGAAATGTTTGTCTTACTTCTGAAATAGAAACAAATTCAAAAACAATAATGTATAAGTTTAGTCTCTATGGTTTGAAAAAAAGTTAGAATTTAGGCCTTTAGGTTTAAAAAACTAGAGTTTAGTCCATATAATTGGAAGAAAGTTAGAATTTAGTCATATGGTCGGAAGAAGTTAGAATTTAATTCCTATGATTTATTTTTTTTGATTTGTATACTTCCTATGATTTAAAAATTAGAATTTAGTTCCTATGATTTTATAAATTAGAATTTAGTTTTTGTGGTTTTATAAAATCTAAAATATAGTCCTTATCGTATGTAATTGTTGATGTATTAAATACATGGAAGCTCATTATTCATGCATAAATGATATAACTTTTTTTAATATATCAATCACTTAACTTCATCATTAAATAACTAAGTACTTAATTCACTAACTATTAGAACCGACAAAGTCTGTTTTTTAGAAATTCTAGTTTTTAAATCATTGGACTATCTATATTTTTTCAAACTATAGGGACTAAACTCTAACTTCCTTCCAACCAACCATAGGGACTAAACGTATATTTTACCCAACAATAATACTCATTTCCAATGCACTAGTGTAAGTTTTGTATACATACTAAACGAATTTTTGCTTGCTGGACCTTGCATTCCCCCAAGCCACATCAGAAGAGGTCGATCATCATCGTCGATGTTGTTTGATGCGCTTTTAGTTCCGATGTCATTTGTCTTGAACGCTGGGAGTTCATTCAAGTTTCTGTTTAGGTCTGGAAAATCTAAGAGATACATTAACATCATCCTATAACCTTTTACTAAAGAAATGATAAGATTATGACAGAAAGTTGGCACAAACTCTACCATATTTTATCGTTATCTGAGATTAAAGAACATAAGCCTCACCAGTTACGCAACTTTTTGTAGTTTCGTTGTCGGGCTTCCATCCAAGTCCATCTTGCTCCTCACCTGTAACAAAAAAACTGCAATACTTCAACCCCGGTTATATATATATATATATATAGTTTTTTTGGAAATGGGAAATCAAAACCTTTGCTCCACTATACCCAGGATAACCACGTCCGTCCCTAGACAAAGCACCGAGAGACAAACAAAGAATAGAGACACGGGAGGTGTCTAAAAATTAATGTCACAGGTCGAACCTGAGACCTTGAGGGGAGCACACCTTCAAAACCCCAAGCCTTCGACCACCACGCCGCACCGCGCCACCCCTTGGGGACAACCCTAGTTATATATATAAGCCTACAATCACACGTGTAAAAACAGGATACCTTCAGCGGTTGTTGGGACTATCATCAATTTTCGAGGTCGTCCTCTCTTTCTTTTATAACTGTTTTTACTAGCTTGTTGCTGGTCGAGTTCCTGAAAAACAATACACAACAACAATCCATTAAACTACAAACTGATGAAGAGGTAAATCAAAACACATGCCACATCTCACAAACTGGTGAAAGACCTGAATTATGAGGGATAAGTTTGTAAGCTTTTGAGTTTAGAGGTTTGAGTATCATTTATTTCTTTCCTGCCCCACCCCCCAATGACTCATTTGACTTTGAAGAATCTCTTCATTAGCCATCTTGTGGTTTGGTTTCAGTTTTGACATTTCTACACCTTGTGGTTAAGAAGTGAAAGTAAAAGTTAACAGAGATTAGATCTGACTATGAAGAAAATAGATCCATGAGAATCTTGGGCTTATTTTCAGCAAAAATTGGGATTTGTGTAGATCAGAGCTCAGATGGATATGATAATTCCTCTGGTTAACAAATATACAGTAGTCTCTCAAGTTTGTCTTGAAAGAGATTAATGGCTAGAACTTCTTCAACTTCTCCAGTTTGAAATCAAATATTCAATTGAACTGAATCTGGAGGTTGCAGTTTCATCTTTTTCCTCTCCACGGCCTACTGAGAGTATTTCGTGGTTAGGAAGTGAAATTAACGGTTACAAAGGTAAGTCAACAAGAGCTGTACTACAGGTTCGAATCTCCCAATATTTTGTTGAATTAAAAAAAAAGTTACTTTTTTTTATAAGAAACAAAGACTTTTCTGATACGATCCCGAAGGTGACGAAAGTATACAAGCGAAGGAATAGGAAGTGAAGAGTAGTTGTAGGACTTTATTATTGCATTATTAGTAGTTGTAGGACTTTATTATTGCTTATTAGATTGATTATGTTAATGAAGGGTAGTTTAGTAATTTCTATGGTTTAGTATAAATAGGCAGAATTAGGTCATTGTTATTTTTA
>JBBMEF010000008.1:274747-298340 GCA_037832685.1 Sicyos baderoa
CCTCTTCATTTTATTGTTGTATTCTCAATCTCTTTTAGCTGCGACCCTGCTCTATTCGATTTAAACAATCATAACAGCAGGAAGCCAGTTCTTGATTCTGTGAGTTTTGTTTGTTAACTTGTTTAATTTTTATAAGGTATAGAATTATTAAATAACATTGACAACGTCTCCAGGAAAAGTTGACGAAACAATCATTAATGCAATTGGCCCTTACTGAACAATTAAGGGAAAGGCAGGAAATGGAGAAGAAATTACAAAAGTTTGGCAAAACTATGGATCATCTTGAAAGAGCAAAAAGAGAAGAGGAAGCAACGTTAATTGAAGCTGCCTTTCAGAAACGTTTGCTTGAAGAGAAGAAGATTCATGAGGATGATCAGAAGGTTTTGCTTTCTGAATTATTTTTCCATTATGTCTAAAGAAATTTTGGCTATGGTTATCAGTATTTGCCTATGTATCATTTATCAGGTTGTTTTTGTTTTCTTTGTTTCTTTTTTTAATTCTGGATACGTGATATATGTTAGTGTATTTAGGAAAGTGTTAAAAAATGTATATGTCATCATCAAATGATACATAGGAAAATAATGGTATTTTTTGTGGTCTTAACTGCTACTTGTGCCTTAGCCTAAATCAAAGCGTTGAAGCTTCCAATTAGTTTTATATCTTTCTTATTTAGATATTACTTTGCGCTTTACCTTAGCATAGGGATTTGCAGAAAAGGAATGATTCGTAGGATAGTGTATTTTGATCTTTGGTTATGTTTATCGGATTTTGTTCTTGTAAGTTCCATGGTTGCAAAGTCTTTTCAAGATTTAGTTATATGATTTTGCTGGTTTGGAAGTTCATATATTTCATCTCGTTATGATTCTCCAATTTTTTTTATCCGTGACGGTCTAAAAGCTTTCGTACACCTCGACTATTGTCACACAAGTGTTTTCAAGTTTTATTGATTAAAAATGAGTTTCAGTTTTTATTTATTAAAATTGAGTTTCTTTTATGTTTTTCAGAGGGAGGTTGAGTTAAGCCGGCAGCGGCATGAAGGTGATCTCAAGGAGAAGAATAGATTGGCTAGATTGTTGGGGAATAAGGTTAGTTTATTTTTTATTTTTTAGTTTAACATGTGGCGTGGAACCTCTTCTTAATAGTTAGTTTCATATGGCTTTATTGACATGTTTACCGGTATGTCTTTTGTTCTGCAGAATATTTTACAAGAAAAAGTCATCAGTCTTCGCCAAGAAGAGTTCAACAAACGCAGAGCTGATAGAGAAGAACAAACCAGGCAAATAATTCAGGCCCGGAAAGCGGAAAGGGAGCTTATGAGGAAGAAAATATTTTATGTAAGGCGTGAAGAGGAGAGGATCAGAATATTGCGTGAAGAGGAGGAAGCACGCAAGCGTGAAGGTATTTGTTTAAAGTTCTGTTTTTCTATGGGTCAAATACCATTTTGTGGTTTATAAGATCTTGTTTATGTTTATGGCATGGTCTTGTTGGACCTCATAGAGATGTCCATTTTCCCATGCTACTAGGGTCCGGTGGGGATCCGCCCCTAATATGGCATTGATCTCCATTTAGGTGGGGAACGGGGAAGTAAGTGGGGAGAAGAAATTTATCGCTAGCAAAATGGGGATGAGGGCAAGGGATTAGAAGTATGAATATTTCCTTTTAAAATTTAATGTCTAGTTAAAAATTAATAAATACTATCCTTTTAATAAGGATTCAAAACTAAGTATTTGACAATTTATCAAAAGATAAATTAAATGGGGATGGGGAACCTGCTCTCCGCAAGCCCCCGTCTCCATCCCCGCGAAATTTAATTGTGAATTTTGTGGAGTTGGGAATTAAAAGAGTGACTTGGATGGGGACAATAAAGTCATTCTCGTCTCCCGCCCTTCTCCTGAACATTTCTACTCATGAACTTAAACTTCTGAGAAAGATAATGTACACAAATAAGAAAGGCTCAACTACCATCTAAAAATATATTTTACCCCTCTTCTAATTTTCCCCATATGATGGGTCCAATTATTATTATTTTCTTTTTTAAACAAAAAATGTCCCGACGATCTGAGTTGTTTTTTTAGTTAAATAAGAATGGAGGATTTCAACTCACGATCTCTTAGTCATAGACACACTTATGTCGATTGAGCTATTTCTCTCGTTGGCATCTAATATCTCGAGTCTTTTTATTTTTCCTTATGGCCTTCTGGCAGTCTGATACAGAAACTATTGTTTATCTTGATCGTGGGTGTGCCTTAAAAATTAGTTGGATATGTTGTTTTCTCGTCTAGTTTTGGTCGTTGTGTATATCTTTCAAATTTTGCAGAGGCCGAGAGGAGGAAAAGGGAGGATGCCGAACGCAAGGCGAAATTGGATGAAATTGCTGAGAAGCAGAGGCAGAGGGAGCGAGAACTGGAAGAAAAAGAAAGGCTGCGGAAAGAAACGCTCTTTGGTGGTGGCCGGTCAGGGGATGCTCCTGCTAGACCTGATGTTGCGCCTGCTGCTCGGCCTCAGGAGTCTGCTGCAGCTGCCGCTCCTGCTGCAGCTGCCGCAGCTGCTGCCCCAGCGGCTGGAAAATATGTGCCAAGGTTCCGACGGACTGAAAGCTCCAGCCCTAATGCACCACCTCCTGAATCTGATCGATGGGGAAGCAGCAAGCCTGACAGTCGACCTTCTCAGCCAGACAGCTGGCGCAATGATGATCGTAGTAGACCCGGATTTGGTGGAAGTTCAAGGTGGTCCTCGTCCCGAGTTTCTGCTCGCGGAAGCACAGACCGCTGAATAGGGGTGGCAGTCTGGTGAATTTGATATGAATGGAAGAGAACAAATTTTTGGTTAAATCATGTGGAAACAATAATCAGTTATTGCTACTGTTGAGGAAGTGAATGGATGCTGCAGCAGCAGGTAGAAGGGTGTAATATTTATAGTTGGTTCATTGACGTGGCAGAAGATTATTGGTGGAAGAGTTGTTTTGTTTTTGTTAAATTTAATGAATGTACTACATATGGCTCTACCAAAAGGCCAGAATTAAATTTGGTTTTTCTCTTTTGTTTTTGTTTGTCTATTAAGAGAGGCCTTGGTCGCTGAATAGCATCTTTATGGACTATATGTGTTTCTTTCGACTCTTTTTTAAGCCCATTTCGTTTTATTTTCATTTTAATTGTAAAACAATATAATTAGTTTTAAATATCGTGTGAACAGTAATGAAGGAAGTAATTGACAATTGAAGTATTTTAGATCAATTAGTTCTAGGTTGGAATTTTTAAAATTATATAATGTGTATGAAAATATTTGCATAATTCAATTGGGTGGGGTACATGTTTTTGACTGAAATAGTTGATTAGTTAGCTATATTTAGGGGAGTTAGAGTATAATTCAACATAGGGGTTATCTAATGAGATGGTAATTGGTACATAACTTGACGGCAATATCATATTATTGTGAAGATATGTCTGTTCAATTATCTCTAAAAATTAATATCGAAGTCATACTCCAAGCTTAATCACGTCGATAGAATTCTTTTAGTTTTGGTCATACTTACACGATCACGATTTCTAATGTGTCCTCATCCAACATCATGCTTAATTGAGCTACTCGTGTTTGACATGTATTAAACAATATCAAACACTAATTGAACAAGAATCTATTACAATATTACTTATGGATAATTTCTAAAATACTTCAAACACAATAAATATATGTCCAATACTCATAAAATGCAATACAAATAAATGTATAAAGTTCACTGATGCTAAATTTTATTTTAGTTAATAGGTTAAATCATTTAGAAAATTGATGAGTAGGTCACATGTTCGATAATTGGAGAGAGAATTATAAATACCGATTCCATAGTTGGAACTCGTGACGGTGGTGCTGAACTGGTTTACAACCAAACAATAAAACTATTGTACCACTAACTCATTAATAATGCTACACATTAACATATAAATTAATAGACACAATTTTTTTAGTAGGTATCTAGTACATACTTTCTTATATATACGATAATAATGCAATACATTAATATATAAAAATGCATTAAAGAAAGAGTATGACTCCTCTACATGTGAATATATATAAAAGTTTTATATTTTAAGAACGTGACACCATTAGGTGCCATAAAATTATATACTTTATAAAATAATTTTTTGTGACATTCAATGGTATCCTAATATAGGGCTCGAGAATTTGACTCTTAGGAAAAATAGTTTGACTAGTGGCACATTATTATCTTTGAGTATAAGGTATAGTATGGTGATAAAATGTTTTGAAAAATGGTAAATTATAATAAAATTTGTGTTGGAATTCGAAATTGTTTTAGAGATGTATAAATTGCCATGAAAAACCCTTCTTCTACCCTAATCGAATTTTCACTTTCCATTTCTCCGGTTTCTGAATCAAAATGAGCTCGGCCGCATTGAGATTCCTCAAGTCTTTCAGAATTTCTTCTTCAAATTTTCCCACATCTTCATTCGGTACGATTTACGAATTGCTTTTCGTTCGATTTTTGAATGCAACTTTCCTACTTCTTGCAAATAAGTTATTTTGTTATGAAATTGAGATGTTGGGCTAAGAAATTGGTTAATCTTGTGTATTGGGTTTCTCGTTTTGGTTGTAGTGGCGAGTAGACAAACGAGCTCGAAGTTGTGGTTCTCAACCGGTGCTTCTGAGAGTGATATTGATGTTGAGAAGAATAATGGAGAAGCAGAGGAATATGATGATATTTTCAATGATAAAGTTGAATTACAGCCCCAAGGTGTGGATCCGAGGCGAGGCTGGGGCTTTCGAGGTGTACATAAGGTATTTTAGAAAGTTGGAATTGAAATCTGGATCTTTTTTGTATTCTGTTCTTGTGACAATAGTATAATGCTTTAGTGTTTTACTTTTTGTGAAATTTACAAACTACCAAAATGAACAACTTGCATTTTCTTTGTTTCTTAGAAATGTGCTTAGTTTTTTTTGTAATTATTATTATTTGGGTAAATAGATTTGTACCTCTAACCTCAAGGAAAAAGTAGATGACAATTAGGATCAGTAGTTTGTCTGACAGTTAGGGAAGTGACTTCTAAGAATCACTTGTAACTTTGTAAGTTGAGACTTTGAGAGGCATGATAGGCAATAACTAACCATCATGGAGTGGCTCAATTGGTCAATGAGGGCTTTGGGGTGCATAAGGTGATGGGTTCAATCCATGGTGGCCACCTACCTAGGAATTAATTCCCTACATATTTCCTTGGCATCCAAATGTTGTAGGGTTAGGTAGTATGTCCCGACATTAGTCGACGTGCGCGATAACTGGCCCGGACAGTCACAGATATAAAAAAAAAAAGGCAACAACTCGAATGAGTTTGGAAGAGACCCAGAACTCTTGAACTTTGGTTGTTTCTGAAATCTTTTATTGGTTGTAGATGAGTTATTTTATTCTCACATAATAACTGGATGCATAATCAGCTATTTATGGAAAGGTTATACAGCTTAACTATGCTTATTAGAAAGCTTAACTGATCGGCTAAACTGTTAACTAAGTTTTGACTGAAAGTAGATATAACAGATGTACAACTGAATTTATCAGATAACAATAGTTCCTCTCTTTGGTCATTAATAAACTATCTTCCTTGGATGGTTACATCAAAATCTTAGGTAAAAGTCCCACCCCAACTAAGCAAAAGGAATTTATCTTTGGATCAAGTGATAGATTATATGAACACCAGTGAAATGATGTCTTTTTCAATTTGTTATTCCTCAGCAGGGAAAGAAGGGGTCAGCTGTCCCCAATATGATATTCTGATTTGCATATAAATATAGTTGAATGTTTACAGGCGATAATATGTGGAAGGGTTGGGCAAGCCCCTGTGCAGAAGATCTTGAGAAATGGGCGCACCGTGACAATCTTTACTGTCGGAACAGGAGGAATGTTTGACCAGCGAATTGTTGAAGCAGATAATCTTCCAAAACCTGCTCAGTGGCACCGTATTGCTGTGCATAATGAACCTCTTGGTGCTTATGCAGTTCAACAACTAGTTAAAAGGTATGATTTGAACTTCTCATTAAAGCTATAGTTTGTCTGTACAATTTCACTGATTCTTGGTGGACTGTCAGCTCATCGGTTTATGTTGAGGGCGACATTGAAACCAGAGTTTACAATGACAACATCAATGGCGAAGTAAAAAATGTGCCAGAAATATGTGTTCGACGTGATGGTATTGCAACACATACTTTATCTTTTGATTTCCCTTACAATTGTTCTTGCTTAGTATGTCTTCTGATTTCCTTTTCAAGTTTTTTTTTTTTTATGAAATTAGACGAACACTGTTCAAAGTAATATGAAAATCATCTGATAACTTTTTTTTTTACTATTTCTTTAATGTCGTTATATGCATATAAAAAAAATAATAACTCCTTGGATGTTCCAAATCCTTAGGTTAACCTACAGTTTGTTCCTCATCATTTGTACTTGATTTCAATCTTGTCTCTGATTTTAAAATTTTCAATTTGGTTTCCTTAGTTCAACAATCTTTCCCAACGTTTTTGGTGTCACCAACAGTCGGCAACTGTATTTTACATGAAATGTTTTATTTGAAAACAAGGTACATTTTCTTTGGATGTGGTTGGGAGGTGAAGAGTCAGTGTCCACATAAGAAACCTGTCAACTGTCAAGTATTTGGTAAATCTTGAGGCATTTTTATATTTATCTAAACTATAGGGATCAATAAAAAAATCGAACCGAAAGGGTTGGTGGCGACGTGGCGTATTGGGTGGGTTGATTGGTTGTAATCCAATTCAATTTCACGATCACGAGTTAGATCTTGAAAATTGATATTTGACTCATCTTATTCGAGTGCAACAGTACTCTCTGTCCAGGGTTTGCGGTTTCTTTCTCCAATTTGAACTAAAAAAAAGTAAAAAAGTTTTGAGTCATGAGATAAAATTGAACCCTAACTCAAAGCATGGACTAAAATGGTAATTTAACCTGATCTGAATCCAGTTTGAACAGAAAAGTATTCCCAATCCCAGTCATGCTAGTTCAAGTTGTAGGAACAGGGACTTCTTTAATTGCCATGGTGTTCATATTTACAGGTAAGATTAAGCTTTTAAAGCCTGGAGAAAGTGGCAGCAATATTTTCCTGGATGATTTGAGTGAGTTTGCCTGATAAAATCTTGTTCATATGATTTACTAAACATGGTAACAATGCATTGAATGGCAATTTTTTGATTCTTTCTGAAACTGATGTGTTCTTTTTTGCTGGTTTTGCAACTGACAGAAGAAGGGTTGTTTTAGACATTGTCAGAAACCTCAATCAGTTTGTGAAGCTTTGTAATTTGGACACCAGATTCTGTAGTTGTTTAAGGTTGTCTCCTTTTACACATTTTCAATGTTCTAAGCCAGTTTTGTGTTGGATTGGCAAGGGAAATTATAGGTTCACAAGAGCTGTCTGATATCTTTGTTATTAACATTTTTAGTGCTACATGTGGAATGGAAGAAATCAAAATTCTAATCTCTGACCAGTCTATGCTCGAGTTGAAAATTTTATCTCCTAAAAATTCAAGGCATCAGAAATTCTCATCCACAAATTAGACTGTTTGATAAAAGACTGTTAATTGTTATATTGTACTGTTTGAATTTCATTCTTCCTTAACAACTATTATGAGTTGGCTTAGAAATAAAAAGAGCTTTGAAAACTAAAAGATTGAGTTTAATTCATGATGATTACAACCATCATGGAACGACTCAATGTTAAAGAGGGCCTTTAAAAATTAAGTGATGAATTCAATTCATAGTAACTAATTTTGTGCTTAAACAATCTTTCATATATATATATATATATATCATAAAATTAATTTTTAAGTTATAAATATCGTAAAATTAAATTAATTTAAGGGAAAGTTGAAATCTCTTGAATTATAAAATTAAGTTAATTTAAGGGAAAGTTGAAATCTCTTGAATATAAAGGAAGTTTGAGCCATTCCATGATGGTTACTAGTCATTAGCAATCAACTAGTTGACAATGGACCAACCACCAAGCAATCTACAATTTAGTCTAAAATTCAAGTTGTTAGCAATCAAGAGTCAAAAACATGTAATCTGATATCCATGTTGTTTGCATATCTAAACTTTTTAGAAGTCTCCAAAACATATTTCTTCTACCAACACTTTTTTTTTTTTTTTTAATCTCAACCTCATTTTCTTACACACATCTATAACAATCACCACAGGGAAAGCCAAAAAACAAGTATGCTCACACTGCTAGATGAGGAAAAAAAAATTATATGGAGTTATCAACATATACTATGTAATGGAATAAATTACTAAACGGTTATGGTAGGTTTTGTTGGCCTTTTTCCTTCCATGGCATCTTTCTTTCTTCGACAAGTTGCACAGAGGAATGGACCTTCCCATGGTCTTGACGACTGCGAAAAGAAAGGCCCCGAGTTCATTGACAAATTTTCGTTCGAGGGTTGATCCGCTTGACAGACTGCACATTTGAAGATCCCTGAGTTTGGGTCTGAAGGAGAATCTTTGCCTAGCCTGCATTTCCATTGAGAGGGGAGAGAGTTTAATTCAAGAATAAGTGAGCATGTTAGGAAGAAGAAGAGAAACTTTTCAACAAGGAAATAAAATTAAACGTGTCTCCTCAATTGCAGTATAATATATCAACAATGAAGAAATAAATCCAAAGAAACTCTCCTAATATCACTATTTCTTTAGATGTAACAAGCTGGGAAGAACAAGAATCACAGTTAAACTTCAGCTTTTGCACACCTTGACTAATGTCACGGGACATGCTACCTAACCCTACAACATTTGGATGCCAAGGAAACCCGTGGAAAATTAATTCTTAGGTAGGTTGCCACCATGGATTGAACCCATCACCTCATCCCAAGGCCTCTTTGACCAATTGAACCACTCCATGATGGTTAAGAGCATCTATGATATTTGGTTAATTGTAAGTATAATGTAATAAATGAATAGAGTAATCCTAGGAAACTGTCTCAGAGTTCAGATATCATTATTCATTCCATGCTTCCAAAGCAAAAAAGAAAACATTATGTCAAAGACAACATGGAGAACTTGGCTGAATACAAGTTCTTTCTTACTAGCCAATTTCAAACCTCAGAAAGAGATGCATCAACCATACCTTTCAGCAAGCATAGCAGAACCTTCTTCGAACAATTCCTCAACTCCGACAGCAGAAAGTTTATTAGCAGATTTCCCTAAAGAGTTTTGATATTTCTTCCCAAAGAGTGAGGTAAGCACATTTTGCTTCTTCCTTGGAGTTGGTGGTAATAATATAGGTTGCTCGGACGGTATAATATCAACGACTAAGCAAGTTGTATCATCCTTCAACCCCCTTGACCGCAAAGCCTCCTACGATATGAGCAGATCAAAATATTGACAGTACTGAAACGAAATGTAACTCCTAACAATGTTTTTCTTGAAAAAGTAATGCATAAGCTTCAATTTACACAAACCAATAGGATCCACTTGTTCTTAAAGTTAGTCATCAATGTATATTCTAAGCCTTGGTGGTAATAGTAACAAGAAGTGTAATTAGGGTTCGACTCCCGATTTTTTAAGCTTGCTCTTGTATTCCTTTTTTATTATTTTATTTTTCTCAATGGAGCCTTGAAAAAGAAAAGTAATGAGCTATACATAAACTATTAAGTTATTTCAAATATTATGACAAATTGATATTATTTTTCCAGTCACTCCACAAGGCCATATATGCTCATAGGAGACACAAGCCTTTGGCAATGTAAAATGTCTTATGATCCAAAGGAGCAGTAAGGTCCAAGGTCCAAAAATTGAGTCTCGGCTCAATCCACAGTTGAAACTGACCTTCACAACTAGCTTAGCAGCCAGCTCTGCAGGTAAACCTCGACAAGACTTTGCAGCCAAATCAGACGATAAAGCATCCCATATACCATCAGAAGCAATTATCAGCCTTCCGCCAGCATTAGAAAGCTGTGTATTCCAAAAGAAAAAGATAGCAGAAGAGTCACGGTACTTTATATATATTCACCTTCACTACATTATAAAAAAGAAGTCAAAGTCAAACAATTGATAAATCACCTTCACTTGCTTAACATGTGGTATTGGGACAATATATTCACCCACATCTGTATCACCAATGGACCTAGAAAGACATAAGCCACCAGGCCAGCAGCGTAGAGGACCAACCTGTGAATGGTAGTCACGTGCGGGGGAGGGGGATAATGTGATTAAAATACTTAAATGCGTCATGTATAACTCGAAACAGTGGAGATGCGCAAAATAATACCTCATTGCCGCCAAAGACATTGAGCCTTCCAACCTCACCACCACTTGCAGTTACACGTTCCCTCTCTTCCTCATTTTCCTCCAGCCTATGATCAACCGTCAATAGTGTAACCACGCCTCCTTGGGTGTCTAATATGCACCGCGAATCTCCCACAGATGCAACGGTAACGGTCCACCCATCAATCACAACAAATGTAACAGTAGTTCCAGAAGTTTCCCCTGCAATTAAGGTTATATGCGACATAAGAACAGGGCGGATGGCATTATGTATTCAAGAAGGAAATCACTGATAGAAGACGTGCACATGCTACATACCTTTCTGCTGAAACTCTATGTCAGTTTTGACAAAACCAGCAACTAATGCTCGAGGAAGGGCTTGTAGCCAGGTTTCTCGATTGGCCCCTTGAGGGATTGCACTTAAGACGTTACCCAGTAAATGTTCCTTTGCAAAGATAGCAGCTGATATGCCATTATGCCCATCAAAAATCTGCAAACAGAAAGTTCGATCAATCTCACTTGCTTCTGTTTTGATTAAAGCAGAAACAGACCGTATTCACTTTTTTTTTATTCGTGACTACCTCGACTATTTACACGGGACATAGCGTAGCGTCTACTCCTACAACATTCGGATGTCAAGGAAACCTATAGGAAATTAATTCTTAGGTAGGAACAGACCGTATTCACAGTAATCCCTCCTTTTGAGATAGAAATTTATCCCATAATCACACTTCGAGTTGAAAATTGCCCAATTCCCATACTTTGGAGACATGAACAGTTTTTTTACTCATTAAGCTCACCAAAATATTCGAACATGCGACCTCTAGGTGGTAGGAGCTACAAAAACACCAATGGCATTAGCCCTAACCGTTTCGAGGTCTATGACATAAAAACTAGAGGATTTTGCATGTATATTAAAAAAACAAAATAATTCCATGTATAGCACAATTCCCAAACTTATTCATTTGGGGCACAAAAATGATTGAAGTCTATCGGTTGAACTGATAGAAGTCTATCAGCTGATATGATAGAAGTCTAAAGTCTATCAGTTGAACTAATAGAAGTCTATCAGTTGAATTGATAGAAGTCTAAAGTCTATCAGTTGAACTAATAGAAGTCTATCAGCTGAACTGATAGAAGTCTAAAGCTATCAGTTGAACTAATAGAAGTCTATCAACTGAACTAATAGAAGTCTAAAGTCTATCAGTTAAACTAATAGAAGTCTATCGGTTGAACTCATAGAAGTCTAATGATGGTAGAATAGGAATTTTGGACAAAATGTGCTATTAAATTATTAATGAATTATTTTTAAAAATGTGCTATGAATGAATTATTCTAAAAAATGTGCTATAATTATAATGAAGAACAAAAGATGTGCTATGGAGGGAAAATTCCCTAAAAACTAACCACCCTATTTTTCGAGTTTCCCACTCTAATTACAGAATTGATGTACCAGGAGAGGTAACTAAACTATTAGATAACTAAGACCACAGTATATGAAAGGAAACAATACCGCAAAAACAGAAAATGCAGTTGAAGGATTTCCAGGAACACGCTGGCAATCGAGTTTTATCAGAAAGTAGTCCTCTCCTTTCTTTGCCAAAGCAGCCTGTCCATACTTCACAAAAGGCTTCTCAACCTTCTCGTTCCTCAGCTCGCGACCAATCAAAGTAGCGAGCGGAACGAGAGGGGGTGTAATCCTTGATACTTCTGTCTGACTCATTACATCCTATGTTTGGACATTGCCAAGAGAACACAGCCCAAATTCCTGATCATTCAAATCAATAAAATAAGTCCCTCAACATTACATCACAAACCCACAAAGATTTTTCATATACCAAAACCTAATAACAAACATTTATTCTCACAAAAACTACTTCCTGATCTAATTTTTTTTTTTTTTACATCCGTGACTGTCTGGGCCAGCTTTTGTGCATCTCGAGCATACCGTCTGACCCTATAACATTTGAATGCCAAGAAAAACTCGTAGGAAATTAATTCCTAGGTGGCCGTCATGGATTGAACCCATCATCTTATGCACCCCAAGACCCTCGACTAATTGAGCCACCCCAGTTTTTCTGATCTAAATCTTCAATTAAAAAAAAAAAAAACGATTCAGCAGGATAATTTACAGATACACAAACAACAAACAAAAACAAACCCAAAATGAAAGAAATGCAGATTACAGAGACTATGAAAGAACCCAATTCCAATTAAACCCCAATGTAACGCAAACTCACAGAATCAATTGAATTCAAATCAAACCAAACCCCCGTGCTAGAAAACCTAGCATATAACAAATGGAGGGCAATTTCAAAAGTGACAATGACGATGAAAATTAGGAAAATCAAGGGACCACAGAGCTCACAAGTGGTGCACTCAGTGTCAGAAACAGATCGAGCGGAGAGGATCGAACAGTGGACGGTTCTGGAACCCCATTTTCACAAATTCTTCAACATTTCCTTCAAATTTTGCAGAGATGAACATGAACTGAAAGAGAGAAATCCACTGTTTTTTTTTTTTTTTTAGTGATTTTGATTGGAAGAGTGAGAGAAATGAAGAGAGATGCAGAAAGGTGGGGTTGGAGAAAGATAGGGATTTTTGGGCAAGGTCTGTCATAAATGACAATTTCCCCCCAAATTACTATAATACCCTTTTACATCTTTTTTTCTTCTTCTTTGCATTTGAGTCCTTTTTACTCTATCCTACTTACTTATTGGCTATTTTCAAAATAGTTCTTATTTTGTTCATATTTAAATTTTCCTTCCCAATTCTTACCTTTTTTTTAAGAGAAATATTTAAGTCATGCTCGGGCATGACTTAAATATTAATGTCCACACATGTGGTTTAATATGGGCCATAAATTATTTATCTTTTTTTTTTCTTTTTTTCTTTTTTTGAATTGTCACTCAAATATTTCTCATTTTTAAAATTTATCATATATATTTTTTAAAGGAAAATTGTGCTGGATTGTTCAATTTTACAAAATAATTACAGATCTAAGCAAATTTGAAAATATTTAGCATCCACGGTCAAATATACCGTATAAATAATACGCGTCATACTGTATTATGTATTAGTTATTCAGTATAAAAAAGTATTATTTTATATCGTATATTTAACTATGGTTACTAATTCTTTTCAAATTTGTTAGTGTCGTAAATATTTTATCAATTTAATCTATTCTTGCAAAACCCCTTTTTCTAAATCACCTCCACGTTTATCTATTAAATGTGAGTTTAAACTGTCTTTTCAGAAATTACTGTTTTTAAGTGTATATAACCCGTTTGGTGGTACATAAGGAGATAATTTCAATGTATGATGAATATCTATCTAAAAAATAATTTCATATCTATTTTTTTGACATCCAAATATCGTAAAGTAGTTGCAAATAATAACTCATTTGGATTTAGATATTTTTTAGAAACATTTGGATTTAGATTAATATACATGAATTACAATTAATAAATCATGCGAATTTTGTATAGGAAGTTTGAAATAAGTGGTTTTGGAATTAAGAATTATTTAATTTTGAAGAATTAAAAATAAGTAGTTATTGTGGTTGGTTTCAATAAATAACTACAATAAACGATTAAATTGGACTTCAAAAGCACACTCCCTTGAATGTTTTTAGTTCGAGACGGTTAAGAAGTGTTTAATTTAAAATACCCAATTTCTCGATTTCCCAAAAAAAGTAGTGGTTTTTGCAGAAATAGACCAAATTAATAAAATATTTATAACACTAGACAAATTTTAAAAAATTTAGTAACCATAGTCAAATATACGATATAAAGTAATACTTTTTATACTGAATAACTAATACATAATACAGTCTGATGAGTATTATTTATACTGTATATTTGACCATGGATGCAAAAATTTTCAAATTTACCTAAATCTGTAATTATTTTATAAAATTGGACTATCCGGTACAATTTCCCAAAAAATATAATAAAAAAGTTAATAGTATTGCTAATTCCAACTTCCTATTGTCATTCTTAGGATTAATAGTTTGAACCAATTGAAACATAATTCAATTGGTTAAATAATTTATCATCATGTTGACTAAAAGTTATAACAAAGTTCAAAATTCTCATCCTTATATTACTGTTGACTAAAAAAATGATAATTCGATATTTCATCCAAATAGTTGTTCTAACAATATTTCAATTATTTTTTCACAACCTTCTATTAAGTTTATTCCTGTAATACAAATGCTATATTCTAAGGTAATAGAAAATCAGAATTAAAAAAAAAAAAAAAAATATTGGTTTAGAAAGAAAAGTGCGGTACATATCTTTATTGAATAAAAAATGAACAATTATATATTATCACCAACCAATTTGACTTTAAATGGTAGCCAATTAATAAAATAAAATGTAAGGTAATGCCAACAATTTGCATTATACTAATTTGATCAATGATTTTGATTGATTTTTCAAAAGTCAATCCCAATATTCAGCATTTATATTATTTATTTTAATATAAAACTTTAAGCGATTCATTTGATGACGATTTATGTTGTAGAAGCTGTAGCTGAGGAAAATGGGAGAAGGTAGGACAATATCCTAAGCTCAATGGTCGGGTGATGAAAAACATTTATTATATAACGAATAAGGACGGGAGCTTTATGATTTCATTGTTTGGTGAAAATACTGCTCAATATCATGGTCATGAATTTGATCTCGAGAATCGATATTTAATTTTCATTTATTTGAGAGTAGTAGTACATCATTTATCAACACCCGAGCGCTTAATCACTGTGCCGTTTCTAGAAGATCTTGTTTAGTATAAGTTGGGGAGGATGACAACAAGCCTTACAAAGAAAATACTACCGCTCTCAACATTTCTCGAGATTGAATCCATGATTATGACGTTGAACTGGATTACCAACCCTTTTGATACATGAAATAAATTTTTAAAAGAAAATAAAAACTATATCAAATAGTGTTTCTCTTTTCATTTTAATTGGCACCCCAAATGATGAGAAAAACTTGTTATCACATGTATGTGTAGAGTCAATCTACTTATTTGTCGCTAAATATTCACCTCATATTTCTTTAATTTTATTCTTCCATTTTTATTTTATGATATGACATTGGTTTTTTTTTTTTTTTTTAAAAGCTCAAAAATAAAATTACAAAAATGTGTTGTAAAACGTATGTTGATTCTATATATGTATGTGTAGGCAAATTTTATAGAACTAGTAGGTTGGGTAGCTTTTGCTATCTTTTTTTTCATTTGGATTTTTTATGCTCCTAATGTTTTGGGCATCCCGACAATTATATACCTGCTAATCTGATGCCCATACCGTCTCATATTGTGCCAGAATGGTATTTCCTACCGATCCATGCCATTCTTCGTAGTATACCTGACGAAGCAGGAGGTGTAGCCACAATAGCGCCAGTTTTTATATGTCTGCTGGCTTTACCTTTTTTTTAAAGTATGTATGTGCGTAGTTCAAGTTTTCGCCCTATTCACCAAAGACTATTTTGGTTGCTTTTGGCGGATTGCTTACTACTAGGTTGGATCGGATGTCAACATGTGGAGGCCTCATTTGTTACTATTGGACAAATTTCTCCTTTCGTTTTCTTCTTGTTCTTTGCCCTAACGCCCATTCCGGGACGAGTTGGAAGAGGAATTCCTAATTCTTACACGGATGAGCCCTAGCCTGTAAGACTTCACTTCTCTTTTCTATACTCATATATTTCCATTCGCTTTTAACCAAACATTAATTTTATCTATGAGGTTACAAGTTCGGATCTCTCTTTTCCAATTATTATATAAAAAAAAACTTTAATTCTATCTCACACTCTCTTTTCATTCTCGGCTTACCAAACTCTCACATTATATTGTCTCATCTCCACCGTTCCCTTCGATTCCCCAACAATCAAACACATTTTATGATTTTTAAAATTATAAGATAGTCCCTATATTTTATAGAATTTCAAAATTTAGTCCATATAATTTTTTAAAAATTGGAATTTGTCTCTATTGATAGATAAAACCTCAAAAGCATACTTTAACTATTCGTAATTGTTGACAAGCTATTTATGTGTTAGTAACGATATAATTTAAGTGATTGATTAAACAAAAAAAAAAATCACATCATTTAAATATAGATACATTTTGTTTTTGGAAAAATACACATTAATACCTTAAAACCTACCTATATTGCTAGTAATTATAAATGACATGAATTATTTTTAACTTTTATCCTACAAACTAAATTTTAGTTTTTAAAATTATTGAAACTAATTCTTTTTTTTTTCAGATCATATGAACAATATATTTGTTTCAAATTTATAATTTTACCCAATAAAAAATATACATTTTCTTCTTTTTAGTGTTTAATTTTCAAGGGGCAATAGAAATTGTTGTTGTTGGCGGGCTGTGTCTTTAATATTAAAAAAGTGAGAAATAAAAAATAAATAAATAGAAAAGATGACGTGGCCACGTGTGGAGGTGGGACCCAGAGGGTCAATTTAAAAGGGGTCTGGTTGGCCTAAGCTATCTGCCAGCTGGAAACCTCAATTCCAAGTGGACGTTTGCTGTTCATTTCTCTCTTTTCTTTGTTGCTAACCTCACCCGCTGCTTCTGTGCACCTTGCTTCCATGTCTGACACGTGTCCCCTCTTTGTTTGAATTTTTATTATTATTATTATTATTTCCTTTTGGGTGTAGCATAGTTGGCAATTGGCGTATAGGGAAAGCTTACATTGTATTTTTATTTATTCAAATCTACTATTGATTATCTTAAAGATTAGTTTTTTTTTTTTTTTTTTGTTCTTTATGAAATCACTCATGTCAAGATGACCAGAATGTTATGAGCTCGAATCTTTTCTCACATAATAAAGTAAATGTGA
The DNA here is from genome assembly GCA_037832685.1 of Sicyos baderoa. Lineage (NCBI taxonomy): Eukaryota > Viridiplantae > Streptophyta > Magnoliopsida > Cucurbitales > Cucurbitaceae > Sicyos > Sicyos baderoa. The sequence continues at coordinate 291,880 of JBBMEF010000008.1, forward strand.
TCATACAATTATGTCAACAAGGAATTGTTGATTTAATCAAAAGAAGCATTACTTAAATAAAAGGTAAATCTTAAGTTGTAAGGAATTGTTGATTTAGTCAAGAGAGCCCTACCTTTTACTCATGTGGCATCATTGGATGCCACAAAAATACTATCACTTTTTAATATCTTTATTCATAAAAGTAATTTTTGTGGCACCCAATAAGTCCTTATTCATAGATACCAAACATTTACTTAGTTTTTTACAATAATTTACAATAATTTACTTATTTTTCTCATTCCTCCTCTTATCTTGCGACTTTCTTGTGTAATATCTCTCTCTCACTCTCTCTTATATGTACACACCAATAAGTAAATAGATACAAAAAGGGAAAACAAAAATGAGGAAGAATCAATTCATGAATGAACTCCATCTCCAAAATACTCATTTAGTATAGCCACCCTTCTTCCTTCCATCAACTGGAACTGCATGTTTGCCGGCCTTCGGCAACGGTTGAGAAACTCCGCTTTGCGGTCTCCGTGACGGTGGAGGAATTAATGATGGAATGAAGCTCCTAGTTTAAAAAATATTCAAATATATCAATCTGATGCAGCAAGCATAAGCATAAAGTTAAGGTTTTTACGTGCATTACAACAAGTATGTTTTGTACTTTGTAGTAGTTTCAACAAAAGTACACTCACTACAAGAAAAGGGGATTCATTAGTTTTCTTGTAGTGACTCATTAGTTTCTCCGTGATGTCGGCGTAGCCCCCGTTGGCCTAGACCACTTTTCTTGTAGTGACTCATTAGTTTCATGTTTGGTTCAATACTCTTAAAAGTGTTTTTGCTTCCCTAACAAGAACTTGGACCAAAAACATTCAGCAAGTGATTTCTCACCAAGCAACTTTGACTCCAAGTACTTTTAAACCACTTTCAAACCTGATAATTTTGAGTCGAAACTGCTTCGACATATGGGACTTGAAACATACAGGGGTTATTCAAATAAGTATTTCCGCGAATATACTACTTTACTAAAAGGAGCAAAAACTAATATAAGCTACTTTTCAGTGATAGAGCTAAACTAGAATGCAGCCAAGTCAGTGTACAAAAGCGGATTAAAGGGTGTTTCGAAGAAAGAAAGTACATTAGCATTTCGAGCTTCTCTATTTACCTACTTTCCTGATATTTGTAGTCGTCCCAGGTTCGAGAGCACAGGTTTTGCATACTAAGAGAAGTATAATCTTCAATGTAGACCAAAGAGCAGAAAGAATTGTAAAAGATTGATTAATTACCTAACTTCTGGGCTCCTGGCTTGCTTAGGATTAGCTGTTTTCTTTGGCTTTGATCCCAAAATTGGAAGGCTTGAAGTTCTTGATATTGGAATATTGCTTGACTGCCAAATTACTTCTGGCTCTGATGTCTCACTATTTGCAGTCTCATGATCATCAGAATCATCAGTGCTATGTTTGTCATCCCAATCGCTTGAAACGGAGTCTCTGATGTCTTGCCTCCCATTAACAAGTGCTGCGCTCAAGGGTGGCCATGGAGATGAGTGTAACACATCTTGGGGATCTAAGCTTCTTCTTTTGAGCTTCAAATTATTATTAGCTTTGATTTGAGCCTGTAAGCAAAGAAGCATGTATGAGCACAGATGTGTTTTGGTAACCAATCAAGATATTTACTATTACCCAAGAAGAAGTTGTTTAAGCTGAATACAGTAATGAACTCAAGAAGAGAAATGATCGCTACATAAGGGTTGTTTATGATTTGCTTTCATAAATATTTTGCTATCAAATTTAGCTTCATGTTATTGGATGAAAAGTAATAGCTTACTTTGCAGAGTGGTTTTCAATACAAACTCGTACCTCGGCGTTCTGAACATCTTCCATTGAGTTTGTTCTAGTAACCGGCTTTGTTTTATTAACAGACATCTCCACAACACTTTTCCAGCTAGGAAGTGAAGGGGATGACGAGAAAGATTTCATCCTATATTTTTCGGGAGAACTTGGTCGAGAATTCTGCTCCATTTCACCGTCGTTCTTCAACGAGGCTGCCTTTAGGCTAGCTGTCTGGTAATAAGAAATAAAGTTGACGTGTAAGAACTCAAGAAATGGAGCATTCTGTTAATTTTCTTCTTGGTACTGAACAAAACATGCAGATCAAATAGCTTTTCAATGATATGGGGAAAGTAAAAGGTCAATCGCTAATAAATAAAGGTGGACAAGCGACAAAACAAGAGACATTAAAGCATAAAGGGTCTTCCATATGTTATCATTCAAATATATGACGATAGAAAGTACAATACCTGTTCCTTGAGCTCTTTTGAATCGGCGCGTTCTTTGTTAACCCGAGCAGCACCAAGCTCAATTGTTGAAACTCTTTCAGCAAACTTTAAAGTACTCAATGTTTCTCCGAGAGTTTCATACTCTGGACTTATATGAATAAACATGAGCGTTTTTGCTTGACCACCTGAAAGGATATGGAAGCAAATGTGGTTAGCCAGGATATTGCAGCCAAAAGGGAGGCACTCAATAGCTTTCCAAGACAAAAACCAGCAGCATTATATACACATACCAAGTGAATCTTGGAGCAATTGTGTGAGTTTACTGTTCCTATAAGGAACATGTGCATTCTTTTGAGCAAGAGAGGCAATAACATCTCCTAATGCAGAAAGAGATTTGTTGATATGTTGTGCTTCTTTCAATCTATCTCCTACTACCTCAGATTTGTCAACCCTTTCGCTTCCTGCCAAGTCAACAAGATGCATACAGCCACGAAGAATCGCCCCGGACGCCAAATCTCTTCCTTGAACATGGACAGTTAAACAGCTGCAATTGTTGCATTAATTGTTCATGCATATTAGAAGACTTGTGACATTCTATAAGGTACAAAAGATTGCAAAGCTCAAAGCAATGAATAACTAGATGATATGAGATCACGAGTCATAAATCTTGATACTAAATTTATTCAAGAAGAGTTCCCTTCTCAGTTAGTAGCAAATGTACCTATGCGAGCGACTGCTCCGATCATTCATGGCGGTAGAGCTCACTGCACGATTGTTTTGGCCAAGATTCATCAAATTTAGAACATCTGATGTTGATGATACATGTACAAGACATGCATCTGGTACGTTAATCCCATTTTGAGAACTGTTACGAACTTCCAATGTAGTTACCAGTCAAGGACATGCATTACAACAAGAGCTTCATTATACGAAAGAAAATAAAGAAATAGAGCACAAAAACAACAAAGGATATCTTCTGTTAGCGGTTTCTGTCACAAGGAGATCCCTAATTTGATCGTTGTAAATCTCAAGCATCTGCACAGATATGTCATAGGAAATTGTATGTTTCCTTTGTTCTGAAAGAACAAACAAATCACTCAATGCCCTGTAGTTTACACCTAAAGTGTCATCGGTGAGCTCTGTCGGTCCTGACTGGATTTTTACAAATGAGATTATCAGAAACACCACTGGAATTTTTTCTTTTTTAAAAAAACTTCCTGAAAAAACTCATAATTTAGTATTGGTGCTTAATCTCTTACCATGGTGTAGGTTTTTCCTGATCCAGTTTGGCCATAAGCAAATATGCATACATTATAACCATCGAGGACAGATCGAATCAGAGGTTGAGTATCTGAAAAGACTTCCCCTGCATAGACAAAATGTTGACTCTAAATATTCATAATGCGAAAACGTTATATCATAAGACCATAAAAAGAAGCTAACCTTGAGTGGCAGAAGGCCCAAATACTTTGTTGAAACTGAATGATTTCCTTCCCTCTTTGCCGTATTTCGATGGTGTTATGATGCTCATATTCCCTTCATCAATGCAATCAATGGTAGAGGGTCGATTTGAATGTCCACCGAGGAATGGTCGAACTCTACAATATACTCTGATATTTCCTGATAGATTGTAATGCATGAACTTGAATATTTAGAAGGCTGCTACTAGAAAGGAAAATTCATGCAAAAATTCATGAGGAAATTAACTATACAAACTAAGAACTTAAGCCATTGCAAATGCTACCTTTCAGGTCTTGGACTTGGTTATATAGTTTTCGATTTTCTTCAAGAACTCGTCGGTATTCTGAAGCAGCATAAGCTATGCTATCCACGTGCTTGCCTAAATTACATAGCTAGCAATTAAACTGAGAATTCATTTGAAGGAACAAGCTGAAAGAATCGTAAAACAATTTACATAATTTCATAACTTATACCTAGATTGTTGAATTCCTCTTGGTACTTCATTTGCAAAACCTGCACAACTGCTTTGGTTTCATCGAGATCATCCTTCACCATCTACAGATGAAAACGAGTTTTGAAGTTCTATATCCCAGAAAAGGTAATTAACTCCTGGCTAGTACTATAAAACATCAGCTACCTCTATGCTTCTCTGTTGCAGTTCAAGCACCCGTCTTCTCAAACGTTTGCTTTCTAGTTCTTTGCTGCGTTGATTCAAGAGTTCGCGTTCTAACTCCTCGTTGCGTCTACTCAAGAGTTTGATTTCGCGTTCTAATTCCTCGTCACGTTGATCATTACAATCACGGTTGTCAGTTGTCGTTTCAGGACTACTGGGTGCTTCAGGACAACTTTTTTCTTCGGGAATACTTGTTGCTTCTGGACAATCTTTTGAACTAATTACTTCTTCGGAATAGCTTGTTGCTTCTGGACAATCTTTTTTACTGTTTATTTCTTCAGAATTATTTGTTGCTTCTTGACAATCTTTTCGACCGTTTGTTTCTTCAGAATAACTTGTTGCTTTTGGACTGCCTATAACTTCAGGAGAACTAGTTGTTTCCTCTTCCATCTTAATCTCTCAAAACATAAAATATATTAGCATCCCCTCCAGCTTAAGAAGAATTTTCCATGGACAATTAACTTAGTGCCAAAAATATTTTATAAGATAAATAAATTCACAGTTTACCGATTCTTCGGTAGAAGTGATTCGAGGAGGAGACTTATCAGTTACAGATTCTGCCACATCTTCTAGACTTGCTTTCATCTATCAAATGGGAAAAATGAAATGTCATAAGCACAGAATAAATGGAGATGGAGATTGGAGTCATTATTTGGTCCACAAAAACTTAAGTTGATAGGTTATAATAAACTCCATCCTTTATCAATACTTCAACACTCTTGTGGGCTTGAAAATTTGAACAAGTTCGAACAAGTGGTTATCAATATTATTTGGAATGAAAATGACACTAGGAGTTTGAGCACGGTGCCCCAAGCTCATCGCTAAACCAAAAAGATTAACCTCAGATAATTTTAATCTTTTATCAATCCCCTAACAAGATACATTGATTTAACTATCAAGATCAAGCGAGTAGATCAACAATCAGTCTAAACAGAATTCCAGAGGTTAACTCATTTAGGAACATCTCAATATAGATAGCTAGTATAAAACATTGTGGTAAATAGTATACCATATTGTTATGAGTTTCCAATCGTTGCTCAAACTCTTCCACGACTTTACCAATCATAGATTCCATAATCTATAGAATTATTTGAAAATTAGAGGAGTTAGGAAACGAAGGGAGAAGAAAAGAAAACTTAGCTCAAATTTTATCTGACTCAAGAATTAAAAGCCAACACTTACAACCGAGATTTCGTCGAGTTTTTTGTTAGAAAGAAGTTGACAAAGTAGCATACGTAAAGGATGAGAGGATTCCTGCAGTCGACATAGTAAAAAGGCTAAGATGTCATAAATCAACTTTAGCAACAAACAATGTAATAAAAAGTAGCTAACAAAGAAGGATGAAAGGCTCACTAACTGCTTGATTACTAGGATCATCACTTGAAGATGATTCAAGAGAAAAACTATCACCAGCTGATGAGATTTTTATATTCATGGATGGTTCTGAATTTTTCAGCACCACATTTTCCCTCAATGTCGGTGATTTAGCTGTCCCACCAAATTTCCACACCCCGATTCCGCCGCCTCGTTTCCAGGTACTATACGACTCGAGTGCCTGAACAGAGTTCACAACCCTCATATGGTTTCCTCCCTGATATAGCCATTGATTTGCAACATATCAATACAACCAGAAGAAGTACTAGTATGGTTCAAGTTAGCAAAAAAGTCCAAAACTTCCAGACTTACCTGTTCTAGATCAGAGACTTCAAAAGTTGGCAATCCAATTTCTTCTATGGCAGCCAGAAAATTTCTAATATTTTCAAAGTGTTGGTATGCAGATAAGGGTGCCCCTTCAGGAATAAATACAGTATCACATGGGCCTTCAACAACCTTCACAAGAACATAAATTGAATGTCCATCATATTAGATGTACCATATGTTAGAGCTAGAAACTTACATAAGGGGAGAACCATCATGGGGTGGCTCAATTGGTCAAAGGGGGCTTTGGGGTGCATAAGGTGATGGGTTCAACCCCCATGGTGGCCACCTACCTAGGAATTAATTTCCTACGAGTTTTCTTGGCATCCAAATGTTGTAGGGTCAGGCGGTATGCCCCGTGACATT
>JBBMEF010000008.1:298440-334252 GCA_037832685.1 Sicyos baderoa
CAAACATCAACTTATTATTACTTCTCTTCTCATCCCTTCCCACCAAACACTAATTTACTCTCACTTCCCTTCCTTTCTTTTCCCTTCCTTTCCCGCCCTAGCCAAACAAGCCCTTATAGTTTTAAATATATGTATTGACTGATAAATCAATATATGACGGTATAAGTATTTTTTATCAATCAAGTTCAAATTTGGATGAAAATTATGATATCTTGTCAATTCTAGGTCCTTAGTTTGTAATTAATATTGTGTTTACAATGATTTTTTCATGACGTTTGTAGAATATGACTAAAATTTCAAATATTTTATCATTAAAGATGAAAATTATACATTCATGAAAAAATCATTGTAAACAAAACCAAATTTCTAAAATTCAATCCAATATAGTTATATTTTTTTTTTTTGTAGAAAACAAAAAAGTTATTTTAACTTACTAACAAAGGGGTGAAAAGAAAGTCCAAAAATCGAGTGAACCGAACCGATATAGTGGTTCGGTTCGGTTTTTATGAATTGTGTTGGACATGTTGGATTTAAAATGCAGAAAACCGACTTTTGTTGGTTTGGTTCGGTTTAATATTGAAAAACCAAAAACAAACCGAACCGAACCAAATTGTATATTACAAATTAAAAAACTAGGGTTTCTGCGTCTCATTCTCTTCTCTCGCGCCGCTCTCCTCCATTTTCAATCCAACTTTTCATCTCTCGAAGGCCTCTGGTAATTTCGGAACGACCACTTCATCTCAGCGCGACCACCTCTTCCGGGCAACCTCCACAGACAACCACCATTGTTGCTCTTCTCTTATTTTCAATTTCTCCTCTCCAATCATTGAGACTCTGTTTATTTTAGCGTTTAATCTGTTGGTAATTTGTTAATCGATCAATCTTCTTATTTAAGTTCATTCATAGAGTCCGTTTTCAATTGAGTTCATTCATATGTGGATTATCTTTTTACATTTTGGTCTCACTTTCCTATTTTGGGGTTTTGTGTTGAGTTAGATTCAAGATTGATTTTTAAGCCATAGTTATGGTGGTTCTCATCTTCTGTGATTTGCATCTATATTTTTGGTAGATTATCAATTAAGTTTCCTATGATTTGCATCTATATTTTTGATAGATTATCAATTAAATTTCCTGAAATTTGGTCTTGTATGGATAGATATCTTTTTGGCAAAGACGTTGTTAGTCTAGGTTGATAGAATTATGGTCTTTTGTGCCCTGGACTCTTAGATTACTTAGCCAATTCCAATTCTCCATAATGAAAGCATCTTTTTATTTGTTCTAAAAAAATCAAGCCAGGTTTTTAAAACTCATGTTGTGTTTTGTTTTTTTTTTTAGTTTTTGAAATTAAATTTTTGTTATCTCAAATTTTACCATGATCAAGCATCATACTGATGTTTGTTAATGTGTTTAAAATTTTGTTCTTCCACTGTCTTTTTCATAATTTCTTTGAAGGGAAATCCTTTTTGATGAAAATTGTTGTTTTGATATATTAAAATAATTGGACATTGGATCGGATCTAAAACCGAACCGATCCAATTGAAAATCGAACCAATGATTTTTGAAAACTGAATATATCAGTTCGATTGTCGGTTTGATACAAAACCGACAAAAACCGAACCGAAATCAACCCCAATTAAAACATGGAGGTTTGTTCCATTCTCAATATAACCCAAAACATCTATATTTTACTTATTTTAAAATAAAAAACTAATTGATCAAATTCTTACTTTTAATTTATTTTCTTAAACAAGTTGGTGACGTGTTATAAATATATATATATAGGTTCAACTGAATATTATGCTATTTTAAGGTAGTGGGCAAAAAGTATATTTAGTAAGCCAATATTAATTAGGTGAAAACTAATAAAATCTAAGAAAACTTTTTTTTTAGTCTCTATCTTTTAAATGACATTTTAGTCCCGGACATTTGAATAATACTTTATTTTGATTATTAAGATAACAAAATCGTTAAAATATAAGTGAATGTTGATGAACTAGACTAATTTTAAACCGAATATATTGATAATTTGATTATATTATAATTTATTTTTAAAAAAATACATAATAAAAATAGAAAATTTAAAACTCATATAAATATAAAAGGTTAGTACAAAAATTATTATTAAATAAAAAGAATCTAGAAACTTTTCATCTTCAAAATTAAAAAAGTTATTTTGAAACAATATATTTTACAATTCATCAAAATTCTTCATCTTCTCCTTCCCCAAACCAAGATTATGAGGATTTCCGATTTTATTTTCCTTTTTGGTTCACATAAATTATAATATATTGCCAAAATAAATATCTTTTACACGTAAAAAAAACTCTTGATTCATTGATTTTGATTTTTTGATTCATTGGTTGATTGTCCAAATTTTATGAATTTGTTTACGGAATCTTCCAACAATTAATCTCATAGTTTTAAAAAATTCATAGACAATTTGGGGAAGAATGGATTCGAAATGGGCTAGCTTCCCAACAATTTAATAATTTTTTTTTTTACTTTCTTATTTATATGGGTTTTTAATTTTCTATTTTCGATATATTTTTTATCAAAAAAAAATTATAATATAACCAGATCATCAATGTAGTGAGTTTAAAATTAGTCTGATCAACATTTGGTTATATCATTAACGTGGTTTCGTTGACCAAAATGGAGTATTATTCAAATGTTAAGGACTAAAGTATTGAATTTTGAAAGCTATGGACTAAAATGAAACTTGGTTGAAAAGGTAGGACTAAAAATGAAGTAAACAAAAAAAGAATAGAAAATCAATATAAAATTAGGTGAATATATAATGAATAATATAATTGCTGTTGGGTGTTACTAGTTAGGATGAATTGTTGAGGTACAGTGAATGAATGAATACATAAAGAATGAAGAGATTATAAATAAAAGAAAGAGAGTATATATAATAAATGAATGGAGAAAGGATAATGAAGGTGTCCAATTCCGAGATCTAAAAAGTGGAAGAAAAGGGGGGGAAAGGAAAAGCAAAAAAAGGCAAAATAGAATCAGACCCACACGTATGATGATGAGGCCACAAAGCCTTAAACCGAGAGAAAAAAAAAAAAGATGAAGAAGAAATGAATTTGAATTTGAATTTGAATTAGGCGGCGGCGGTGTTGGACTTGACCATGCCGGAGGCGTAGGGGACTCCGGTGGGCTTAATCCATCTGTCCCCCAAAAGGAACCTCCCCGGCGTGAAGTCGACTGCATGCTGCGGCGTGATGCTCTTAACTCCCCTCCACTTCACCCTCTTGTCCTTCTTCGACCCTGGCCCGTAGTTTTGGAACTCCGTGTAAAAGCACGTCTTCAACCCCCAGTCCCCGTTCCATGGCAGCCACCCTTCCGGTGCAATGATGTCGTCGATGTACGAGTCCATTATGACCGTTCTCGAATACTCCTTCCACGGCCGACCCAAGAAGTTCTTGTACTGCTTCTTCACCGGCATCAGGTCCACGTCCGCCTTGAACGACGACCCTTGGATGATCAGGGCTGAGGGCTGCCGCCTCTCCTTCCGCCCGTGGGCTGTCACGATCGTCTGCTGGTTCGCCATGGGCTTGCGTATCAGGAAGTTGCAGTTTTGGAACACCGCTGCTGCGTCCCCGAACACGAAGTCGATCGTTCCTGTGATGGTGCAGTCGCGGTAGAATTGACGCAAGGTGTGCACGTAGAGGGTGTCCTGGTAGCCGTGCATCTCGCAGTTGTAGAATACCACCTTGTCGGCTTGGACTCGTAGTGCCACTGCCTGGTGCTTGTGTGGTCCTGCGGTGTTCTCGAACCCGATGTCCCGAGCCATGAATCGCTCTCCTGTCACAGCGACAGTTGCGGTTTTGAAGGTGGGTATGCCATCAATGAAGTTCTTGCTTCCAGAGATAATGGTCTTTTTGGCGCCATCGCCCATGAACATGACATGACTCAGGGTTTTGTTCACCATAAGGTATTCCTTGTACACTCCTTTCTTGATATGAATCACATAAGTTGCATTGTTCTTCCTCTTTGGAACTTTGTCCATAGCCTCTTGGATGGTCCTGTAATCCCCACTTCCATCCTGAGCCACCACCGCGTCCGCCTTCACCTTCTTTTGAGATACGGTAAGGAGGCGCCTCATCCCTTGGTTTGCCCACTCCGGGAAATCGCCCTCCCCTACGGACGGAACCTCGAGAAGTCTTCGGCTGACCCCTGGAATCTGCAAATCCGACAACATGGAGGACATTTCCGACACCATCGCCAACCCATTGCTGCTCAAATGCATCGACGTCTTCAATGCCTTCTTCATCTTCGCCGCCGCGTTACCTGTTGTGTTCTCGAACCCATCCAAGCAAGTTTCCTAAGCGAATCCACATTAAAAATAACATTCAGTAAATGTATCCACTTACATGTGGAAGGAAAGTTGATTAGTTAATTACCTGGTAAGTAATGGTGGCGCTGAGCCAAATCTTGAGATCGATCAACATTTCGTCGACATCCGCGATATCAAACTCGCCAAGCTTTTTCATGGAATGTTTAAGCTCGTCGACGGAAAAATCCATGAGCTCCTTACAGCCAGCAAGGGCTTGGGTAGCTCTAGGATCTTTCTCGAGCTCTTTGAGGGTGACAGATTTGTTAGCAGCGGCTTGGATATATTTGATGGCAGCCTTAAAGCCAGCTTTAACCAATTCTTGAGGGTCGGAAGAGTTGTTACCAGCAGACTTAAGGCTAGCAACACATTCTTGTTTGTAATCGGTAGATGAACACATGGCTTTAATGGCTTTCATAGAAGAAGCGATTTCAGGTGACTTGTTTTTGGTGTTATCCTCGTTTAGGTTAACCCCGAGCGTCACGGCTAACACCATCGCCACCAGCAACATGGACGAGATGCCGATGATGGCATACCTTTTCTTGTTCTGAGCATCATCCTCTGGGTTACTCATTGTGCCCCAAACAAAGAAAAATACCACCTTTTTCTTCTTCTTCTTTAATTTGTTTATGCAATTTCTCCCTCTAGAAGGCTAAGAGAGGTGGACAAATAAAAAAGAATGAAAAAGGCAGGGTTTTTTATTTTTATTTTTATTTTTTTGGAGCTAGTTGGGGACCTTCCTCTCTTAGAAGCCCCCTCTAGAGTGTGGGTGTGAAGAGATTGTGAAAGGAGGAAGGTTTATAAAGCCACCACCAAAACTACCAAAACCCTTTCATTTCAAAAGTTTGTTATAACTGTTCTCTAAACTTCTGGTTTTAATTTTTGTTTACCAAGTATTGGGAAGCTTAAATAACCAACCAATTTTAAAGGCTGCCCTTTTCTGTAGCTATCTCGCTTTTTAACCCTTCTTTATTATTATTATTATTATTATTATTATTATTATTATTAATGTGTTTGATGGGTTGCTATTAAAAATGGAGAAAACAATTTGTATCCAGACTGCATTGGTGAGTTCAATATGACACATTATATGCTACAATATAAATTTATTTTAAAGACAAACATATTAAAAAAACATTAATTTAAGTGTCGGTCTAAGTTTATTATATTGATTGGTGAAAATTAGAGACATAATTTATTATAATCTAACAGCATGACTAACCACCATTACCAACAAACAAACCATGTTTTAAACTACAAATTTAAAATGATATTGAAACATATAACAGGCCAAAAACAAATACCTCCCTTAAACCGAAGAAATATATATGATAGATTTCTCCGATGAATGGAATTAACCATCTTTCATCTTCAACCGTTCAGATAGGATCTCAGTGTTCTATATGACCCTTAAGTCATGTATGATTAGTCATTTGGATTTGAGAAAATTTCAAATTATCATTTGTAAGGTTGGATTAATTTTAGAGTAATTAATCTTTTCGAAAGAGACTTTGTTCCTCTACGGTTATGAAGCTCTTTTCCTTCTCTTTGGTAGGATTTTGTTTGTCTGTGGTCTTCATATTGATAGAGTTAATCTCCAAACCTTTTTTAACGTTGACTAATTGTTACTGTTTTCTTACGTTGGAATCTATCACTCTTCTATGTAAAAGAATTAGTTCGAACCGTGTCTTTTATCCTGTTCGGAGCCCTTAAATTTATTGGTTTTTCTCCTTTAGTTGGTTATGGTCGGAGCTGTGGATTGAGATCAAAGTTTTATTTGAGATTTATTTATTTTTTTTTTAATTATCTTTTAGGGGAGAATTGTGTTGTAAGGTTTGATTTATTATTTAATAGATAACTTTGAATTAAAAAAAAAAAAAAAAACCAGAGTTAAACATCCAATTCCATAAAAATATAAATAAAAGAATTTGGACCAATACAAGTGTTGCAATTTTCACATAATATTAACCTATAATTTAAACCAAAAGCAAAGTAAAAAAATTTAACTATAAATAAATTACGCGTTGTTCAAATTTTAAATTTGATTTCACTGCAATAATTTAGGCCTTCTGAAGAATGTTATTAATAATTTTGTAATAATAATGATATCTACTTCATTAATTATTTTTGTATGACACATATTAAAATGCTTTTTTTAATTCCATATATTAAAAAAGTTGTGAATGAATGTTTCATGCCATTTTAAAATTGTCATAAATACAATTATAATTAAAATGGTCAAAAATATTGTAGATTATGATAATTTTATTAACTATCATAAAAAATATTGTTCTGACCTTTAATTAATGTCATGAAAGTATACCTTATTTTAATACTAAAAAAGTGGTTGGAGAATTATTTTTAAACCGTTTTATCTAAAACTATTTAGAAATTTCAAATGAGTTTGATTTAATTGTACGCAAATAATTAACATATGAAAAGTGAATACACCAAATTTTGTTTACATATTAGCATAAAAAATAATTTAATATTAACGTAATCAAATTTGGTAAAAACAAAAACCTTAATCACCAAATCGACATTTGTTCCATCCTCTATTTATACTTAAAAAAAATATTAATTAAATTACATTATTAAATAAGTTATGCAACTTATGTATATTTCTTCCTAACATGGTTTTAAATGATCTTCAATTATAAATTTAAATGATTTAGAATTTCAAAAGTTTTTGTGACCTTCCTTTGTTTTTAGCTATAAAAATGGAGTTTTTACCATTTTTTTCATTACCACCTTTTTTTTTAGTCTTTTGAAAATTGAGACCTCTGAAAAAAAAATTAGAACATTGAATGAATTTGACTTACAGAAGAACTCCATAATAACTTTGGAAGCCATTCAATAATTTAAAGACAAACAAAGAATATTCCAACAAATTTTGCTTTTCTTTTTTATTTTTAGTTTTGTAGAATTTCACAGATATAAAATTTAAATATCGTATTTAATATATTTCTAAAATTTTTGTTTTGTGAATTGTGCCAAATTCAATTTTTTTCCAAAGTAAATGATATGTTAAATATAAAATTTAATTGAAATATAATGGAATGTTAAATATCAATTTTGAGTTCGGAACATTTTTTTTAAAAAAATTTTGATAGTTGGAGTCAATTTATTATTTTGAAACTTCGGTCGTTTATTAACTGGGCTCAGGTATTTTTTGTAATGGGCTTTGTGTGACAAAGTAAATGGGCCCTTACAAGGCCCATTCTTATAAGCCCAAAACGAAAAATAAAACCCTAAGTTGTGTTTCCCCTTGGCGACAGTCATTTCATCACTTCGCTCTCTCAGATTAACTTTTTTTTTTTTTTCCGTCGTCGATTATCTCTTCTTCTTCTTCTTTTTTCTGGTACACCTTTAATTTCCTGTTCTCCATATTCTGCTGAAATTTCCGTCAATCGAATTGAAAGTTTTTGTGTTTAGGGATTTTATGTCGGGTAAACAACGCTGAAATCTGACAATTACAATCATAGGATTGGTTCAATTTCATTCTAACGGGTTATGTTTTGAAGATTTTCGAGTTGTTTGTTTTTGGAAAATTTGTTTGTTTGCTTTTCTGGGAGATCAACTTCCAATCTGATTGTTGTGAAGCTGATGTGCTATTAAATATTTATGACCTACTAGAAATTCACCCTGAAATTTCTTATTAATTTGGAGTATAAGGCTTATGTGATTGGAATATGTATCATAGTTTTTTTTTTGTTTTTTTTCAATTCTTTTGTCAGTACTATGTGCTTCTGAATCTATAATTTTGGCTTGTGATTGGACAAATTCATTTAATGTCATTGATGATTCGCAGAATTTGAATCATATTATTATTCAGTATCGACACTGATGTCGTATTCGACTGCTCATTCACTTCTCTAATTTGGTTTCTATTTTCAACATTGTTTTCTTCATTGGTGGCTCAGGTCCTTTGGCGTTGCATGCTGTCCCGAGTGAGCTAAATATTGATTGGATTGAGAATGGCTTCTTTTGCCAAGCCAGAGAACGCTTTAAAACGAGCTGAAGGTTAAAGGACATAATTTTCTCTTTTTTGCTTTTCTGTAGAATGCATTGTATTTGCAAGTACGTCATGGGTTTTGTGTATTTCGTTTCACTACTATGTATAACTTCATGATGAGTTTTGAATACTCAATCATTGTTTTTCTCCATTTATTGTTTGTTTGAAAGTTTGTTCAGTATACATGTTCTTAGTGACACTGAGAGTATATACATTATTTGGGCGTGGACGTCTGTGGATTGAGTACTTTGAATTTTGGATGTTGTCTCTTTAAAATTGCTATATGGCGTTCTTCATATTACATGTATTACTACTATTTGCACAATTTTGGTTAGGTTTTCTAGTTTCTATCCCCTTTAAGTGGAAGTTGATTTTTTATAGGCCTGGTACTTCGAATGTAGACTGGTACTTTGAATTTGTAATAGCAGCATGTAGACTGGTACTTCGAATTCTTCGTATATACCTTTTCAACTCAATTTATTTTCTATTTTTATCATAATTCCGGGTATACAAAATGTCATATTATGTCTTTGTCCATGTTGTTGTGAACTTGTGAGTTGTGCTTCTTGTCTCTTTCGTTCCCTGTATGTGTTTCTAGTTCACCACTGTGATGTATTCACCCTATTCTTGAATGAATGATGTGTTTTGAGAAATAAAAGAATGCTAGAAATAATTTTGTTCTTCTTCATATATCCAGAGCTGATAAATGTTGGCCAGAAGCAAGATGCCTTGCAAGTTCTACATGATCTTATCACTTCAAAGAGATATCGAGCATGGCAGAAACCTCTTGAAAAGATTATGTTTAAGTATGTCGAGCTTTGTGTAGACATGAGGAAAGGAAGGTTTGCAAAAGATGGCTTAATTCAATACCGTATTGTTTGCCAGCAAGTTAATGTTACTTCTTTAGAGGAAGTAATCAAGCATTTTATGCATCTTTCCACTGAAAAGGCAGAGCAGGCTAGTCAAGCGCAAGCATTAGAAGAAGCTCTGGATGTTGATGACTTGGAAGCTGATAAAAGACCAGAAGATCTGATGCTTAGTTATGTCAGTGGGGAAAAGGGAAAGGACCGATCTGATCGCGAACTTGTGACCCCTTGGTTTAAATTTCTATGGGAGACATATCGAACAGTTCTTGAGATACTAAGGAATAACTCTAAGTTGGAGGCACTTTATGCGGTAGGCCATGCCTAAATTGGTAGCTAATTGGTGTATCTGTATGAGT
The DNA here is from genome assembly GCA_037832685.1 of Sicyos baderoa. Taxonomy (NCBI): domain Eukaryota; kingdom Viridiplantae; phylum Streptophyta; class Magnoliopsida; order Cucurbitales; family Cucurbitaceae; genus Sicyos; species Sicyos baderoa. The sequence continues at coordinate 308,020 of JBBMEF010000008.1, forward strand.
GAAAAATTCAAATTATACCTACAATAAGTATGTCATGTCTAATTTTTTTAATTACAGTGAAAATTGATGATGGGCCTGGGGATGGTTGTTAAAATCTTATAAATTGTAACTCAGCCTCCTAATAGTTGTGATAGTCGCAGTTGGATGATATTGAAAAACTTCTGTCCACCTGTACCTGGTAGATATGTTTAGGGCTTCCTCGATTGTTTTGCCGTAATAATTTGATATTCTTTTTAATGGTTACATGAAGGGTGATAGTGAATTAGTTTTCTTTTTGTATTTCAATGACATTGGGGTGGGTGGATTTTAACTCGTAACCTCTTGGTTATCAGGTTACATTATGCTTAGTTTTTGTTGGCATGAATGGTATTTAATACTTGGGTTGAAAAGGCTTGCTTTTTGTAGGATTTCTTTCACAATTTCATTCTTTACCCTGTACATTGCATGAATTCTCAAATGTGGGATGAAGATTATTCGTGAAAAGTCTAAGTACCTCTCAGTTTGGACATGGTTTATTTAGCATTAGTTACAACACAACAATAGCAAGTTTTATTGACATAATGTCCTCTAAACTTTATTAGAAGGAACTTCTTTTTTTTTTTTTTGTCTTTTATGTTTTCTGTACAGACTGGATGCAGCAAGTAGAATTTCTTTCAAAGATGTAATATTGCTTCTGCCGTTTTTCATTTGTAGATGACAGCCCATCGGGCCTTCCAGTTCTGTAAGCTGTATAAAAGAACAACAGAATTTCGCAGATTGTGTGAAATTATCAGAAATCATCTTGCTAACCTTAACAAGTATAGAGACCAAAGAGATCGCCCTGACCTGTCTGCCCCAGAGAGCTTGCAATTGTACCTTGATACGAGATTTGAACAGCTGAAGGTTGCCACAGAGCTTGAACTCTGGCAGGTCTGAATGTTAAATTTTACCACTCTTCTTCTTATATTTTGAAGGAATTTAATGTCTAGATTCTGAATATTCATATCCTGATTTTCTTTTGTATGAATAGTGTCAATTCAAAGATTTGTTTACAACCATTTTTTGCAGGAAGCTTTTCGTTCTGTGGAAGATATTCATGGTTTAATGTGCATGGTGAAGAAAACACCCAAACCATCGTTGATGGTGGTTTATTATGTCAAATTAACTGAGATCTTCTGGATATCGGATAGTAATCTTTATCATGCCTATGCTTGGCTTAAACTTTTCTCCCTTCAGAAAAGTTTCAACAAAAATCTAAGCCAGAAGGATCTACAGCTGATAGCGTCATCTGTTGTTTTAGCAGCTCTTGCAGTGCTTCCTTACGACTCCAAGCATGGAGCATCACATTTAGAACTTCAACATGAGAAAGAGCGCAATTTGAGGATGGCTAACCTCATAGGGTTTAATTTGGACTCCAAACTTGAAAGTAGAGATGTGGTAATACATTTTGCTTAACGGGATTTATTTATTTTTTTTTTTATTTTTTTTCACAATCTGAGTATTGCCTTAATCTTTTTCTGTTTATGTTTTATCCAGCTTTCAAGGGCTAATCTTCTTTCTGAACTGGTATGTTTGACTCGTTTGACTTGGACATTTTCTTGACCATTTTATTTGGCCCTCTTAACTGTATGGTACTTTTATTGGCTCACATTCATGTGAATGACGAGTGTTGGTGGTAAATTTTGATATCATGCTTCATATTGAAATTGTAGCAACTAATGTTAATAAGCATCATACTTTGCTTGCCAAGATGAAAGGTTCTTGAAAATTTTGTGTTGGGACTGATGTATATCTACCTCACTTTTTCTATTAGGACTATGGTTTCATTTACTTGAAATTTCATTCAAGTACATATTGTGACAACTTTAGTATGTGGCCAATGATTTTGTTCTATTTTTCATTTTAAATCGGGCTTTCCTTTAGGTCTCTAAAGGAGTCTTGAGCTGTGCAACTCAGGAAATTAAAGATCTTTATCATCTCTTGGAGCATGAGTTTTTCCCTCTTGATCTCGCGTTAAAATTGCAACCCTTGTTTACCAAAATATCGAAGCTTGGAGGTAAGCTTGCATCAGCCTCATCTGTACCCGAAGTGCAATTGTCCAAATATGTTCCAGCTCTTGAAAAACTTGCTACCCTGAGACTGCTTCAGCAGGTACTTTTTGTGTATCATTAATATATTGTAAGATTAGCGAAGCTACTGTTCATATATACATAAAACTAAAAGTATAGCTTAATGTCATTTTATTTAGAATGTATTGAATTATTTATTTATTTGTGTTTTGCCAGGTCTCCAAGGTGTATCAGACTATGAAAATTGAGAGTCTATCCAAGATGATACAATTTTTTGACTTTTCTGCCGTGGAGAAAGTATCAGTTGACGCTGTTAAGCAAAATTTCATTGCCATGAAAGTTGATCATTCAAAGAACATAGTGTTATTTGACAATTTGGTATTGAATTTTTTTCCTTCTCTGATTTGCACCAATGGTCAAAGAGCACTGAGATTTTAGCCATGAACGATAATTACTTTTACGTTATAATGTAACTCAATTGATTTTTTGTATGTGTTAGTTGACATCATGTTCTACATTCCTTTAGATGTTATTCAGTTAATCTATGTAGAATTTAGGGGAGTGACTATCATTATCTGTATATCTATTAAGAGTTTTGGGAAATGCCATTCTCTTCTGTATGTTCTTTTAATTGATGTATACAGCATATTATTATTTTTTCTGAATCAATGTAGGGTATTGAATCAGATGGGCTTCGGGACCACCTGACTGTTCTTGCTGAATCCTTAAACAAAGCAAGAGTCATGATCTATCCTTCAGTAAAGAAAGCATCAAAAGTAGGTGTAAAGTTGCCTGATTTAGAAGATATTGTTGATAAAGAGCACAAGAGGCTTCTTGCTCGGAAATCAATAATTGAAAAAAGGAAGGAAGAGCAGGAACGGCAACTCTTGGAAATGGTACCCTTATCAAACTGTGAATATCTTCATTTATTTTTATTTGTTTGGGGTGTATAAATAGTAAAAATTGTTATAATCTGCGTTTAGGAACGTGAGGAGGAATCAAAAAGGTTAAAATTACTGAAGATAACTGAAGAAGCTGAGCAGAAAAGGCTTGCTGCAGAGTATGAACAAAGGAAAAGTCAACGGATCCGTAGGGAAATCGAAGAGCGAGAACTTGAAGAAGCACAGGCTTTACTTCTGGAAGCTGAAAAGCGTGTTGGTAAAAAGAAGGGAAGCAGGAAGCCGGTTCTTGATTCTGTGAGTTTTGTTTGTTAGCTTGTTTTCATATCTTTAAAGATGCAAGAAAAATAACATTGTATGTCTTCAGGAAAAGTTGACGAAGCAAAGTTTAATGCAATTGGCCCTTACTGAACAATTAAGGGAGAGGCAGGAAATGGAAAAGAAATTACAGAAGCTAGCCAAAACTATGGATTATCTAGAAAGAGCAAAAAGAGAAGAGGCAGCAACGTTAATTGATGCTGCATTTCAGCAACGTTTGCTTGAAGAGAGGACGATTCATGAAAGTGATCAGCAGGTCTTGCTTTCTGACTGTTCTTTTGGAATTGAGTCTTGCTTTCTGAGTTTTATTTTTGAAACATGGAAAACAGAGCTTCACCCCACTATACCCGGGGTAACTACGGCCATCCCTAGGCGGAATTCAGTCTTGCTTTGTGATTAGCAGGAGGGTAGAGAGTCTATAGTATGATCGTGTACTTTGGACCTTTGGTCATGTATATGAGATTTTTTTTAGTACGTTTGTTTTATAAAAATGCCAAGAACAAAACATGAGAGGATAGCATGCAAAGAAACCCAAATAAGCAAGAGAGGCTCCATACAAAAATTCCCCTGATCTAGTAAAATTACTCCTAAATTATTACAAGCAAGCTTAGTGACTAACGTCCAAAGAAAAAAGTAGAATTACATGAGGGCCCAAACATCGCTCGAAAATCTCTCCATCCGATAATTTTTTTACTATTTTTCTCACCTTAAACCCCACAAAATAGCTTTTCACCCCGAAGTCATCTCGCACAATGTAAAGTAAAAGAAGAAGAAACAAGAAACTCTATGATCTTGAAATCTAGCTTTTCACCCAAAAGCCATCTCCTACAATGCCATTAAGGAGGAAGTATTGCGAGCTTACACGCATCTCGATTAATGTCACGAGACATACCGTTTGACCCTACAATATTTGGATATCAAGGAAACTCGTAAAAAATAAATTCTTAGGTAGGGTTGCCACCATGGATTGAACCCACAACCTCTTATGCACCCCAAGACCCTCTTGACCGCTAGGCAACTCCATGATGGTTTAAGGAGAAAGTATTATTACTCATTCCATGAATGGAATAACTTGCCTGATAGAAAACTTTCATTGGAAGTTGAGCCTTCTATAGAGAAGCAAAGATTGGATCTTCTGACGAAGAGGAAGAACTCACCCTTCAACAAAAGAAAGAATGATAAGAATAATCTCTCAGCAGAATTAGGTACCCAACAACAAATATCTCATGAGATCAAGGAGAGCGACAACTTCCACTATCTCCCTATCATACAAATGGTGCTGGGAACTCAACATGAGAGAAGAATGCTGTATACATGAAATAATATTGTAGTTGGACACTCATGGAGGTAAAAAAACGGTTGTAAATAAAAACTATTTTCAGCCTAAAGAGGGTCATGCTTCTCCTAATGAGATTGAGTTGATGCAGAGAGAGGATAATTTTAAACATATTATAGTTGCTGGCTTTTTAGAATTTCTAGCTGGGATTAACCATAAGTCTCCTTGAATTCAACATTTTCAAGGATTACTCTTCATGTTTCTGATGTTGAATTGTTATTTGTCTATGATTTTCATTTTCCAACACGGTTTACAACATATGTACCTATCTTACAATCTCGTGCTTTGTGATAAATATTTAACTTATTGTATGGATTTCATCTATTCATTTTTCTCTATAAATTATTGTCCGTTTATTTAGTTTGTGTTCATTGAAAATATGTTAATAGTTGATGGATATTTGAAAGTTCTATTTATAAAAAAATTGAGTTTTTTCTTCGTTGTTTCTTTTCAGCGGGAGGTTGAGTTAAGCATGCAGCGCCATGAAGGTGACCTCAGGGAGAAGAATAGATTGACTCGAATGTTGGAGAGTCAGGTTGGTTCTTTTGTTTTGTTGAGTTTGATAAATATGAGAACAAGGGGATTCCAACCTTTGGTAGAGAGAGTATATGCATGCCTTGATCATAGGCTAGCAAGGTTAATAATTAGAATCGCATGGCTTCCTTAGGTTGGCAAGGTTATTATTTAATTCCATATAGCTTTCTTGAGTTACTCAAATTCAGATATATCTGCTCAACTTGTAGGATTCACTAGGTTATCTATCATATACAACAATCTTGATATTTTATGTTTAATTATCTTGTAATTTAACAAAATTTAAAATTATAATTATTTACTTTGTAGGTGTTGTGAAATAAAACACTATTGTATGCATGTTTGCAGAATTTGTAGACTTATCACACATGATCGCACTTTTTATAAAAAAAGAAAATAAAAAAAAAGACACTTGCTTAATCTTTACATTCTGCAGAGAATTTTCCAGCAAAGAGTTGTCAGTCTTCGACAAGAGGAGTTTGACAAACGTAGAGCTGAGAGAGAAGAACAGATCAGACAAATAATTCAGGCTCGGAAAGTGGAAAGGGAGGTTATGAGGAAGAAAATCTTTTATGTAAGGTGTGAAGAGGAAAGGATCAGAATATTGCGTGAAGAGGAGGAAGCACGCAAGCATGAAGGTATTTGTTTAAAGATTTGTGGTTTTCTATGAGGGCCGTAGAAGCATGGATTAACAATTGAGAACTTACCAAAAAAATTTAGTGTAATGTAGATGGGTGTGTTGTCACGGCCTAAGAAACGACCCCTCACTACTAAAGAATCTACCTCCCTCTCTGATGGAAGCTTTATTTTTCCTAGATCTGTCCGTTTTTTTTTTTCTTTTTCCAAAAGATTCTTCCCTTTAGATGAATTCATATATATGTTGATGTAGATATCAATTTTTCTAGGCTAGCTGTGTGATTTATAATTGTTTGGTCAATCATCGGGTATGCCTCTATTTTTGCTCATTGCATTTCTACGAAATTTGCAGAGGCCGAGAGGAAGAAAAGGGAGGAAGCTGAACGCAAGGCAAAGTTGGATGAGATTGCTGAGAAGCAGAGGCAAAGAGAGCGAGAATTGGAGGAAAAAGAAAGACTGCGGAAAGAAATGCTGTTTGGTGGTGGCAGATCAGGCGAAGCCCCTGCTAGACCTGATGTTGCTCCTGCTTCTCGGCCTGAGGAGTCTGGAACTGCTGCTCCTGCTGCAGCTGCGGCGGCGGCGGCGGCTGCCCCGTCCTCGGGAAAATATGTACCAAGGTTCCGACGTGAACCGACTGGAAGTTCTCTTAATGCAGCTTCTGAACCTGATCGCTGGGGCAGGGCTGATAATCTGCCCTCTCAGCCAGACAGCTGGCGCAATGAGGATCGTAGACCTGCATTTGGGAGTTCAAGGTCATCGTGGTCCTCATCCCGAGGTGCTCGTGGTAGCACAGAACGCTGATTGTGGTGGCAGTCAGGGTAAGAGGAGGTATGAATTGAAGGTAAGAAAATTTTTGGGTTTGATGAGAGGTTTAATATTTCTTGAAAAAATAATAATCAGTATTGCTCCTACTGACGAAGGAAGTGAAGAAAAGGAGCAGCAGCCAGCAGGGAAGTATTAATATCTTTTTATGAATTTCTTGAAAAAAAATTTGGGTTGTAGAGTCCTCACTTTTGTTCTATGAATGTGTACCACACGGCTGCCGTTTGATACGCCAGAATTGTAGTACATTAATATCTTTTTATTTTTATTATTTTATTTTTTTGTCAATTGGCCCTTTTGAAGCTCAATGTTGTTCGTTTATTTCCATACCAACAAAAATTAAAGATGATTAACGTGTATGCCCACTTGACTTGTTGAGTATTTAATGTTACTACTTCAAATTGTTTGAGTATTTATTAATCATGTTTTCTTTTTGGCCAAGAGAGCTTGGTACTTGCTATTTGCTGTTCAAAGATTCCCTTCCCACCAATGCTTCATAATAATCTCTTCATGCAGTTTTGAGTTAATTCTAACTTTAAAACATCTGGATTAGAGTATTTTCCTTTCAAACTTGATCTATGCACATGGCATAATTTTTTCTAATTGCAGTTCGATACAAGACTTATAATTGTTAAATTTATACATTAAAATTTGGATTAATGGGTACAGGTATGAAGAGCTATTGAAAGTGAAAGAAGGTTTTTTAAACCATCAAGAACCTTGGAAAACAAAAATGTTATAAGCTTAATCCATCCAAGGTGGTTTAATAATACTGGAAGTGTCGTCACAATCACAATTCAACTTTTAATTTAAGCAATAGCTATGGAATTGGTGGGTGGAATTATCAAGCAGACTAGAACACATATGTTGACAGAATACTAATACAATGAAACAAATAACAATCACTAAGCAATCTACAATTTACTCTAAAATTCAAGTAGTTAGCAATCAAAATGTCAAACAAATTTTGTCTGATATCCATGTTTGTCTATCTTGTCAGTCAGTCAGTCAGTCCAACAGCTGAGCAAGAAACCAAATGAAAGCAAGCTTTTTAGAAGTCTCCAAAACATCTTTCTTCTACCAACTCTTTCTTTTATCTCAACCTCATTTTCTTACACGCATCTACAACAATATCACCACATGGAAAGCCAAAAAAACAAGCATGCTCACACTGCCAGATGAGGAAAAAAATTTATATGAACTTATCAACATATTATGTTATGGGATAAATTACTAGACCGTTATTGTAGGTTTTGTTCGCCTTTTCCCCTCCATGGCGTCTTTCTTTCTTCGACAAGTTGCACAAAGGAACGGACCTTCCCATGGCTTTGATGACGGCGAAAAGAAAGGACCCGAATTCATCGACAAATTTTCATTTGGGGGTTGATCCACTTGACAAACTGCACATTTGAAGATCCCTGAGTTTGGATCTGAAGGAAAATCTTTGCCTAGCCTGTATTTCCATTGAGGGGAGATAGTTAGTTCAGAAATAAGTGAACATTTTTCAATCCACTTACAGATGGAAATTATGGCATCACTGCAGAATACATCAGTTTTTAATAACATTTTGGAGGTGGGGGATTTGGAACCCGTAACCTAACTCAACTCTTGTGGGCTACTTAAGTTTTTCTATTAATATCACAAGTAAAGAAGAATAAGAGAATTGTCATCAATGAAAGAAAATAAAAGGTCTCTAATTAATTGCTGTATAATATATCAACAATGAAGAAAACTATCTTAATAGAACTATTTCTATCAGTATAACAAGTTAGGAAGAAGAAGTTTCATAGTTAGATTCCATGTATGATTTTTTTTTTTTTTTTTTTAAATATCTGTGAGTTTTTGGGTCAGAATTCAGATTACGCGCACCTAACTATCAACATTTGGATGGATAGAAGAACAAAAAGAAATGAACGAGTAAACAAAAGAAAGAGAATTATTTCTAAGACGACATGGAAATCCATGCATTAATTATACCTTTCAGCAAGCATAGCGGAACCTTCTTCAAATAATTCCTCCACAACTCCAACAGCAGATAGTTTATTTGCAGACTTTCCTAAAGAGTTTTGACATTTCTTCCCAAAGAGTGAGGTAAGCACATTTTGCTTCTTCCTTGGAGTTGGTGGGGATAATATAGGTTGCTCGGATGGTATAATATCAACAACTAAGCAAGTTGTATCATCCTTCAACCCCCTCGACCGCAAAGCCTCCTACAATATAAGCAGATCAAAATACTGATCGAGTTGAAAAGAAATGCAACTCCTATCAACGGTTCAAATGTTAAAGGCTTTTTTTTTTCTCTTTAAAAACTGAGGCATAAGCCTCGATCTATACACAAACAGAATCACTTGTTCTTTTAGTTTTTAGCCTTCAATGTTTCTCTAAGCCCCTATGGTAAAAGTAGCAACAAGCTATAAATTACCAACTTGTGTGACACTGACACGTAAGTGAACTGTTCACTTCTGTTTTTCTTTTTAGTAAAAATCAATTTCATTGATGAATGAAATGGAGGAACGGCTAACATCTTTTAAATATATGACAATTTGATATCATTTTCCTAGTCACTTCACAAGGCATAAAAGAACGGAAGACTTGGGACATTCTCATTGGAGACAAAAGCTTCGTATGATCCAAAGAAAACGCAAGATTCAAGGCCAAAACATTGAGTCTCGCTTCAAGGAATAAGCGTTCAATGCATTTAGAAAATTGCCCCCGTACCATTAAATCTATAGTTGAAACCCACCTTCACAACGAGCTTAGCAGCAAGCTCTGCAGGTAAACCTCGACAAGACTTTGCAGCCATATCAGACGATAATGTGTCCCATATACCATCAGAAGCAATTATTAGTCTTCCGCCAGCATTAGAAAGCTGCATAACCAATTACAAAAAGGTAGAAGAGTAGTTAGGGACCAGGGTCATTCTATAAAAGTAGTCAAACAATTACTGAGATTGAAAAGTTACCTTCACTTGCTTAACATGTGGTATTGGGACGATATATTCTCCTACATCTGTATCACCAATGGACCTAGAAAGGCATAAGCCACCAGGCCAGCAGCGGAGAGGACCGACCTGTAAACAGTAGTCACATAAGGAGGGGGATAAAGTGACTAACTAAAATACTAGAATGCAGTATCACTATCACGTATGACTAGAAACAGCAGATATATGGAAAATTATACCTCATTGCCTCCAAAAACATTGAGCCTCCCAACCTCACCACCACTAGCAGTTACACGTTCCCTCTCTTCCTCATTTTCCTCCAGCCTATGATCAACCGTTAATAGAGAAACCACACCTCCTTGGGTGTCTAATATGCACCGTGAATCTCCCACGGATGCAACAGTAACAGTCCAGCCATCAATCACAACAAATGTAACAGTAGTTCCAGAAGTTTCCCCTGCAATTAAATTTAGAATCAAATGTGACATCAGGACACAGCGGATGTCATGGTGTATACAAGAGGAAAATCACCGTTAGATGCTACATACCTTTCTTTTGAAACTCTATGTCAGTTTTGACAAAACCAGCAACTAATGCTCGAGGAAGGGACTGAAGCCATTCTTCTCGACTGGCTCCTTGCGGAATTGCACTTAAGACATTATCCAGTAAATGTTCCTTGGCAAAGATAGCGGCTGAAATGCCATTATGCCCATCAAAAATCTGCAAACAGAATGTTCAATCAATCTCACTGTCCCTCCCCCTTTTAGTTAAAGCATAAACAGACAATATTCAGTAATCCCATATGAGATGGAAGTTATCCCTTCTAAGATTCATAATCAATCTTCTTGTGAAAAAGTCAGTGCTTGCCCTTTGGAGGCAAGAAAGGTTTTTCCTTTTATTTTTACGCGCACTTTGACTATTCTGATGGGACATACCACTTGATCCTATTACATTTGGATGTCAAGAAAACTCATAGAGTTGTAGTAAATTATTATCTAAGTAGGTGGTCATCATGAATTGAACTCATCATCTATTAGACCCCAATGTTCTCTTAGACTACTCGGTCAACCCATCATCTACAATCACACCCGAAGATTCGAACATGCATAATCTGTATAGGTGTTACTCAAAAGCCGTGAGGCTAACTGGGATGCCCCTTGGAGGCCTAAGACTTGTAATCATGAATCGCCCTATTTTTCCATTTCCTCACACTAATCATAGAATTCATATACCGGGAGAAGCAACCAAAGTCAAATAGTGTAAGAAAGGAAATAATACCGCAAAGAGAGAAAATGCAGTGGAAGGGTTTCCAGGAATGCGGTGGCAATCAAGTTTGACCAGAAAGTAGTCCTCTCCTTTCTTTGCCAAAGCAGCCTGTCCATACTTCACAAAAGGTTTCTCAACCTTCTCGTTCCGAAGCTCGCGACCGATCAAAGTAGCGAGCGGAACGAGAGGGGCTTTAATCCTTGATGCTTCTGTCTCACTCATCTCAACCTACGTTTAGGCATTTCCAATATCACACCCCAAATTCCTGATAATTCAAATCAATCAAATGAGTTTCTCAACATCAAATCATAAACCCATAAACACTTTTCTTTCATATGCCAAAACACACACTATTCTTTCTTACACAATCCATCTGTTAAAAGAATAGCCCCATTTTGTGATCTAAATCTTCAAAAGCCGATTCAGCAGCATAAATGCGATAAACAAACAAACTAACCCAAAATGAAAGAAGTGCAGAGCATGGATTCCATTCCAGAACCCAATCAAACCCCAAGTAACGAAAACACAAGGAATAAATTCAAATGAAGTGAACCCCTACAAAATTCCCTGTTCTACAACCCTAGCTAGCACAGAACAAATGGAGGGCAATTTCAAACAGAATCTTGAGAAGAAGAAAAACCCATAAAAATTAGGAAAATAAAAGGGACAAATAGCTCACATGTGGTACATTCAGTGTCGGAAACAGATCGAGCGGAGGGGATCGGTCAGTGGACAGTTCTGCAAACCCATTACAACAAAATCTTCAAAATTTTCCTGAAGATATTATCAAATCTTAACAAGGTCGATCCAATGGCGGGGAAAATTCCCAGCAAAAGTTTGTAGAGAGAAAAGATGAAGATGAAGTGAAAGAGAGAAACCCACTTTTTTTTTTTTTTTTTCTTCTTCTGATTTGATTTGAGAGAGAGAGACGCGGAAAGGTGGGGTTGGAGATGGGATTTTCGGGCAATCTCCGATAATGACATTTTCATAGAAATGCCTATTCTACCCTCCAACAGTCTTTTTTGGACATTTGGGTCCTTTTGACTCTATCCTACTTATTGCTATTTGCAAAACACTCCTTTCTTTCTGCATATTTCTATTTTCTTCTACAAGCTTTTACCTTTTTTCATTTGTGTGTTTTATTTTTTAAATCGCCTCGGGTTTTTTCTTAAATTTATTAATTCGATCCAATTTTACTCTTTTCAATTTCCTTTCCTTTGTATATTTGTTTATATGAACCTCGAGAGAGTCAAATCAATTGTGTGAAATGTTTATTAAAAAATCCCATCAATTAGCTTTAGCTCCATTTTTCTTAATTCACCTTTATATTCAATATTTTATTTTATAAATGTATTTTCTTATTAGAAAAAAAGAGTTGAAAATCAATTGCTTGATTGAAGGAGTTTGATTCGTGTATTTTCTTCATTTTGGTTGGAGTCTAAGTTGTTTTTTTTCTATTTTATTTGACTTTTAATCAATCTCTTTAATTGTATATTTTTATAAACATCAATCCCTTTATTTGTTTATACATATTTCTATTTTTTATTTTTACAAAAAAATATGCAACAAATAGACAATAAAAAGAAAGATTGATGAAAATAGTATTTATGGACTTGTTTAAACATATCCTATAAAAAAACAAAAAAAAACTTGTTAAAAAAGAGACAAATAAAGTTATATATGTATATAGTTAATTGACCCACATATTTATATTTTGATATTGCTTTTTTGGGTTCATTAATGTCTCAAATACTTGATCCACTTCTAATAAAATTAATTATCATCATAGTCAATAGGTCTCTCTGGTTGGCACACCAAATTGTTTACTTGACATCAATTTTAATAATATATAATTAATTCTTCATCAACAAATTAATACATAATTAAATATTTGCCTAAATATTTAAAAATAACTATGGATCCTTCATTTTTAGCAAACTACTTATTTTCTTACAAAAATATGCACATTCATGAATGTATATTTTGCAAAATTAAATTTCATCACTTTATAGATAAAAAATTATCGGAAAAACTCTATGTACTTAGGAGATAAATTATCCTTTGAAAATAATGTATGAAATTAGACATGTTAAAAAAATAGTTAAAAGGGAAAACAAATAAGAAAGTGGTAATAGCAGTGGGAGAAAAATATCAAAATAAATAATAAAAAATAAAATAAAGGAATCTCCTTTTTTTTTTTTTTTTTTTTTTTTTTTATAAAAGAATTGTTTCCAAGTTTTGTAGGGGCAAAAAAGTGTTGTTGGTATGCGCTGTGGTTGAATGTAAGAAAGAAAAAGAAAAGAGGACGTGGCCCAGTAGTTGGATTGGAAGTGAATTGTGTTTTTCCAGCTGGAAAGCTCGATTACTTATTTGTATGAAATAGAAATAGCGTTTTGATTCTTGTTTTTGAATACAGAAACAACATATACAATACAAACTCTCCCTCCCTCTCTCTCACTCTTTCTGTTTTCCTATATACAAACTCTCATTTTGTATACCCACTGCCACTACCCTTCTTTTTCCCTTCAACTGAAACTGCCTGTTTGCCCGCCCCCGCCGCCTTCGACATCGCTTTTCGGGATGGCGAAGGGATCAATGATGGAATGAAGCTCCTAACTACTTCTGGGCTCCTAGCTTGCTTAGGATTAGCATTAGGTGTTTTCTTTGGCTTTGATCCCAAACTTGGAATGCTGGAAGCTTTTGGAAGTGGAAGGCCTGACTGCCAAACTACTTCTGCCTCTGATGTCTCCTCACTATTTGCAACTAAATCATCATCATCATCATCATCATCATCTATACCAATGTTCATGTTCTCATCATTATTCTTGTAATTAACCATCATAAGCCTCTCCTCCCCATCGCCCCAACCACATTCTGATCGTAACATGTCTCGGGGATCTAAGCTTCTTCTTTTCAGCTTCACCTTATTATTATTACTAAATTTGTTATGAGCCTGGCCCTGCAGGGTACGAACATCTTCCATTGAGCTCCTTCTACCATCAGACATCTCCGCAACACTTTTCCAGGTGGGAAGTGAAGGGGATGACCACAAAGTTTTGATTCTACTCTTTTCGGGAGAACTTGATCCACAAGGTTGTTCCTTTGAATCCCCGCTCTCTTTGTTCACCCGAGCAGCGCCAAGCTCAACGCTCGAAACCCTTTCAGCAAACTTCAAAGTACTCAATGTTTCTCCCACAGTTTCAGGCTCTGGACTTATATGGACAAACATGAGCGTCTTTGCTTGGCCTCCAAGTGAATCTTGGAGCAATTGTGTGAGCTTACTGTTTCTATATGGGACATGTGCGTTCTTCTGAGCAAGAGAGGAAATCACATCTCCCAATGCTGAAAGGGATTTGTTGATATGCTGTGCCTCTTTCAATCTATCTCCTACTACCTCAGACTTGTCCACCCTTTCACTTCCTGCCAAGTCAACCAGATGCATACACCCACGAAGAATCGCCCCCGACGCCAAATCTCTCCCTTCCACATGAACCGTTAAGCAGCTGCCAGTATGCCACCAATATTAATTCATAATTACATTATATATATATATATGAGATCATGACTTAATAATACCACATATGTACCTATGAGAACGACTGCTCCGATCATTCATGGCCGTACAGCTCACTGCACGATTATTTTGGCCTACATTCATCAATTTTATAACATCTGATGTCGATGATACAGGTACAAGGCGTGCGTCCGGGACGTTGATCCCGTTTTGAGAACTGTTACGAACTTCCAATGTAATATTACCAGTTAAGGACATGCATTATAGCCACAGCTTCACTATAAAGAAATGTAACACAAACACAATGAAGGATATCTTTTGTTAGTGGACTCCGTCATAAGGAGATCCCTAATTTGTTCGTTGTAAATCTCGAGCATCTGAACAGATATGTCATAGGAAAAGGTTTGTTTCCTTTCTTCTGAAAGAACAAACAAATCACTCAATGCCCTGTAGTTTACGCCTACAGTGTCCTCGGTCAGCTCATTTGGTCCTGACTGGATTTTTGCAAATATGTTTTTAACTAAAGCATATGAATATAATCACATAATTTAATATTGGTTCTTTATCTCTAACCATGGTGTACGTTTTTCCTGATCCAGTTTGTCCATAAGCAAATATGCAAACATTATAACCATCGAGAACCGTTCGAATCAGAGGTTGAGTATCTGAAAATACTTCCCCTGCATAGAGATAACGTTGCCGCTCAATATTCATAATGCAGAAAAGTTATATGATAAGGTCTGGGAAAGAAGTTGAACCTTACCTTGGGTGGCAGAAGGCCCAAATACTTTGTTGAAACTGAATGATTTCCTTCCCTCTTTGCCATATTTTGATGGTGTCATAATGCTCATATTCCCATCATCAATGCGATCAATGGTAGAGGGTCGATTTGAGTGTCCGCCGTGGAATGGTCGAACTCTACAATATACTCTAATGTTTCCTGATAGATTGTAGTGCATGAACATTATTTTATTTAGAAGGCTGATACGATAAAGCCAAATAAGAGCAAGAATTTAAGAGGAAGTAGTAGTACCTTTCAGGTCTTGGACTTGGTTATAAAGTTTTCGATTTTCTTCAAGAACTTTTCGATATTCTGAAGCAGCAGATGCCACACTATACATGCGCTTACCTGATAGCAGTTAAGCTGAGAATACATTTGAAGGAACAAGCTAGAAGAATAGTAAAATGATTGGAAACTAATTCATAATCTATATACCTAGATTGTTGAATTCCTCTTGGTACTTCCTTTGCAACATCTGCATTCCTGCTTTGGTTTCACCAAGAGCATCCTTCAACATCTACCGAAGAAAACCAAATTTGAAGTTGTATATTACTGAAAAGTAATTAACACTAAAATAGAACACTAGCTACCTCTATGTTTTTCTGTTGCTGTTCAAGCAGCATGTGTCTTCTCAAAAGCTTGCGTTCTAATTCCTCGTTGCGCTGATCGTGACAGTCATGGTGCTCAGTTTTTGTTTCAGAACTACTGGTTACTTCAGGACAACTTTCTTCTTCAGAAAAACTTGTTGCCTCTAGACCATCTTTTGGACTATTTATTTCTTCAGAACAACTTGTTGCTTCTGGAATGCTTATTTCATCAGGAGAACTAGTTGTTTCCTCTTCCATCTTAATCTCTCAAAAACATAAATATATTACCATACCATCCAGTTTAGGAATAAATTGACATGACCTATTAACTTAGTGCGTAAACGTTTTCATTAGATAAATAAACTCACAGCTTACCGTTTCGTCGGTAGAAGCGATTCGTGGAGGAGGCTTATCAGTTACAGATTCTGCTACATCTTCTGAACTTGCTTTCGCCTATCAAATGGGTAGAATAAAATGCCATAAGCATAGAATAAATGGAGATGGAGTTATTGTAATCACAATTGAACCCAAAAGCTTAAAAGCTGATAGCTAATATACAACATTGTGGGAAATAGAGAGAATACCATATGGTTATGAGTTACTAATCGTTGCTCAAACTCTTCCATAACTTTACCAATCATACATTCCACAATCTATAGATTCATTAGAAGGAAAAAAAAGAACTCAGCTCAAGATCATCATGTTCTATCAACTCAAGAACGAAAAGACAACACTTACACTGGGGATTTCGTCAACCTGTTTGTTAGAAAGAAGTTGAGAAAGTAGCATGTGTAAGGGACGAGAGGATTCCTGCACAAGGCTAAGATGTCTTCAATCAACTCTACCAACAAACAGTATAATAAAAAGACTAAGAGGTAAACATAGAAAAGAAGGGTGAAAGGCTCACTAACTGCTTCATTGCTAGGATCGTCACTTGAAGAGGATTCAAGAGAAAAACTATCACTAGCTGATGATGCTTTTGTAAAAGAATTCATGAACGGTTCTGGTTTTTTTTGCACCACATTTTTCCTCGATGTCGGGGATTTGGCTGTCACGCCAAATTTCCACACCCCGTTCCCGCCTCCTTGTTTCCAGGTGCCATACGACTTGAGTGCCAGAACAGAGTTCAAAACCCTTGTAGATTTTCCTCCCTGTCATAGCCATAGATTTGCAACAGATCAATCCAACCAGAAGAAGAAGTAGTACGTAGTATGGTTCAAGTTGCCATAAAAAGGTCCAAAACTACCAGATTTACCTGCTCTAGATCAGAGGCTTCAAAAGTTGGCAACCCCATTTGTTCTATGGCCACCAGAAAATTTCTCACATTTTCAAAGTATTGGTATGCAGAAAATGGTGCACCATCAGGAACCATTACTGAATCACTTGGGCCTTCAACAACCTTCACAAGAACATGAATTGATATGACAGAGCCCAACATTTTCATATTGCAATAGTGAATTAGAACTATATATACCTTTGGCACTGCGCCAGGTTTAACCTTATTGAGGACATTGCAAAGAATAATTCCGCTTCTTAATCCGAGCCTAAAATCCTCTTCAGAAGGCTCAGCTGGCAAGTCTTTACCACCAACAACTCCGACTGTTTTCCGCAGCCACCCAGCCGCTTCATACCTTCTCAAGGCTTCAAAGTAAACATGATGAACATTCAGTTTCAATTTCTTTGAGATCATAATGAATAGCTACATGTTTTCCCCATTATCTTCTAAGTTCTTAACTAAACAATGGGGTCTGAGCACTCAGGAACCCCAATCAAATCTAATAACACCAGAAAATGTTCATACCCAATCAATCAAATTGAAAAGAAAAAAATAAATCCAAACACGAATCACATTCCAATGTCATCATTGAAATAAAACTAAGAACCTACATTCTTCTTCAATCTTCTTCGAAGCGAAATCGATCTTACGAGGACGATCTCCATGTTGTTGTTGAAGAACATCTTCAATCATAGAAGCAAACGAAAATGGAAAGCCTTTATCTGTCGTCATCTAACCCCACAAAAAGCAAAAACAAAATCAAATAAAACCAAATCAAATCCTAAGCTGCTAATCCAAACAATCCCAATTTTCCAGAAACAAAATGATTTTGAAAAAAAGGGTTGAGACGAGAGATTAAGAGAAAGGGATTGTAGATTCTGGGTTAAGGGTCATTGAAAATTTTGAAGAAAACAGAAAGAAAGAGGGAGAGATTTTTTATTTTTTATTTTTTTTTTCCTCTCTGTTCCTCAAAAATGTGAATGGGTCTTTTTCAATTTTATATATTCCTTCAAATTTTGTTGGAGAAAATGAGACCGAAGCAAGTTCCGAGCCTCCCGCGAACAAGATGCCTTAACGGTTTGTGTTCAACGGTTGAGAAAAATTTAAACCAAAACACATTTGTCCCTATTACTTTAATATTTTCTAATTTCAAATATATGTATACAATACAATATATTCAAACTAAACTTTCTATATTTTATTCATAAAACTAACATTTTGCCCCCTTCTATTATTGGCGAGCTGCCAACTTCTTGAGGGGAATAAACCTATAATTTATTCTTTTTAAACCTAGAAATATGTTTTAACTTTTAATGTTTGAGATTTTTTTTTTAAAATTGATCTTGACTGTTAAAAAAATATTAAATAAGTCACTTATGTATTTATATATATTTTTTCAATTTAGTTCATCATCCATCATAAATGTTAATATTGGTTGTGTTTAATGAAATTTCATTCTCTAACAAATTGGGTTGATAATAAATTTACGTGTAATATTTAGTGTATAAAAGTTTCTTCCGTTGTTTATCAAATTTTAGTATATTTTTTCATTCTTTGTGTGATAATGTATTTAGCGTCAGGCTTAGGGTAAACTAACCTAAAATAAAAATTAATGAATTGATATATAAAATTTAAAATATATATATATATTAGAAATTAAAATATAAACTATCTAGAAACTTATATCGTTTTTTTCCTTTTTTAGTTTTACATGAATTCATATGTTTAATTGCTTAAAATTAAGCCTTTAACCCATTTTATTTGATCATTTCTTTCTCTCTCTCTCTCATGATTGAGTCCACTTCTTAAAATTTTGATTGTAATTAAGAAATATTATGGCATGCATTATGTAGGAGCTTGCTTCTAAAAGAAGTTTCTATTGGCAAATTATAAGAAGTTTTTTGTAATGGGGAACATTTTATCATTTTCTTTCCCCATAAATTTAACATTTCTTTTTCTTATAACTAATTTTCATTTCTAAAAAAAACAAGGATCAAATAAATTTTAAATGTTAAAATTAAAGCGTACAAAATTTCAAGGTTCAAGAAATACATTAATTATTCAAGGACCATTTTTTTTTTAATCTATGGATCATTAAAACTATATTTAAATCTCTTTGAGGATTTTCATGATTACTCTAGGATTTTTTTTTTAGAATCATGATTACTCAAGGATTTGTACACAATAATAATTAATATACATAAAATAAATTCATCTCCGGGATATGATTTAATGATTAACATTGTTATGAAAATGCTTAGTCATTTTTTCAATTATTGAATAAATTTTTTTATCGGCATTTTTTAAAGAAAGAAGAAGAAAAATTAAAATAAAATTTAAAGAGTGGTCCTAAAAATAATGAAGAAACAAATGAAACAATTAGAAGAATCGACTCATAATTAGATGCAGTGCTTCTCTCGTTTTTCTTATTTTTTCCCCTTTTTAATTCTCTTGGTTTTATATATTCATACAATTAATAGGTAGGACAATTATTTGAACACATGAAATTTTATCCCATGAACTAAATTAGATTTTTATGTGTAGTATATAAGAACTACAACGTAATAAGGAAAATGCTATAGATATTTATGTTAGTTTCCAACCTTACTGCGTTTCTCTATTTTATAGTTCATATTCACACAAACAAATAAAAAATAAATAAAAAAATCTAATTTTTTTTTTCAGAGTTACACTCCAAGCTAAAAAAACCATACTTTATAACCAAAATAAAGTGGTGAAATAATTTTAAAATCTAATATTTGAAATATAATTTATTTTTTTAATTCAACCATATTTGAAAATTAAGAAATTCAAATAATCTTATTTATGATAGGAGTCGAAACTCGATTTTTGAACTTTTAGAAAATGAAAATTTGATTAAGTGTAACTCCGAATAAATAAATATTTACCGTTTAATTAGAATTGTGGTGAAAATAAGTGGAGGAGTAACTAAAGACATTAAGATCACTGGGTTTCCTCCAATCTGAAGCTACTCCTCCAGTATTTAAAACGCGGGATTTCGGTTTGGAACCGAAGCGGATAGGCTCGGTAACTGAAAGTAAAATTAAACAAAATAAATAAATAAAAAGTACGTGGGACCCAGATAGTACCGGCCGGCAACTAAATTTAGAGAAAGATGATGAAAAGCCGCCGGCCGGTGATTATAAAAAGTTTGCACTTCTACCGGTGGGTTTCATAATCGTTCCATTTTATTTTATTATTATTTTGCTTTGTTTTACATTATCTTAAAAGGTTTTCAAAATTCAAGCAAATTTTTAAACTAAAAATAGTTTACAAACTCGTTTTATTTTTTGAATTTAATTAGTAGTTCACTATTTTTTTTTAAAAAAAAAGCGTGATGAAACAAACACAAATTTTAAGATATTAAATAATATCATATTCTTTTTTAGATTATTAAATAATATCATATGCCACTTTTTTTTGAGAAAGCAAAAAATTCGAACATATGGGACTTATTTTTGGCCCAAAAAAAAACATAACTATAAGATCTAATAATTCTAATCCTAAGAATTGTTGAGAACATATATGTTCTATATTCATGTTAGTAGCTAATCTAAAAATTAAATTTTACTAATTCTTTTGTCAATAAAATATTGTAGGGTTAGGGATATGTGGCGTGACATTAGTTGAGGTGTACATAGATATAAAAAAAAAGAAAAAAAATCCTAATTATATAGGTTCCTCAAATATTGTTGAGTAATAATAATAAAAAAAAAAAATTATAATCTTCTCACAAATCTTTTTTCTTTTTTCACGCATACATTTGTATTGACGAATACTAGATAAGAGATCAAAACTTCATGATATTTATATCCTATTCACAAGTTATATGTTTAAATTGAACATTTAAAAATAAACATGAATGCAACTTCACTAAATTTTATCAATAAAAATAATAGTTCAACGATATAAGTGTACACCTAATAATTATGAGATTTTAAATCTGAATCTCTCATTCCCAATTGTTACCATCTTAAAAAGTTTCAATAAAATTTTAGTAACTTTTCAAGTTTTTACAACGTTAATATAATGATTTAAATTTGGGAAATTATATATTTGGTCATATGAATTGAACAAAATTAGAGTTTAGTTTTGTAATTTAAAAAACTAGAGTTTAACTTCTATTTAATTTCTATAATTTTAAAAAATAGAATTTAATTTATATAATTTGATAATTTAAAAGATTAGTCTCTTGTCGTTCATAATAATTATGAATTATAGATATAGAAATTAGTTATTCATGGGTAAATGATATGTTGTTTTTGTCTAATCAGTCACTAACTAACACGGTCATTATTGATAAATTAATAATTTACGTACTTAATTTAGTAACGATTAGAAAGGATTGTTAATCATATCACATGGATTAAATTCTAATTTTTAAAACCATAAAAACTAGATTTAAATATATTTTTTCAAGCTATAGAGATTAAATTATAATTTTTAAAATTATAAGAACTAAACTTTAACTTTGTTCGAAATTATAGTAACCAAAACTTATAATTTATCTTTTAAACCTTATAGGTGTTATCATTATAGTAAAGTTTTCACTTGTCCTATTGGGGAGTACATTGTGTGTAATTAACTAAAACCCAAACTTTGATATGCAAAGAAGAAATGATTGGGTGAACTTCAATTTTGGATAATTATTTTGCCACTTCATCTAATAATTGAATTAATACAAAATATACCGTATATGATATATCCATGGACGCCTTAATAGACCCCACCATGGCCAATTAATAACTTTTTTACCAAAACTATTCTGTATTATATTTAACTTATTTTCAAAAAGGTAAATTAAAAGTATCGAAAATGTTTTTTTAAAAAAAAACAATAGTTATTTTATTTAACTTTTATTAAGGATATAATTTCATAATGTGCTTGAGCATGCATGCACCACTATAATAAATCAATTAATTTTATTTTATTGGTTGGATGAAAGAAAAGTTGGAAGAAAATATAAGTAGGGAAAAAATTATAGACATAAAGTTTTATTTATTAAAAAAAAATGAGTTCCCTCTAAAGAAATATGGCTTATTTTCTTAAAAAGGTATCACAAATCGTGTAGAAAAGGTAGTAAGGTAAGATGGGAAGGCATGTAACATATTTTTTCCATTATGAGGAACTTGATAACTAATTAAAGTTGTAGGGCACTCTACCCTTAATTAAACTAAGAGATATCATATGGCTTTTTATTCAAAGGCACATGCCCCATATGCTTAGGAAATTAGCCTACTTAATTCAGGAACCCTACCTTCACTTTCTTTTATTTCTTTTTCCATACATATAATTCTGAATTAAAAAGTTAAATATATGGTCTATAAAAGTTTTCTAAAATTTAGGTTAATCATTTCACTTTAATCAACTAATATAAATATAAATGAAAAAAGATATTTAAGTACTATATTACCTTTTTCTTTTATTTAGTAGGAAAATATATCTTGAAAACACAGAAAGATTAAGGTATACATTTATCTTTTAAATAGTTCTATCATACCGTAAAATATATCGTCATATTGGAATTATTCGATATGTTTACTTCTTTCAAATTCCCTTTTATATATTCGCAATTAGAAAATGTTAAAAAAACCAAATTAAGAAAAACGGGAAGGTTTGACTAAAGGTTTGACTATAACTCTCTAGAGAGACTTTAAATTAAAGGTTTGTTAGTTGATTAGTTGAATAGACTTAAGAGTTGGAAGAAAAAAAACGCATGAAATGAAGATACTTCTTATCATTTATATAATAAGTGAATTATTCTTTATCAATTAATTTTGGTATGAAATTTTCTACTATATAATAACATACATATACCAATAAAATTGAAATTCTAAATATCTTCTCAACCAATAATTATCTATAAAATATACTAGGGAGGAGAATTGACAATATATATTTCGAGGTAGATGACTTGATAAAATGTAATTATAAAGACTCTATTTGATAACTATTTTTTTCTTTTTTTTAATTTTTTATTGATAATCGATTTTAGTTTTAATTTCTAAAATAGTAAAGGAATTATAAAAATTAAAAAAACTATAAATAGTAAAAAAATAAAAAAAAATAAAAAATGAAATGTGATATTTGAAAACAAAAAAATGTTTATCAAATATGTTTTTTGATTTTTTGTTTTTTAAAACATAAAACTAAAATTAGTTATCAAACATATACCATTTTTTTTTCGAACAAAAAACCAAAAATAAAAAACTAGAAACATAAAAATTGAAATGGTTATCAAATGGGGTCGAAAAGATTTGAAGATCCAGCCAAAGAAGGTAAGTTTATGTAGATTCGTTTTCATGTTCGATCCTTTCCAATAAAATGTGTGTAGCTTGATTAAGACGTCTATGATATATTTCACCTCGACTGAGGTCGTCAGACACACCGTTTGATCTTATTTGTTGGTAGGTGGCCTTCATGGATTTAATTTATCACCTTATGTACCACAAAACTATTTTTGATCAATTGAGCCACTTCATGATGATTAACTAAAA
The DNA here is from genome assembly GCA_037832685.1 of Sicyos baderoa. Lineage (NCBI taxonomy): Eukaryota > Viridiplantae > Streptophyta > Magnoliopsida > Cucurbitales > Cucurbitaceae > Sicyos > Sicyos baderoa. The sequence goes on from JBBMEF010000008.1 coordinate 331,496, forward strand.
GTTAATTTATTTTATTTTTATTTATAAAAAAAGGGTTAATTTATTTCTCGTCTTTTCCAACAATTATAGTATCATATGTAGAAACATTGTCGATAAATTCCTAAGGCCTCGTTTGATAACCATTTAATTTTTTGTTTTTGATTTTTGAAATTTAAGCTTATTCCCACTTAAATTTCCTACCGTGTGTTCCACCCTATCTACAATATATCCATATTTCTTAAAGAAAGATGGATATATGATATGAAGTATGGAACACATTGTAGGAAAACACTAACCAACTTTTTAAAAATAAAAAAAAAGTAGCTTCCAAAAGTTTGTTTTTGTTTTTAAAAGTTGGTTAGTATTCTCTTACTTTCTTAAGGAAAGATAGATATATGATAGGAAGTATGAAACACATAGTAGGAAATTTGAGTGATTATAGACTTAAATTTCAAAAATCATAAACAAAAAACCAAATGGTTATCAAACGGGACCTAAATTAGTCATAATTATTTTATAAACTTAAAATATACAAGGTTATTTGTGTATTAGTGAATAGAAAACAATACCATAGAGGTTTGATTGTGGGTACGAATATTTAATTTTCATTTATTTAACCGTAGTGAAGAGTTTGTTAGAAATAACCGTAAATTGGTTATTTCCAACAAACCTCTCTAATTGAAACAATAAAGAACTTGAGAGAAGAGAGAAATAGACAATGTACTCTATAAATAAAGAGATTAGGGATTTAGAAAGCTTAGCTTGTATTTCTGATTCAGCTTGTAATCTTTATCTTCTTCTTCTTACTCTCGACTGGAATAAATCCTCTGAAGCTCAGTGGAGTAGGCAGCTTGGCCGAACCACCTAATCCTTGGTGTTCCCTTCTCTATCTGTTTGCACTTCTCTTTCCGCTTGGCTTGTCTTTGTCATTGGTCTGCATCCGCAAGATCTTCTTCACCGAAGTGAAGGTCTGGATCGAAGCTCCTTGAAGCTCTCTCTCGAGCTAGAGAGCTCCTCAATCGCCGCCTGAGTCGTTTTGCATGAGTAAGAGAAGAAAAGTGATTTTAGGTTAAAATTGTGGCTTTTATATTGAGGCCTAATTCGTAACACCTCATCCCACCATTTCCTACACGTGGTCTTCATCTAAAAACCCAACACGTAGTATTATATTTTATATAGGATTTGTTGTCTCTCTTTTTTGATATGTACTAAGAAAATAAAGCATATATATTTTTAAAAAACACACAATGTATATGATGACATATGTTGTGGATTATGAGGTCAATAAACTATGGCTCATTTATTCATAGATTAGGGATGTCTTCATCTTTAGCACCATCCAAAATCTTACTTTTTTTTTTTTTTAAAAAAAAAAAAAATTCCAAAATCTTACCTTTTCTTTCCTTCATTGTTTAAGAAAATAACTTTAACTTTCCTTTTCGCTTTATAAACTCAAAAACAATATTCTAAACCCTCCTTTTCTAAGATGAGAATACTTTAGAAGCTGCCTTGGCAGATACTGACACTTGCTGTCGAGCAACGTAGAAAGTTTTTTTTTTTTTTTTTCCTTTTTTCTTTTTTAGTTTCCAGCTTTATTCATTTTATTCATTATTCATAAAAAAAATATTTCCTATTATTTTTTCTATAAATAAATTTACAACTTTTTTTGGTTATAAGTTTGATTTTTACCCTATTATGTTAGATGAATTTGTTTTAAGTTACACTTTTACTTTATTTGAATATAATATAATTATTACCGTATGGGTTGATGGTGCGATTAGTTATCTGGTGTTAATACATTTACACATTCCTAAAATTGGTATTTGGTAATCATTTTTTACTAAAAAATATTTTTTAAAAAAACATAATATAATCACTAAAATTAATATTTAGTCTAAATTTTATCACAAAAATTATATATCAATTGATAAAATATAACATACTAAATTTAATTAATAAAATATCAACAAAAATAATGGTTAAATATATAGAACAAAAAATGGCATGGGTACAATTCTATATTTTCAATAGTAATATTCATTTAGCTCGGTAACTCATACTAATTTTTGTTATTTGTATCTTGAAACTTTGATTTTTGTTGATATTTTATTAACTGAGTTTAGTATATCGCATTTATCAATTCATATACAATCTTTAAAACAAAATTTAGTATGAATATTAATTTCTATTTTTTTTAACTAAATTTAGTTTCTACTTAGCCCATACAGTTTTATGGATACTTATTTGATCTTTAATATTCATTTTAATGTCTAATTATTGGTGAAATTTTAAATTGCGTTTCAAATTCATCATTGATAATAAAATAAATTAAACAAATTTCAGTTTGTTTAAAATGTATATGTATGAGATAACTAAAATAAAATAGTAAATAATGAAAAGCCTAGTTAATTGTTACATCATTATTTGCTAAGCCAATTGATATCAATTCTATTGAATAATCTTCTTGAGGCTATTATCAAACTTTAGTAACCTCATATAAATTAATTTCAAAATTCAATAATAGATACGTCATCTTTGAAAACTCAAAGATCAAATAAGAACTAAATTCAAATGTGAAAGACAAAAATGGTCTATTAGTGTATTTTGCCTTATTCTTTTGGGATAATATTTGCAAATAATTATAGAGAAAACTTGGAGAATGTCTTAATTTAGAAACTATCTCTAGGTTATGTCTTCACTCTTTTGGCATTTAAATTTATGTCTATTCTTAAATGTAAAAATTAAACTATAAATAAAAATATATATAGTGGACTAATA
>JBBMEF010000008.1:335657-356240 GCA_037832685.1 Sicyos baderoa
CCCCATGTTGGCCACCTACCTAGGAATTAATTTCCTACGAGTTTTCTTGGCACCCAAGTGTTGTAGGGTCAGGCGGTATGCCCCGTGACATTAGTCGAGGTGCGCACCTCGACTAATGTCACGGATAATACAAAGATATCAAAAAATAATAAAAATAAAAATAAAAATAAGGGGAGGAAAAACTGTACATTCCAAAGTTTTAGAGATGTATGGCCTCTTCAACAAAAACTAACAGGGCGAAATTAGAGGGAAAACTTTGTCAACTTAATTCTTTTATAAAATTATTTGAATCCAAGATAACAAACAAGATGAACTATATACCTTTGACACTGATCCGGGTTTAACCTTGTTGAGAACATTGCAAAGAATGATTCCGCTTCTTAATCCGAGCCGAAATTCCTCTTCAGAAGGCTCAGCGGGCAAGTCTTTACGACCAACAACACCAACATTTTTCCTAAGCCACCCAGCCGCTTCATACCTTCTCAAGGCTTCAAAATAATACAAAGTTATGAAAATTAAATTTCATTTTCACATGATTTTGTGTACTTGAAAGGGGAAACAACTTCATCAGCACTTCTGAATTTCTTTGGGAGTCATAGCTAGATGCTTTTTTTCTCCTTATCTATGTTCCTTATTGAACAATGGGATTGAATTGAAGAAGCACTAAGGGACCCCAATCAAATCTAATCACCATATAATTAGAATGAAGAACTTAAAAAGGTTATCGACATGTTTGTGAAAATCAAATTATTAAATAGTACGGAGTTCCATCTCAAAACCAATTAACAATAAGAGGAGTAGCTCACCTATCTCATAAATATTAGGTCTCCTCATTTTTCAAATGTGGTGTCCTCAACATGGTGCCTCCTTTGGGTTCACCAATCTTAGATTGGATCCCAATTTCTTTTTTTATTGGACCGAATACTCGTTTGAGTTTAATGGGTTCTGATACCATCTTATTAGATAGTTTGGAGTTTCATCTCAAAACCAATCATCTATTATTATAATTTATAACCACTAGGAGGTTTCCTCACTTATTAAATGTAGGATCCTCAACACAAATGGAAAACTAATGATATTTATCTTAAGAAATGGTTATCAAGCCCATGTGTTTTTCAAAATCCAGAAACAAAAAACATGACCCTGAGTTCTCAAAATCCATTCCAACACCAGAAATGTGCATACCACATCAATCAAATAGAAAACAAACAAAATCAAATCCCAAACGCTAATCTCATTCTACAGTCAATCATTTGAAACAAAAAACATAAAAATGCATATCCCAGAAACAAGAAAAACCAACAACATACAATCTTCTTCAGCCATCTGCGAAGACAAATCGACGTTACGAAGACAAACTCCATAATCTTGAAGAACACCCTCAATCACAGAAGCAACAGAAAACGGAAATAGTTGCCCTGTCGCCATTAACAACCCTAAAAAATCCAAAAAAAAAAAAAAAAAAAAACCAAATAAAAACAATCCCAATTTCCCAAAAATCAAAGTGGGTATTCCGAAAGAAATGATCTTGAAAAAGGGGTCGATTAGGAAAAGGGGATTGTGGATTCTGGGTGGAGGGGCATTGAAAAATTTGAAGAAAACAAGAAAAAGGGGTGTTGAAAAATCTTGATGGGTGTCACATTTTGATGTGTTGGTGGTCCAGATTTTGTTGCAGAAAATGAGAGCGAAGCAAATTCCGAGCCTCCCGCGAAGAAGATGCCTTAACGGTTTGTGTTCAACGGGTGAGAACATTTTCAAACCTAAACACATTTCTCCAAATTAGTTAAAATCTTTTTTATATTTTCTTTTCTTTTTCTTATTCATCAAAGTTGCCATTTTACCCCTATGCTTATTTTATTTTTTTTTTTTTATTATTTTCAATAATGTTTTTTTGAAAAATCAAACCGAAGACATTAAGAGCATGTTTGCCCCATGGACAAATCGTTGAGTTGATTTGGCTTGGCTTCTATTCTAGGTTTGTCTCGTGAACTTCCATAAGTTCATCAAATTCCTACCAAACTCCACGCGTGGGCCCCACGTTTTTATTTAAATATTAAAATATTAAAAAACTACTCAATATTTATTTTTTTATTTAAATAAAAACTTCAACAATTCACTTTCCATCAAATCAAACATAACTTTATTATTAAAAAATTATTAAATATTCATTTTTTTAATTTAAATAAAAACTACAACCATTCTCTTTCCATCACATCAAACATAACTTTATATGTTCTTTCCTTCCCCCAAACATAAACTTATTTCACTTATCTTCTCTTCTCATCTCAACTCAACCCAACTCAACCCATCCTCTCAAAGCCAAACATGCCCTAAAACAAAAGTAAGGTATTACGAGAGATATCTCTTGTAAGGGACACCAAACTATATGGTAGTAAGTCAAGAGAGTAATAGCTTAACCGACATCAATCCCCACCTACCTCTTTAGAGAGTTTGGGTTCGAGTCTTCCCCACCCTCAATTATTGGAAGTGAAAAAAAAAAAAAAAAAAAAAAAAAAAAAAAAACTGTATGGTAGTGAGTGTTCCCCTTTCGAATTTTGGATCCACTCTATAATGTAAAGGGAATTCAATCAAAATGAAGCACATTCACGTTTGGAGTCGGAATGACTCCTAACCAATAAGAACAAGACTCCACCATCAAAACCGAAAAAGACAAAGGTTCCCGACTTGTAAAAAAATGGAATTTATCGAGATGAGGGTATCCAACCAATAACCTTCATTTTCTTAACATCTCCAACTACACACTTAACATTAGCTAGAAAACGCCAACAGGGTAATAGTTCAACCGACATTGTTGTACACCTAATAACTTTAAAATTTTGGGTTCGAGTCTTTCCTGCTCCTAATTGTTATAATCTCAAAAAAAAAAAAAAAAACACTAGCTAGAAAACGAAAACCAAATAACTATCCTAAGTGTAGTAGTATCTTAAAACAACATAACACCAACAAAACAAAGAAGAATAGCAAGAACATTTAATTAAGAGGACAAATAACGAGGAGACAACACCTTCTACCGAAATTCTAAACTTTAATATGTCGTCTAGATCGAACAAACTGACATACTAATATCAAGTATCAACACTTGAAAGGTTGATTTTAGAAAGATCTTGAGAATTTATATTAGAAGCATACATTTTTTACTATTTGATATTAAATTTTGTATTCCAAACCTAATACATATGGCTTATAATGCAATCATTTACAACTAGGTAAAAAAAAAAAAAATCGTATAGATTTATGTTAAGATGTGTTCATAGATTGTATTGAATGATTAAGGTATTTATAAATTCAACTCAATTGTTTAAGCAATAAGATTTTTTTTTAGTTAAATAACTCTTAATAAATAATGAGCTTAACTCTTCGATTATGAAATATTTGAATTGAACCGTTTGAGTTGTCATTTTTATTTGATTATTTTTAAATATTTAATTAATTTTAGTAACTCAGTTTCAATTTATAGTATGCTACATTTCAAATACTTACAAAATAATTAAAACGAGTTTTGAAGATAAATAATAATAAGTGGAAATAGTTGGTTAATAATTCACCTATTCTAGTTTGGGCTCCGGTTCCTCGCTCTTCATCCTCCTTTTGAGTCTCTCTTGTATGAACGCGACAACTCTATCATGGCATTATATTGTGGGTCCTCAATTCATTGCTTATCATCGGGTATGTCTTGGTCTAGAAGAAAGGGAGTATAGTTTGTGTTTCCGGCTGCTCAATCAGTTATTAACATATTCGAGTAGATTGATGCTTTCTTCTGGTTCAATCCAATGGTAAGATATAGCTACAAGAAGACTCCAGTGTTCAAGGTAGAGAAAAAGCAATTCCTACACCGAGTAATTTTGAACTCACTACATAAATAAAACAATTTGAGGTCATCAATTCTCGGGCACAACAATTATTGGGGAGTACTTTAATTGTTGAATTATCATGAAATTCCAATTATCAGAGTGTAAACTTTGAGTTTCCTCTTTCCCTTATGTTTCATGTTTACAAGGAAAGAAGTGAAGCTTTTGGTCTTTGAATTTCATGTTTACGAGGTGAAAAAGAAAGAAATAAAACTAAAATAATTACACGTATATATAATTATACCATACTTGTCTAAAAAAATTGTACCATATTCTTTAAAATTAATAATAAATGTAGTGAATATAAAAATGTAGGAATTAGTAATACACTACCGTAATAATACAAAATAGTGTACTAATAATATAGTATTGAACAATATTTATGATTATGAATGCAAATCTTTTCAAATTTGATTATATTTGTAATGGTTTTGTTAGAATAGTCATTCATTACTATTTTTCATAATATAAATATTTTGAATAGAACTTATGGATGATTCTTTATCTGAACTAAACAATATTAGGGAAGGAGGATTCGAGCTTACCCGGTTGGCTCTATCACTTGAACTCAAAACTTAGTTGGATAGTTTTTTTTTTGTAATTTAATTAAATGTTTCTTTGTCGTGGGTTTTAAAATTTTGATCCCAAAAATGGCATTTTGTGAAAAGAAAATGGCGCATCGCACCGCACAAAAGAAGAGGCTTCCGATCCGACGGCTACTCTTTCACTGCATAATTAATTAATAATTAAAAATATTTATTTATCTATTTCGAAAAAGGGAAAAAAATAAAATATTTTTGGGAAATCGAAAGACGGTTTCCAATTGTCCTTGGTGTTTCTGCTTTATTCTTCCCCTCTCTCTCTCTCTCTCTCTCTTCTGTTCTCATGATTTTCTCTCTCTAGGTATGAATTCAAATCTTAATTCGTTTCTGGGTACGTTTAGGGTGTTCGTGGGTATCTTAAATCTTTGGTTTTTTTTATTCAATTTCAGTATTTTTGTGTATTTTTCTGTTGAAATTCAGTCAATGGAATGATACCCTTTAGTTGATTTTTTGAGAGATGGGCGTTTGATGTTTCGAGCTGTTTGTTTGTAGTTCACAGTGAAAATGAATCTTGTTTTTTTTGTTTTGTTATGGGTTCAATGTTGTTTGTTCATTGAATGAAGCAGATCGAGTATTAGGGAATTGTTTGTAGTTAGTGGGTTTTTTTTTTTTTTTTTTTTTTTTTTTAAAATTTCATAAGCAAAATTGGGTGTTTGGATGTTTATGTGTGAATTCTCGAGGAATTTATGTTTCTTTGTTCGATTTGGAGGTATTCTGATTGTTGTTGGTTGTGTGGACTGAATTTGTGAGATTCTGTTGTTTTGGCGAATTTGTTTTATGTGTGAAGATCAGATGGTGAGGGGAGGGAAGGTTGGTAGTAGGGAAATTTTCAAGAAGAAATTTCGATCGAAAGAAAAGGGTTCGGAATCGGATGATTCCGATGAGGATTATGTAGCTTCTGATGATGAAAATGGAGTTTCTGAGTGTTCTGATGAGGATTACTGCTGCCACTTAGATGAAAATGCATCAGGAGAGGATGATTTTGTTGTGGAGGAGCAGCAACTGAAAAAGGTGAGGAAAGGAGTTGGATCCAATACCAGAAACTCTTTTGGTTCGCGTAAAGCGAGGAAGAAAAACGGACGAAAGAGGCCAAGATTTAGTTATCAAGAAGAAGATGATGGGGACAAGGATGATGAGGATTATTGTGTAGATAGTGATAACGATGACGATAATGATAATGATTATAAGGAGGAAGAGGAAGAGGAAGAGGAAGAGGAAGAGAAGGATGATGACGATAACGATAACGATAATGATTATAAGGAGGAAGAGGAAGAGGAAGAGGAAGAGGAAGAGAAGGATGAAGATGTTGATGATGAGGTTGAGGACGAAGATGAGGACGAGGACGAGGACTTTATGCTGGAAGAAGAAGATTTTTCAGATGAGGAAAAACCGATTGTTAGAAAGAGAGCAACCAATAGGAAACGGGTTCGGCAAGGTGCGAGGAAAAATAATGTCCAAAAAGTTTGCAGGAAAAAGAAACCAAAGGCTGCAAAGAAGCCTTCAAGGAATAAGCGGAGAAAGAAAAGTGGCTCGCGAACTATAAGAAACTCAGATGATGATGATTTTTCGGACAGTGACCTTGTCGAAAAGAATACAAGAAGAAGAAAGCCTGTTCCAAGGCAGAGAAGTTATGTTGCACAATCAGATTTAGATACCTTCCTTTCTGGATCGTCAGATTTTGACTATACCATCTCTGAAGAAGAGAGAGAGCAGGTCAGAGAAGCTCAAAAGTTGTGTGGTCATTTGAGAAGTCGAGCAAGAACTGTACCTTCACCCCCAAGGACTGAGGAGTCCAATCTAAGCCAGCCGAGAAAACCTCGACCTCCTGTTAGGAAAGGCAAAGAGAAAGTAGAGGAAGTCGAGGCTGAGGTGATAAAGCAAGTATGCGGTATATGCCTATCTGAAGAAGATAAGAGGAGAGTCCGGGGAACGCTCAACTGTTGTTCTCACTTCTTTTGTTTCTCTTGTGTTATGGAGTGGGCAAAGGTCGAATCGCGATGCCCTTTGTGCAAGCAGAGGTTTCAGACAATTAGTAAGCCTGCAAGATCTACTGCTGGCATTGACTTAAGAGAGGTGGTCGTACAGGTTCCCGAGCGTGATCAGGTACGTTCATTGTTTGTATGTTCTTACCTGTTGCTTTTGTAAATTTTAATTTTTTTTGTGCATCCTTCAGGTCTATCAACCATCCGAAGAAGAATTGCGGAGTTATCTCGATCCTTATGAGAATGTAATTTGTATCGAGTGTCACGAAGGTGGAGATGATAATCTAATGTTACTGTGTGATCTATGTGACTCGCCAGCACACACCTATTGTGTTGGTCTTGGTAGAGAAGTACCAGAAGGGAATTGGTATTGTGTTAATTGTATGAGCAATACAACCATTGCTCATGGGTCATCAAGTCCACAGCCTCCAAGCCGACTGTCAGATCGAAGGACAACCAACAATTTGTTTAACAGAACTTTCCCTGTTGCGAACCGGGATGGTTTAGACTTGAATTCTCTATCTTCACCTCGTAATCTGAATATTCATGTATTTGACAACATCCCATCTCCTCGATTACCTGTCGAAGTCCAATCAACTTCTCCCATGTCTCAAGCAGTCGCGCCAACTCTTTTGAGAAGACGATTTCTACGGCTGCACATCAATCACATGCGCTCTTCCAATCAAATGGGATTAGTAAACAACCGGACTGATGGAGCTACCTTAAGTTCGCAAATGGGTCAAGGTACGGAAGAAACAGCACATACATTAACTCGAGAAACGACAATACCAAGCCCGGCTTTGTTTGAGGAAAACTTATTACATGGAAATCCGTCTCCATTGATGCAAGATGGAGTTTTTCTCGACTCTGAAACAAGTCATTTGCCCAGGCAAGTATTGCAAGATCCTCCCCTTAGTATGCTAATAGATAGGACCAGCAGCAATGGAACGATCTTGAACACTCTGAGAGGATTAGAAGTCGAAAGTTCGACAACTGTTGATCGAAATTTGAATGGGGCAGTGTGGCCCGAGCTTCCAGGAGTGAATTCACTATCAAACTGTGAGCAGATTCATCAATACAGCAATGTATTAAACACAGGTTCTGATAACGTTTCACTCCCCCCGGTCCGAGATGAGAAAGATTATTGTGAAGCAAAAGAGCTTCTACAACCCATGATTGAAAGCCATTTGAAGAATTACTTATCCAGAGATGTCGATCTCGGTATGTTCTTACCATCAAATCTTGTTTCATAATTTAGTTCATTAGGCTGAGAAGCCATGTACAATGTAAGCAAAATGAATATGACTTATTTTTCAGACCAAACATCAACTTCATGGATTGTTTTTCAGTTAGTTGCAACTCATAATTTCTTGGACCTTCTTTTGGTTCAGGTCAAAGCACAGCAAACAACATCGCAACGAAAGCTACTGTCACGATTTTAGCCGCATGTGGATTCGAATACCCAATGAATGAGGCTTGTAGAACATCACCACCATCCCAATGTTCCCACATTGAATTGTCAATGGGTGAAGAGCAAAGAAGCCTGATAAAGGGGCTCTGCTCGACTTGTTTTGACTCGTATGTTCGGGACGTAGTGAAGAAGATTACAGACAATGGATCATGGTTGAATCTCAGCCTATAGTGATTGTTTGCACAAAGCAGGCTGCCATTTAGCACCCCTTTAGTTCAGGGGTTAAATTGTTGTTAACTTGTCCATAGAATTGATTCACTAACATTTAAGTCAATAGTTTTATTGTTCCAGTTACACCATTATTGAAATGAAGCCATTGAAGAAGTTTTTTTTTTTTTTTTTTTTTTGCAAATTTGAGCTTCTAGAACTCTTTTTTGGAGGGATATTAATACAAGTGATTTTTCTTTTCTCCCTCACTTTTACTTAAGCATGACCATAAATTTAAACAGAAAATAGAAGTCTTGTCAGGCCTAAGAATTGGTGTTTTTACAAACAACATAGATTACACTACACCTTATTTTGACACTTCTCACTGAAGCATACTTAGTTTTGAGAGCTACCAGCAAACCAAGGAAGGGCCTTTGTGAACTTTACATCCACATTGCAGCAGCCTAATTGGATGTGGCAACAAACTGACTCTTCATAAATGATCATCAAAGATGGTTGACATTATCAGCCCTTGCACGAACGCGCTGCGTTTAGCTTTCTCTTCCTTATCTTGCACGGACAGGGGCGATGCCGGGTTGCTTCTGTAATGTGAAACCAAGATTTTAGATCTAGGAATTCAAATCAATGTGATAATAGACATAGTGAAAAGTATCTAACGAAGATTTTGGTACATACGCCATGGTTGGGTTATTATAACCCAACTGATGTTTGGTCCACCGATTAAAATAACTAGTAGATTGACCCAAATCTAAGTTGTCGTTTCACATATTATAAAAAGCTACACTCTACACCATTTTTGTAACCTCTTCATAATAACATGCACCCAACCTGTCATAAGCAACTAAGAGGGGATATATTCGATTTATAGTGACTATACTGAAGAAATAATCTTTTACGAATTTCTTTGACATCCATAGTCGAAGTGGACGTAAGCTAACCCGGAAAACCATGCACCCAAACATGGCAATATTTTGTTTCCATATCAACTAAAGCTAGCCGTGCACTAGCTTGCGTAGCATGTGCCCATCTCAACATGCCCAGATCCTCATTTTCTATTTCTAGTTAAACATTCTTGACGACAATAATATCAATTGAAGTCAAAAAGACAAAATAGCCAAAGAAAAAACATTAATTCACAATATCAGAGAATTGAAGAAAATGTATCCGCCTTCACATCATTAATCCCATTCCTGGAATTTTGTACATTCCACTAGACAGACAAAGCTTTCAAAAAAGTCTCGTTTTATAACCAGATTTTTTAAATTTAAGCCTATTCTCATTTAAATTTCCTACGGTATGTTCCACATTTCCTATAATATATCCATATTTCCTTAAGAAAGTATGCGAATACTAACCAACTTTTAAAAACAAAAACAAACTTTTGAAAGCTTTTTTTTTTTGTTTTCAAATTTTGGTTAGGTTTCTACAAAATATAGACAAGAGGTAGATATCCAAGTAAGAAAAAACATATGATAAGATAGTTGTTAAAGACTTAAATTTCAAAAACCAAAAACAAAAATTCAAATAGTTATCAAATGAGGCCTAAAAAACTACAATGGTAGGAATATATATAAAACTTACCGTTCTGCTAACTTGTCTTGTGAATTACTCTTAACGGAGCTTGATTCAGCCAACAAGTGAGGTTGAACATTGCTGTAGTCATCAGCCAAAGGTAGAATAAACGATGACAGCAGCGGATCAGGCGCTGCATTGGAGGAGGTCATTAAACCTGAAGAACCCCCAAAAAGTGATTGAAAATGTCCTTCTTGAAGCTCTTTCCTCAACAAAGAAAGCGTTGAGTGCGAACCACCTTTACGAGATTTCCTCTTACGCTGCATGTAACCATCAGTTAAGGAACTAAGCCTGGGCTTAATCTTGTATTCCGTTTAAATTTCATAATAGAGTTCAAGACAGAAAATAGTAGTAGATATCAGAAATGAAGCAGACAATTCTTTTTTTTTTTTTTTTTGATAATCATTTGGTTTTTACTCAAAATTCTTATAATGTGTTTCATCTTTCCTACAATGTATTCATCTTTCCTACATTGTATTCATCCTAAGTATATGAATGCTAACAAAATTTTAAATACAAAAGCTAACTTTTGGAAGCTTGTTTTTTTTGTTTCTAAATTTTGATTTGGTTTCTAAAAATATAGATAAGATGTAGATATAAAAAAAAAAAGCACACCTAGTTGTTGTAGGTTTAAATTTCAAAAACTAACAACTAAAAACTAATGGTTATCAAATGGAGCCTTATTCATTGAATAATGTCGGAGGCAATTTATATAGAGGTCTTAAAGAGGTTCTATTCTTGTAAAATGTTCCATTAGCAGTGAGGCAAAATGGGAGCATAATAGAAGAAAGTTTCATATTCATTCTTCCTCACAGGCACATGAAAGAGATGTGCAAGATGCAATAGAGATCAATGGACTTAAAGAAGCTAAGCAGAGGCTGACCCAATTTTTTTGGAATAGAACTACATGAAAAGCACAAATGAGAAGAAATTTCAAGGAGGCAAATATAATAGTGAAAAATAGAAAAGAAATGAACTCATTTGATAAATAGAAGGATATCTTGAAAATATTTCCATGCTGCAGGGATATATGCGCAACCATGTTAACTCCCACCCTCATTTCACAGACTGGACACACCTGCAGATTAATAATATTTCAATCCCAAATTAACGAAACTTATTTTGCAGACTATGAATGGCATTATGCACTGGACTGCGCACACTAAGGAATTCACTATGGGCTAAAATGAAGATGAGTGGCAACACTGGTATCAAAATTACATTTCCCCATTTGTCGTGCTTGTGATTTGTTACTATTTAAATGAATGAACCTAGAAATATCCTGAATCGACAATAGGCAATAGGTTTCGTTTTGTTAATACGATCGAACATAGAAAACAATATTAATTTATTGTGCAAAATAGGACATTGGCAAAGTTAAAGAATCAAAATCTAAAAGAATTTAAAAAACTGTACAGCAACAATCGGTTGGCAGATATGGTGAGAAAGACACTCTTAGCTCTCCAAAACAAAAATTGCTACTTGAATGAATGAGTGTAGCTTGAATTTGAAATTGATTAAACCTGAGATACATGGAATTTGAGGCTTCACTTATTTTGTTAGAAAACAGAGCTTGCAATAATATAAGTCAGGAGGAGGTAGGAAAAAACATCCTTCCAAATAATTAGCCCTGGAGATTACAAAAAGTACACACTAAATAGCATTTTACAAAGAAGTAAAGTAATTGGAAATTTTGGAATATGATTGACACATTACTGATTACTCTTAAGTGGAAGCTACAAGATACACTTGTCTCCTCTCAATCCCCTGGAAAAATTCCTAGTCAACCTCCAAAGAATAACCTAGGTTGGCATTCCATGTAATACTCTTGCTTTATTCTTAAAGAGAGCACCATGAAAGATTGTACAGGAATACCAAATATCTTGAAGAGGAGCCACCAGCATGGGGAATAGATGCACAATACTATACATGAGTATAGTGATCTATATTTTTTATTCTTTTCTACTTCATTTACATTGGAAATACTAATTTCAGGGTCAAGTTTTTTTCCCTTTCTAGAACGACAAACAAAGGGTTTTATTTAATATTCATACACTGAAAAAATAAATAAATAAACCTTTGTCCTCCTCAAATAATTCTCCATTTTCCCATCAATAACCTTTGACAATAATTCATACAGTTCCTCGATTTTTTTGTGCTGCAAATCTTCATATCTTAATGATGGCTGGATTAATTGAGACTTCTACTATATAAAGATTTATTTACTTCTCCTTCGACTTACAGGGTCCTAAACATTTGCAGATAGGCAAGCTGTCTACATACATAACAGAAAAGGATTATATGAAATTAAATAAAAAAGGGCTATCTTCTCAGTTAAAAGACAGTGAGAGAGAAAAATAAAATAAAAAAGTGCAAAGTTCTATTTTGGATATTTTTTTTATATATAAGAAGGTTAGATATGTATAGCAGACAATGAGACAATGATAGTATATCAAAAGCTCGGCCAAAATGAACTATTTTCAGAAGGAAAAGATGTAAATAAAATAAACAGTTCTGCAAGTATTCATACCCCATTCTTTGCCTCAATAGGATGCTCTTCATCAATGTGACAGCACAATCCAACTATATCAAAATATTCTGCGCAAAATGGACATGGGAACTCCTCCCTTATATCATCATCCCCTTCAAATTCTTCAAACCCCGTGAACATACCTGCATATTGAGCTACTACAGAATGAGTCCAAAACTGAAGGTGAAGGGAAAATGATACGGTATGATAGGACTCATAAAAGCATTGACACGTAGAAATGAGGATCTAAAACAAATTGAAGCACTGATATCATGATCGACAACAGAAAGTTAGATGCACATTCACTTTTCTTAATACTCGAGTTTCGACATCATGTAATCTTATTGATCGCCATATTCAGAAACCAGACAAGGAATCTAGATCATCAGGCTTGCTTTATTCATAGATACTTCTTTTCTTACACATACAGTGGCCACATTTTTAAAGATACACAATACAGACACTACAAAGTTCTTCTTGATCTAATATATTCTGAATTTCTTGCCTAAACAAACATGCGTAGGCATCATAGAATAAATCTATGAGTAAAAATTAAAGACTTGGATGATAAAGGAAAAGAAAATG
Organism: Sicyos baderoa; assembly: GCA_037832685.1. Classification (NCBI taxonomy): domain Eukaryota; kingdom Viridiplantae; phylum Streptophyta; class Magnoliopsida; order Cucurbitales; family Cucurbitaceae; genus Sicyos; species Sicyos baderoa. Next base: position 348,437 of record JBBMEF010000008.1, read on the forward strand.
GCGTGAAAAATAGAAATAGTGTCCATATTTTTCAACACCCTCATAAGCTTCCTGCCTCATAAAACAAGGCAAGATCAAAATTCAAAGGCTTTGAGATTTTTTTTTTATAGAAAATACAAACTTTCATTGATGTATGAAAAGTTACACTAAAAGAGTCATATCAATAATTACAAGAAGCTTCTCCAATGTGTATAAAGAATAACAAAGGAGAAATAGATTGTGCCCAAGTCATGGCTAGGAAATTACTATATTCTAAAAGGCTTTGATCTCATTATTCTATTATTTTCACCACACTTAAGTACACAATTTAAGCACAAGCACAATTACAATAGTTTTTTTTTTTTTTTTTTTGGAGTCCCCAAGGGAAGGTTTGGGCTTTGAAGGTGTGCTCCCATCAAGGTCTCAGGTTCAAAACTCACATGTAACATTAATTTGTAGACACCTCCCGTGCCTCCATTCCTTTGATGTCTCCCTCGCGTGATTACCCTGGGTAATTACCCGGATTCAATAGTTTTTTTTGTTATATTGATTATCGTCATCTGTTTTTCTTTTCATCCACAGATGGCAACATTCTCAGAGGAAAATACAAAATTAAGGCAACAAAAAACACATAACAGTATATGAGATAAACGGCCATTCATGATTCAGAAAACAAATTCTAACGCGATGAAATCCAAATCACTACAAAGCCACTAAGCGATTAAAAACGAAAAAAAAAAAAAAAAATCAGAAATCACCTAAACCAGATCGTGATAGAAGAGCAGATTGGTAGCGCTTAGAAGCGGAAGAAAGGCGAGCGGACCACGAATCAGCATCCATCGCTCTCTTCCCTTGGTGGAAATTTTCGGAATTCGAAGCTGCAGCTTCAATCTATCTGCAGGAGCTTTGAAGCAACTTCAACAAGCTTGCGATCGCAGATACAAGAACAATAACCGTGGAAATTAACCAAAAAAAAACGAAAACCCTAGAAAGAAAAATTGCAGATGCAAAATTAAGGGGAAGAAAAACGATGATTCAAGGGTTTTGCGCTGCGAGAGAGAAAGAGAGAGTGAGCGAAGAGATTAACTGCGAACTGAAAAATCAAAAACTGGTTTTTCTCAAAGCTGAATTCACACACCAAATTGAAGGAGCTGAGAGAAAAGAAAATTCATACCGAGTAATATTTGATTGTATTCTAGCTCCATCACCCTTATTCACCCTTATTCGATTGAATTAATCTACTTGAATTTAATCACTTGATTATTTTCAAGCGCTACTGGTAATTGAAATAAAATAAGAAGTTATTGAATTGAAATTGAGTTTTTTCGTCTTTTCAAATGGCCCATTTTTCTTTTTTGATATATGTATGATGCAATTTTTTTAGCTCATTTTTGTTATACAAAAAACTCTATATATAAATGGGTAATTGTACTTGATAATCCAATTTTACAAAATAATTACATATTTAAGTAAATTTGAAAATATTTAGCATCCATGGTCAAATATACGATATAAATAATACTCATCATATTGTATTATGTATTAGTTATTCAGTATAAAAAGTATTATTCATATCGTATATTTGGTTGCTAAATTTTTCCAAATTTACCTAGTGTTATAAATATTTTATCGATTTGATCTATTCTTGCAAAAAAAACTTATATAAAATTTCTTTTTTTCCTTCTTTTTCTTTCTATTTTTTTTTTAATCTAAATATGTCTCGTGTCGAATGAAACATGTTAAGGTTGTGTTTGATCGAACATTTATATGGTTAACTTATCCTAACTTAACACAAGGTTGACCATTGATTGTAATAATTTATGATAAGTTGATCTAAACTTATAGTTGTTCACTTCATTTTTTTTGTTGATAAATTTTTTCTTCTTTGTTATAATAACCTACATCATAAGTTCTAAAATAAAAATAATAGACATTATTTATCATAATTTATGTTATAATATCTCCACTCAAATAATGTTTATCATAAATCATATTAATTGGACGCTCCCTACATGAGCCTAGTTGGAGAACGTAACATAACTCTATGATTAAAAAATATAGGTTTGTTTAGTCCTATGGTGTGGTTACAACCATTACCCAAAAATTGCAAAATGGAAAGGATTTCAGAGTTCAGAGTGATAGAAGATTCTGAGATCGACTGATAATCATAATAGAACGGATAGATATACAATTTTCTATTTAGTAGGGGTGAACATAGGTTGGATTGGGCTGAAGTGGTTTTCAACCCAATCTAAATATTTGGGTTGGTCAATTCTCCAACCCAACCCAACCATTTATTCTCGAGTTGAGTTGGGTTAGATTATCAAGTTAATAATTTGCAACTAATCTAAAATTAAGGAAGCTCGTCATGATAAGCAATGTACTTAATAAACAATCTCTAACACTCTTTTTTTTTTATTCTTAGAAATTTAGGACGAACATTAACATTTTTAAATTCTTATTGCGAATGCGAAATTCAAGTTTACCTAACTTCAAAATCTCATCACTAACTTTAAAGTTTAAAAAATATTAAAAAATAAGAAGTCTAATAATAATAATAAAATAAAATAAATATGCATATATATAATATAAATAATTAAATAACATAATAATTATATTAGAAGTAAAATAATATAATTTTTAAACTAAATAATAAATTGGGTTGGGTTAATTTTTGGTCAACCCTCTACCTAACCCAATTCATAATAATTTCATGATTTTGAACTCAACTCAACTTATTTATTGTTTTACCTCTAACACGTGTCATGGTTAGGGACAGTAAATCCATTAGAGTAAAACTCATCTACACATAGATGTGTAAATGAGCCCTACATTTGGCTTAAGTGGTATCATTGGATGCCACACAAAATTATGTTGTAAAAGAAAATATTGAAAAAATATAAAAAAATTTGTGACATCCAATAATACCACCTAAGCCAAATGTAGGGCTCCTCTACACATCCATGTGTAGAGGAGTTTTACTCAATCCATTATTAATCTTGTGAAGTGCTCCCGGGAATGGGGTGCTTATAAAATGGTTCTCACAATGAGGTGTAGTTATGTGCTTAAACATAATTTGGATGAATCTATGTTTTAATTTTTTAGTTAATGCAAGTGTTAAATTTAAAAGTGACTATCATAACTCAGTTGGTTAGAGTATTCGTTTAGTAGGTGGTGATCTTGAATTCATCTTTCCTTTAGTCATAGTAAATCCATTATTAAGTCTTACAAAGTGCTCCAGTGAGGATGAAATGTTGCTCTGATGAGATGTAGTTGTGTGTTCAAAATGTAAATTGGATGGATTTATAATTGGATTTTTTTAATTAAATTAGTAAAATTTAACAAATAGCTTTCAAAGCTCAGTTGGTTAGAGCACCCGTTTAATAAGCGGGAGGTCTTGAGTTCAACTCTCAATGAAATCAATTTCTTACTTAGGTTGTTGTTTCTGAGTAAGTGTGTAGTTATGAGTTTTCAATTTTCCTTTTATTTTTAGTACAAGTTGGAACTTATTTACAACCAAACTAAAAATACACGAAACTATAGCTATTCTTTTTTAACATTATATTTGACCCAAAATAAAAAATGCACATAGCTACACCTATTCTAAATATATCACATGATCGGTGTTCTTCAATTTTTTGGTTCTTTGTTAACTTATAAAATTGTCAAATATACCTTCTCATGGTAAAAAAAAAAAAAAAAATATATATATATATATATATATTAACAATTAACTATCGCAAAAACTTGTCATTAAATTCCTCAAAAAATGCCATTAAATTATTATTTTATTGATATATTAAGACATTTTTAACATGCCACAAAAAGATAAATTTTGTTGGATTTTGCATAGCATCCCCGATAGCAATAATTTATTAACACAGTTTTTTCTTAAGATACTTTCATAAGGATTTTTGCATCCATTAAAATTAAAGAAAAAAAACCCTTTAGGAAGTGTATAATTAGCTTGAGATTTATATATATAAATAATCATGAACTAGTCTAGTAATCAAGTGAACTTTAAATAATTAAAAAATTACAAACTTAAATGTATAATGGTACTTAAACATAGATTAATTTTCTATCAGTTTCTTTAGAAACTTATAATGTGAGACAATGGTATAATAAGATAGAGAAAAACTTTATTTATTTTTTGAATTCAGTCATATTGAAAATTCAAAACTCATAACCAACTATTTACTATTTAATATATGATGTTAGTAGAGTACTATTTTTTTTTGTAAGAAAAATTTTCTTATGCATTATTATATAGGGAAAAATCCAATTATAGACGAGACATTAAGAAACCATTTGATGCCACATAAATAGTTTTTTTTTTTTTAATAACTTTTGTTCTTTTGAAAAAGCATGTGGTATTGTACTCAAAAAATAAAAAAAAACTTGTGGTATTTTGGTGGCATAAGGAAAGAACAAATACTACAACTACACAAAACATCCTTTTGAATATCCTAATCTCCCTTCTTGATTTTCCTAAAACTACCATTTTGGAAACAAACCCAATTTGTACAATTGTGGGTTTCTTCCATTTCATTAATTTAGAGATTCAACCCAAAAAGAGTGGCAAAATAATTCAGAAAATGTGGTGATGTCTTGGTTGGTAATTAGTATTGGTTAGAACTTTGGTATGTAAACTGCTAACTACTCTATACTTCAGTACCTCCTTCTTCCTCAGGCAAACACAGAGCCACACGACAGCGCCAATAACGACGCTGCCGCCTGCTCCTCCTCCCCGAGCTTCCTCCACCGCCGACACCGCTGTTTCTTAACCGAAGATGGTGCATTCTCCACCACCACCACCTCTTTCCAGAATGGCATCATCAGCCTCATCCTCAATGACCTACATTGCCCCAAATCCCCCTCCCCATCTCCACTACAGCTTCGACTAGAGGTGGTGACGGCCGTCGTGACGGCGGTGAAACCATCGTTATGAAGTCTCACTCTCTTCCTGTCACATCCTCTGTTTGAAGATATTCTTTTCTTTCTAAACTTGATCCCACAAGCATTACACAGTGACTGCAAAAACACACCATTACAGGGAAGACCAGTTTTTCTTATGAAATTTTTCATTGTTAGAAGTCAATACAAGGGAATCGGTATTAAATAAACCCCAGATGAAAATATGAACATTCAGAAGAAATTGATGATAGCTTTGATTAATAGAGGAGAAATCCAGTAAAAAAAAAGAAAAAGAAAAACAGAACCAAAAACGAAAATGAGTACGTATGAAAAGCTTAAGATCAAACAAAGGAAGGCTTGATGCTGGAAGCAGTAGAATTAAATGGTTAAAAATCCAGTTTCAAGAATCAAATACAGAAGGTAACTTCAATAAAGAAGTGATAAATTCAATTTCCATCTCATTCAAATGTTGCAAGAGGTGATGCACCTAAACTAGCACGATAACCGATATAAAAAAACACACACAAAAGATCATATTCAGCTTCATGAACAGAGAAGAGCAGCTAATAATCAAAAAGCAAAAGAATATTGGATAGGAAAACAACCCAGAAAAAATAGAGATATGTTTAGGTTATGCCCCGACATGACCTAAATAATAATGCCTATCAAAATAGGCTACATTTTACTTTATTTTAAATTCAAAAAGTAAAAAGAGAAAGGAAAGAAAAGGAATTTGTGACTCATATTGGGCCACATATGTGGGCATTAATATTTAGGTCATGCCCGGACATGACCTAAATATTTCTCGAAGAAATAAACGATCAGCAAGAAAAACAATAAGCTTCAAAAACAGAGGAAAACCAAAAAAACCTTAAAAAAACAAACAAACAACCCATAAGAACCAAAAATGAAAATGAACCCATATCAGAAGCTGTAGATCAAAACAAAAGAATGTCTGATGAAACCCAGTTCCAAAATCATACAAAAAAAATACAGTCAAGAAAAAATGAAACGATCAGCTAGAGAAACAAGCAGCTTCAAGAACAGAGTAAAACCCAAAAATCTAATAACAAAACAGAGCAGAACCAAAAACAAAAATGAACCCACCAGAAACTTAGGATCAAGTAGAAATCCAATTTCAAAAATCAAACACATACAAAAAGAAATGAAACAAGCAGCTTCAAGAACAGAGGAAACCCAAAAATCTAAGAACAGAACAGAGCAGAACCAAAAACGAAAGTAAACCCACATCAAAAGCTTAAGATAAAAAAAACACAGTTTCGATAGAACCCAGTTTGGAGAATCAAACACAGACGAGAAGAAACGAAACAAGCAGGTTCAAGAACAGAGAAAAAGCCAAAAAATCAAAGAACAGAGCAAGAAGAGACGAAACCTTGGGTCCGGCGGGGCCTCCACGCCACAAGGGGGTTTTGGTAGCGTTACAATCAACACAGGATTTCTTGCTCGAATCGTCCTCAACTTGCAGTTCCTGAGGTACAAAAATGGAGTTTCTAATCACGAACAGATAAGAAAACAGGGGACAAATTGAAAAGGGGAGGTTAAGAAAAAGCTCTGAAACTGACTTTTGGCCTCAAATCCACCATACCCATTTGCTTTTATGATCGAAAATTGAATGACAAAGTAAGGATCATTACATTACGTTACATTACGCACTGCAAAAACGCAGAGAGGTTAGGGATGAATTGAAAAAACCCTAGACGGCATTAGGGTTTATGAGTGAATTGACGAAAATGCCATTTCTTTTTTATTTAGTTTCTTTTTAAATTAGACATTTTATAATTCAAGCCATGGGGTTGATCTTATAGATATACATTTACACTAGGGGTGCACACTAACTCGACAACCCGAGAAACTCGAACCAACCCAACCTAAATTATCGGGTTGGGTTGGGTTGAATACATAAATGGATTGGGTTGGGTTGAAAATGATTTTTATGGGTTGGGTTGTGTGGGTTAACCTAAATCAACCCAACCCAACCCGACCAACCCGAATTTCATATTTAATTTTAAAAAAATATAATTTTACCCATACATAATTATTATGTTATTTAATTATTTGTATTATATGTTGCATATTTATTTTATTTAATTATTATTGTTAGACTTTTATTTTTTAAACCTATTGATAAGGTTTTGAAGTAAGATAAACTTGAATTTTGCATTAGTAATAAGAGTTTACTTATGCTAATATTAGTTCTAAATTTCTATGAATCAAAAAATAGGCGTTAGAAATTGTTTATTGAATATATTGCTTATCATGATGAGTTTTTTAAATTTTAGCTTAGTTGTAAATTATGAACCCGATAACCCAACCCAACCCAAAGGGTTGGGTTGGGTCTTTAATTGGGTTGGGTTGGGTTGGAGAATTGACCAACCCGAAGTTTTGGGTTGGGTTGAAAACCACCTCAACCCAACCTAACCCAACCCATGTTCACCCCTAATTTACACCATTGAGAAAAATTAGTCATAAGCATACAACAAAAATTAATTGCGACCTTTTTTAATCAAAAACAAAACACTCAATTTGTTGGGTGATAATCCAGTTTAATATCATGACTATAATTTAATTTAAGAATTAATATTTAATTCTAATCTATTTAAGAATAATAATATCTTTTATTGTAAGATATGTGCTATTCCTCCTCCTATTTATAGAACAAAAAACACTATTTAATTAGTCCTATTTTATCCATTTATAGGATTTTTTGCATCAAGGGTCAAAAAAAAAAATAGCAAAAAGGGGAATTTTCCCCAAAATATTTGCAAACTGGGGGCATCGCCTGGCTCCCACCCAAGCGACCCCTTTTTTTTAGGTCGCGTGGGTCCCACCCACGCGACCAGACGGCATGCCACGTGGCCGTTTAATCTAAACGGCCATGCATTAAAAA
>JBBMEF010000008.1:356340-390441 GCA_037832685.1 Sicyos baderoa
GGTCTTATTAGGAAGGGAAAATCAACGAAAACTTAAGAAAAAAGGATTCCCACCTGATGGTCTTTTGAGATGTTACCTCAGCTGAACATAAATCCAAACTGTTGTCTTGTGTTCTAAGACTGGAGAGCATCTTTCTTATGAATTTTGGGAATGTTGGGACTGTGTGCTGCAAGATTCTGCTTCTTGGGTGGTTGATGTCTCCATAAAGAGAAATATTACTAAATTGTTTATGTTTGGTAGTTATGGCTTGTGTTTTGAATATGTTCTCATTTGTCTTATCCAAAAAAGAAAAAGATTATGTTCTCATGTGATTTGCTTCCTTTTTTTTAAAAAAAAGTTTCATTGTTGCTTCAGTATAAACTGTTGGGAATGGTTGGGATATTATGCTCTACTAAGATTTGCAGGATAAGAAAAACTACTGCCCATACTTTTTGACGTTTATACTTCATATTGAACTTATGCCTATTCTTTCTACAAAGTACTTCAGAAAGCAATAATATTTCTTATAAAAAAGAAAACTGAAATATTGCAAGTTTTAGTCAGAACTAACTTTTTAGTATTCTCTAAACATAGTTCTTAGTATTTTTTTTTATAACTGTACTGTAAATAGTTCCAAACATTTTCATAATTAATTGCTTATTTGTAACAACCCGATCCATCGCTAACCAAGATATTGTCCGCTTTGGCTCATTGACCTCACGGGTTTGTTTCTCACCCAATACCATCACAAACGAAGTTAATTCAACGATTGAGCGAATGGGGTGTATGATCTGGTAGGATACCAATTGAGGTTGGATGAAGCACTAAGGGAAATACAAAGTTTTGATTTATCTACAACAGCTAGACAAGATTGGCAGATACATTTATTCGGCTAAAGAACTTGACGCGAAAAAGATTTCAAGAAGTGAGGTAAATGTCGACCCCGGAACTTTCGACTTTTGAAGCCTCAGCTGCTGTATTGGAATTAAGACACAATTCCGTCGTAGGAGCTGAAACTTTCCCATATGGATTATAAATGATACCATATGCATCAAACAACATAGTCGATCTGGCTCGGAAAGTTTCCACTCCAATAGCTATGTTGTTTGATGCATATGGTATCATTTCTAATCCGGATGGGAAAGTTTTAGCTCCAACGATGGAATTGTGCCATAATTCCGCTGAGGCTTCGAAAAAGTTCCAGATGGGTCTGACGGTTACCTCACTTCTTGAAATCTCTTTTGCGTTAAGTTTTTTATTGAGTTATTTAGCCATCTGCCATCTTGTCGATTGTTGTATATAAATCGAAAATTTGTATTTCCCTTGGTGCTTCATCCAATTTTGACCTGCCAAATCTTTGGCTAGAATACACCCCATCCGCTCAATTGTTGAATTAACTTCGTTTGCGATGGTATTGGGGAGAAACAAACTTGTGAGGCCAGTGGGCCAAAGCGGACAATATCTTGGCTAGTAATGGGTCGGGCTCTTATATTGTTTTCCAGAATCTAAACTTTCGTGTGTGTAGGTGGAATATGAAACAATGCCTGGATGGATGTGTGACATCTCTTCAATGAGAGACTATTCTGAGCTTCCTAAGGCTGCACAAGAATATGTATCAAGGATTGAAGAACTTGTGGGCATACCCGTCCATTATGTCGGCGTCGGTCCAGGCCGTGATGCACTGTTATACAAATGATTCAGGTTCGACAATGGCATTGGAGCTTCAAGTAAGGAGCAAGGTTGCACTGGTAAAGGAATTTCATCCACATCATCATCTTGAGATATATTTTCGGAGTAAATTCAATAATCTATTGTTGAGGCTGTTGTAACATTTCCCATATGATTAGGAGAGCTTACTATAGGTGTTTTCTCAAGGCTCCATATTTGCACAGGAAATGGGATGGATAATAGATATTGATATAATAATTGCCATATGCAGAAAATAATGAGTTCATATGGTCTTATAATCTTCTTTTCTTGTCTTTTCATCAATTTTGGCCAAAATTTGTCATATTGGTCTCTATTGAGTTTGGCAAGTTGATTTTGAAATTGAAGACCCACCCTCCTTGGTTGACAGTTACAGATTCAATAGTCACCTAGATATGTTGTAGGGTTCAATAATTTATTTCATAAGAATAGTTGAGGTATGGGCAAGTTAGTTCGAACAGTTATGGGTCAAAATCAAACTAAGCCTAAGTTTGTGGACAGCTTTGACCAAGGCTAAGTGATGTCGATGCGGTTTGAAGTGTGTTCTTCTCGAAGTTTAAAGTTCAAAACTCATCTATGATACTAATTTGTAGACATCTCTGATTCTCTTATGTCTCTACTTCGGGATGGGTCAGTGATTTTCATGGGTTTAGTGGAGCATATATTTCAAGATCCTGGTCATGAAAAAAATATAAAGGGAAAACTCTCAAAACCTGAGGTATTTGAACTCTTTTCCAAGTACAAGAGTTGAGATGGTGTTAAATATTTCAAATAAGTCTCACTTTAGTATTGAAATATGCAAATAATATTCGAAGTTCCAATATTTTAACTTTTACGAATTCATCAAACAAGCTGTTTATTTTTTTTTTTTTTTTTTGAGGTTACACAATAATTGAGGGTTGGGTACTCGAATTTAAGACCACATGGTCATTATGTGTATACTCTGTGTCAAACAAGTTTACAAACACTTCAAAGTTTAAAAAAACATGAAACACCAAGCTGAAACAAAACTCTTAAGAAATAATTCATAATCATTTACTACGAGTAAGTATATATTTTATGAGACTTTGCTTCATGAAAATAAATGGTAAAATATTTATTTCTTCTAAAAGGAATTTCAACTTTTGTTTAGGAATTACCCTTTTGTAAAGAGATTTATACGTTATAGGTGGAAGATGTAAGGCACCTCTTCCAATATAAATTATTTTGTAGTTTATATTGATATGTGTGTACTTGTCAAAAAGCAAGTTGTTTGGACTTATACTTCCATGTATATTATATGATATTTAGATGAGTGGTTATATTGGAATTTGAATAAATAATGTTATAAATGTTATCTTTTGTAGCAGTTATACTTAGTATGGAGATTTGATTATATATTTAGATGAGTGGTTCTATCATAAATTATATTGAACTTGAATAAATAGTGTTATAAATATTATTTTTTGTACTAGTTACACTTGTATGGAGATTTGATTAGATAATGATAGTTTTTTTATAAGGCCAATAGTAGGTAGAATTAGATTTAATATTTTAGTTTTTCAAGATATCAAACCGGTTGATCCAATATTTATACTACACAATGATTCTTATTCCATTTTTAAATGGTACACAAATGTTTTCCTAGTAAATATTTTACACACTTCCAGCTAAGCCTTCAAAAAATATAATTATAATTATTCATTTATTTATTTTAATTTTTTTTTATACAAATTAGGGTAGGAGACTAATGATAAATAATATGTAAGTGTGACTATAAAGTTAAAATAGAATGCATAAGGGTATAGGTTCAAATCCCATGATGGCCACCTATCTAAGAATTAATTTCAAATTAATACCTACGGGTTTCCTTGGCATCCAAATGTTGTAGGATCAGGCGGTATGCCCCGTGACATTAGTCGAGGTGCGCTTTCCACGCGAAAGCTGGCCCGGACAGTCACGGATATAAAAAAAAAAAAAAAAAAAAAAAAAGTTAAAGTAGATTAATACAAACAAGATAACCAATCGGGGGACGAAACTTATAATTATAATCTTAAACAAAATAAAAAATAAAAAGTTTGTCACCTAATTCCAACGAGCCAAAAGCATCAAATCACGTTCGGTAAAGCCCCACCACTTTCAAAGAGTAAAAGAAACCGATTCTTTTTCATTCTTTGTATTCAATTCTCTCACAAAACCAAACCCACCATTTTCCTTCCATCAATCAATCATTTCTTCTCTTCTTCAAAGCTCCCATGTCGTCGGAGCAACCCAGTTCCGAACTCTCCGCCGCCGTGTCAGCCAGAAGCCTCGGCGACATGTCGGAACTGGGTACTATTCGAATCGGCGTCGACCTTATCGCCGCCGTCCGGCGAAATCTCGGGTTTCTCAGAACCGTCGCCGACTCCCACTGGCTCCACTGCGACCCCACACTCAGTGAAGCAATCAGAAGGTCAAATCTCATCTGTTTTTGTTTTGGGGTTTTGCATTTAATGCTTGGATTTTTTTTTTTTTCGAGTACATGTTAGGGAGATTACAAATACCAATTTCTGGGATCGAACCCGTGACGCTAGTCTTGAAGTAGTTTAAAACTAAACAATGAAACCATTGCGCTACTTACCCGGTATTTAATGCTTGGAATTGAGATGGGGTTGTGTTTATTTTAGGTATGAGGAGCTTTGGATGCCGTTGATTTCTGATCTGACGGTTGCTGGGGCTTCTCCTTTGATGATTCTTCCTCCGTTGGATGTTGAATGGGTTTGGTTCTGTCACACGTTGAATCCGGTCAGGCTTAACTCTGTTGACTTAACTTCTGTTTCTTTCTTTGTTTGTTGAGAAAATTTGATTGGGTTTCATATTGCTTTGATGTTTGGTTTTAGAGTTTTGATTCTGATTTTTAAAGAGTTTCTATTTTATTTTATATTTTTTGATATCCACGACTATCCGGATCAGCTTGCGACTAATTTCACTAGACATACTGTCTCACCCTACAACATTTGGATGTCAAGGAAACCCGTAGGAAGTTGATTGTTATGTTAGTGATCATCATGAATTGAATTCATCACCTTTTAATTCTTCAAGATCTTCTTTAACTACTAGGTCACCCTATGATGGTTAAAGAGTTTCTAGTCAATTGGGTTAAAAATACTATAGGGGTGTTTGAGGCTAGGTGAATGAGAATGATTACATGAGGATGGGAATTAAGGGAAGAATACGAGGGAGAATAATTATCGAGAATAATGATTGTCTAAATTTAGACGGTGGAGAATGATTATGAAGAAAATTATTATTTGTGCTTAAGATGAAAAGAATAATTATGAATAGAATAAAATAGTGAGTATGACTATGACTATGAGAAGAATAAAAAGCACTTATAGGGAGAATAAAAAGTAGTTATGGCTTTGGCCTATGGGGAAATAAAAAGTGTTTATGGGAGAGTGAGATTATGATGAGAATGATTCTTGGTGGTCTAACCGTGGATAAAAAATTATTCGCTCCAAAATCATTCTAATCCTTTTTGCCTCAAACACCCCTTAAAAGAAGTGTTTTCTCATGGGGGACTTGTAAGTGCTCTTCTGTTGAGAAACTTGATTGATTTTTTTTCTTCTCTTTTTGTACTTTCTCTGCAGCCAAACAAGTATCAGAGGTAATAATATACTTTTTTCAGGTTGGTTACAAACATTACTGTGAGACAAGATTCTCTAAGCTTATTGGAAAGCCTTCAATTTTTGATGAAGAGAATGAAGAATATGCATATATGAGGTGCAAAGAGATATGGGTTAAGAGATACCCAACCCAATCCTTTGAAAATGAAGAAAATCCAAATTTGAGAGATGTAATTACTGTTGAAAATCAGGAGCTTCTGGAGGAAGTGAAAAGGCAAAGGCACTTATATTCAAAGTTTTCGGAGCCGTATCGGTCTGAGATGCTTTACCTTATTGCAGCTAGACAAAGATACAAGGGGTTTCTGTATATGTTGCAGCGATTTTCTGATGAATGTTCTTCGTTTGTGCCTGCCTCAGATATTCTCCTCATGTGGCTTACCCATCAGGTTGATACACTCTCATTTTCCACCTTTAATTTCCTTAATTTCCCTTAATTTCTTAGGGACTGTTTGCTAACTTTCTTGTTTCATGTCTACTTAGTTGCAAGTGAAACAAAACACCAAAAGGAAAAATGAACAAGAAATGGGTTGTGTTAATGAATGGACATTTAGCTCATGGTTTTGAATCTATTTTATGTTTGCATCTTGGATCACCGATTAAAGGGTCAATATTTCCTCCGATCACGATACTATCTTTTCCCTAAGCACACGAGCCTTGCTTTGAATTTTGATTATAGTAGTCGTCCTATGTCTAATGTATTGCCATGCTTATATACATATTTTCCCTATACCACTCTTTTTCTTGTTTATTCTTTGAATCGGCTTATTAATGTATCTTGAAATGTACTAGTTATATGTTGTAATATGATCATCTCCATATCATACTTTTTAGGATAAAGGCGAAATGAAAAGGGATATGTGAATGAACATGAACTTCTGTCTTAATGATTAGAGATGCAAATGGCAGGTGAAAGTGTTAATATGATATACTTTGTTGCCCGTGTTTACTTCAGGCGATTACATTCAGAGCTTCATTTTTGTTTGTTATATGTAAACCAGAGTTATCCAACAGTTTATGCAGAAGATGTAAAGGAGATGCAGGGAGATTTGGCAAAGGTGGTGAGATTTGGGGAATCTGTGAAGCCTAAGGAACTGGTAGAAACGAAGCAACTGTGGCACAGAACTTTTGGGCAACCTTACGAGAAAGTCGGAGGAGAGACAATCATGGAATTAGGCAGAGCTGTAATTTCTAAACCTCTAGTTTACTGGGAAGCATCCTACTCGGATGTCAACACCAAGTACAAGTCCATGACTTCCAGGTTCATCCTCGAGGTTGGTTAACTCACTCGATTCTCCGTACTTTTCATGTTGGAAATTATTAGGTTTTGTGAAGGAAGCTGAATTCGGTAGCAAAATGCAATTCACTAAAATGAAGACGCTAATGATCCAAGAATTTTTTGAGCTTTGGAAGTTGATAGGAGCAAGTCATTTAGATATTAGCAAACCATCAAAATTTCATGTTCATTAACAACTTTTTCATCCTTGCTTCAAATTCAGGTTTGCGTGTTCTTGCGGCTCAAAGCTCAAAAACAATCATTGCAACAAGTTGCTTCACGCGAATTTCTTCGCCTACGCACATTAAGATGCCATAGGGAGTTAAAGCTAAATCAACCAATCTCGAGCCTTGATGATGACTTGTGGCTCAAAGCTTGGCATATCTATTGTGAATTTGGAACCAAGGGTATCGTTCTCGAGCTTTTGCATCCCAGTGGCCATTGTTTCAAAGCAAGTAGCATTAAGGAAACCATCACATTCAAGTGGAACGACTTGATAAGAGCACCCTCTCTTACTCTAGAAAGACAACTCGATCAGAATCTCAAGATAGTTGCATCAATAACCCCACCAGTTCAAGCACCGTACTTGTTAAAATGCGTGCCAGACAAAGTGACAGATGATTCAGGGGCAATGGTTTCTGATGTTGTTCTTAGAATGAACCAATACAGGCCTCAAGAAGGCCGGTGGCTATCTCGAACTGTCCTCGACCATGGAGGGAGAGAGTGTTTTGTTATTCGTATAAGGTATAATTTAGTTCATTGTCATTTTTCATTCAGTTATCGATATGTCGATGTTCGGTGCATCGAGATGTATAATAACAATGTGAATGTAAAATGCAGAGTTGGAGGGGGGTTTTGGAGGAGAGGGGGTGAAACTCCTGTGCCTGTGAAATGGGAGGATAGAATTATAGAGATTCGAGAAGGCTCTTGGTCCTATATTGCTGGATCTATCGGCAGATCCCCGGGTATGGTGTGTTTGTACATGAACCACATCTCTTTAAGATTGAAGCTTTTTTCTCATTTTATAATTTTTTTTCCTTTTCATTTAGTTTTTGAGTTTTCAGAACTATCACTTCTGATCCTTGGTACTTGAATTTATTTTATAATTGTGCCGAGGTTTTAAAAGTGACATGATTGGTAAAAATGTTTTAAAAATTCAATTTTAATTGGTCTTGAAGTTTTTGAAATTGATTTCTAAGCTGTGGGGGGAGAGTTGACAATCAGTTGACCTAATAGATTGATGATGTAGTCTATAAGAGGCGGCCTCGTTGGTAGAAGCTTGGGTCTTCAAGGTATGCTTCCTTGAAAGTTTCAAGTTTGAAACCTACTAGTGACTAGTGAGTTTAATTAAATTCCTTGTCACCTAGGTCCGAGTCTTGGGACGTGTCGGGTGCCCCAAATCTGTAGTGGGATGAAGTTCTAATTTCTGGTTATTGAAGAAAAAATGATGATGCGGTAGTTCTTAAACCTTGCTGAAGTGCATTCTTATAAACTGAGTTCAAACATTTAAAAAAAAAGAAGAAATAGGGGTGTATAGAAACCAACTTCTAAATCTATTAGAAATATATTCAAATCTCGAAGACTAAGGCTTTGTTTAATAGCCATTTGATTTTTTGTTTTGGTTTTTGAAATTTAAGTGGTTTCATTTTTTCCTTGAGAAAACAAGCATTTAGAAACTATTATTCTTAGCTTTCAAATTTCGGTTTGGTTTTTAGAATAAAGTGAGTAAAATGAAGATATCAATTAAATCATATGTTAGAGTAGTAATTGTAGGCCTAAATTTCAAAAACCGAAAGCACAAAATCAAATGGTAGTAGGAACAGGTCTTCTCTATAAAATGAGCAAGAAAACAAGTTCCTAGTGTGTAATCTTTTAACTTAACATTAGTTAAATTCTGACCATCCATTGATATATTGGCATCTAGAACAGAAAAAGTGGTAGGAACAGCAACACCAAAACAGCCACAAGAAGAATGGAAAGCTGCTTGGACTTTTTCAACTGGAGATGAACTGATGATCCAGTGGGACACTTCAACAGAAAAACCAGCCCTTAGCTTTTCCTTAACAAATCCAACTTCAGAATCATCTGTAGGTCGTCGTTTCATATCGTAACTTGTTCAAGAGTCATGTCGGTTTCAGGTTTCAATATATTTTCATGTTTCAGGTACGGCTACTAAAAGGTCGGCGGATGATGTATCAATTTCGGAGAAAGGTAAAAGATCAACAAAATAATGGCAGAGGAGAGGAGGAAGAAGAGGAAGGCGGAGATGGAGGCGGGTTTATAACGGTGGTTCGATATACCGATGAGGATCCAACTGGAAGAGCAACGGCTCTCCTGAACTGGAAGTTGCAGGTGATCGAGTTGTTGCCTGAGGAGGATGCTGTGTTGGCTCTCCTTCTATGTGTCTCGATCCTCAGAAGCGTATCGGAAATGAAGAAAGAAGACATTGGGAAGTTGTTGATCCGAAGGAGATTGAGGGAGACTAAAATTGGCCTGAGAGATTGGGGCTCTATAATGCTTCACCCTTCGTCGAAAAGTTCGACTACTTCGTCGCCTCATCTTCAACCTTGGTATCGAAATGCCGAGACCGTGATGGCATCCAACAACATCGACCACCTCACGAGGCAGCCTGCATCGAGTTACTTGCCCGTGGAGGGTGGAGATAAGTTGTACAAGCAAGGAATAATTTCATGAAAGAGAGTTGAGGAAACAAAATATTGTGAAAGGCACTTTCAGTTTGGTGATTTATGAAAAAGGTTTTTAACTCACAGCAGCTTATTGGCTTTGTTTCATTTTTCCTTTTTTTAGATTTAAAATGTGATGGAAGAGAAGAGAGAAATGTGCCACTAATTGCTCTATAAAATTAAGCAGATACAAGGGGAGTTGTATAGTTATTTTATTTGTAAAGTAAATAAATAAATGCAGTCAAATTTTATTTTATCTAGTTCTTGTTTTAACCACTTTTTTTTTTTTTTTTTTTAATTTATTTATTTTTATTTTTAATCATACTAAATTGAGCATTGATTATAAATGTTAATGACAGGTTAGATGAGAATTTATTAAAGGTAGCATCATCATCACATGGATAATAAATTATGATGATAAATTAATTGAGGATGACCAATCTACTTCTAATAATAATTGTTAGGTGCATGATTAGCTTTAAGTACATAATTGAATTCCTAATCAACACAGACATAAACCATTTAAAACACTCAACAAAATTGGTTAAAAAAATTGACCTAATATGCACATACCCTTTTAGATCATTAGAACAAATATATTTAATATTTCTAAAAAGAAAAATATGTATGTAATATACAACTTTGCATCTTGAACACACAATTTCTAATTTAAATAAAACAACTCATGACCGTTTTTCCAAAAAAAAAAAATCTCACTTGGCGTAGTGGTTTCAATTGTTTGGTTGTAAACCAGTTCAACACCAGCGTCACGGGTTCGAATCCTGGAAGAGTCGGTATTGCAATCCCCCTCTCAAAAAAAACAAAAAAAATCTCTCCCCGAACTTTTTTTTTTTGTTGAAGACATCTCACCCCAACACATTAAACTTTCTTGAATCAAACTAAAAACTTAGCACTCGGAAAAAAAAAATAATTATAAACTATTTTTCACCTAACAACTTTGACTAAAGTCTTCAAAAAAAAAAAAAAAAACAACTTTGACTAAACCCTAGCTCAATTTCAAACAGACCAAACGATAGTCTAATTTTTAAGAACACCAAGAAAAATGAAAACAGTCATTTACACTTCTAAAAAATTGTTCAATAATTGCAAAAAAAAAGAGAAAAAATACTTTTAATCTTTGAGTTTGTGTTCTAATTTCAATTTTGTCTTTAAATTTTAAAATTAAATAGTTTAGTCAAAACATTTTAAAATTAATAATACTCTGATTTAATTCATAAGCAATAAAATAGTTGATTACATCCTAACTAAATAATAACTTCATTAAAAAAAAAAAAAAAAAACTAAAATAATAACTAAATCAATTTTAAATATTAGTTTTAAAATGAATTTAATTTAATTTTTTTTTTTTAAAAAAAATGCATTATCTGATGATAGAGCATTACCGTACAGTCGTTGCACGCATGTGGGACCCACATCCAAAAATTTCCAATTTCCGCAAAATTAAATAACAATCCACTATACGAAACCGTACCAAACAATTCCATTAATAGATTTAACCCAATCATCTCCTGCCACGTAACCAAACACAAGCAATTTCTGTAGTCTCGTCCGTACCAGATCCCTCCCTCCTTCGCCTTCCCCAATCTTCTCCTGCAAAAAAAAAAAAAAAAAATACAATTACTCCCAAGAGAGCAACAGAGAAGAGGAGGAAGAAGAATCACAGAACAGCACAATGATGGATCGGGTCGGCAACTCCGGTTCGGGTCAGATCCAAACCCTCTCCAAATCCGCCCACCACCCGCTCCTCCGTCTCCGCCTCCTCTTCCTCTTCGTCCCAACTTAGAGCCGACTGCTCCTTTTCACCTTGCTCTGTTTTGCTCTGTTTCTCTTCTAAATCCACTAATGTCTCCACCATTTCCACCGATCCTCAACTTCCCCGACGAAATCCTCATCTGGGTCCGGAAATTTCTCACCAACGACTCCGATTCTAGATCCTGGCGGCTCGTCTGCAAGGATTTCCACCGCATCGATCTAATCTCCCGCAGAACCCTCCGGGTTCGCCGAATCGAGTTTCTCTCCAGTTTAATCGCCAAGTTTGAAGCGATTGACGAGTTGGATCTCTCGGTTTGCCCTCGGATTAACGATGGGTCGGTGTCGGTTTTTCTTAGTGGGTTTGGGTTCTCGAGGCTGAGGGGTTTGATTCTGAGCCGGTCTTCGGGGCTGAGCTATGTGGGGTTGGAGAGGGTGATGAGGGTTTGCACTGGGTTGGAGATGGTCGACATGTCGTACAGTTGGGGGTTCGGGGACCGGGAGGCGGCGGCGGTGTCGAATTGCGAGGAGTTGAAGGAGGTGAAGCTGGATAAGTGTTTGGGGGTTACGGATGTGGGTTTGGCTAGGATTGTTGTTGGCTGTTGGAGATTGCAGAGGCTTAGTTTGAAATGGTGTTTGCAGGTTTCTGATCTTGGTGTTCAGCTTTTGTGTAAGAAGTGCTTTGATTTGAGGGTTCTTGATTTGTCTTATCTCAAGGTTTGCTTTCTCTGCTCTGTTTTTTACATTCTGTTTTGTTTACTGGGTTTATGATTCTTTGCTTGAGAAGTTTGTGTGTTGGATAGGTAACATTTTGGAATAACAATGGGTTAGAGAAGCTGTTTGGGTGATCTGTTTATTATTTTTTTGCGACTATTCTCACCGAACATATCACTGAGCATATGGCCTCACCATTATGAATGGTGAACCTATAACTTTTTTTGGTTGTCATTTTAACCAGGTTGTGGAAGAAAATAATGGATTCTTACCGTGAACTTAACTAGGAAGGTGCATTGATTTTAATTGTAAAGTTTAAATTTCACCAAATTGGATTGTTAGATGTTCTAGACAAATGTTGCATTATTTTCTTAATCTCCAGTTGGATTTTTGCTGAATTTTTAGACATCTATTCAATGGAGTTTAGTTTTGCATAAGGGTTGGCTTTTACAGTTTTAGTGGAATTAGAAAACTTTTAGAGATTTTATGTTATTTTTGTTTAAAATAGCAGAATTTGAACTTTGATGAAATTATAAGTTTGGTAGAAAATCTACAAATGTTATGGAAATGAGTGGTATTTATGGAGGGCAAGAGAGCAGAAGCCATATAAAAACGTTAATGGGCATTGATCTTTTTGAGAATTTGACAGCACATTTTTTTTTGTTCTTTTTAAAGCAAAATATAGTAACTGCTAAAAACGTTGTTCTTGAAAATTGTTTATACTCAACAACTTGTTTGGGTAACTGCTTCTAACAGTTTACAAGAATTATGATTAAAGTGAGTTGGAAAAATCAAGATTATTGTGTTCTTCACTGGAATATCAAGTTGAAGTTATTCTTGAAAAATAGGAAATTAGTATAAACAAACTAAAAAATAAAAGAAAACCGAAGTTTAAAGAATATTTTTTTTTTTCTTTACATCTTTTTTTTCTTCTTAGGAAATGAAAACTTTCGATTGAAATATGAAAAATTACATACATTTCCACTGTGTAAAGATAGTGGTAAGGTCATAGCTACAAAAAAGAAGTAAGCTGATGCTCCAAAATGATGCAATATAAACAACAGATTCAATCTAAGCGAGGGTGCACTGAGTATCATTAAATATTTTTACATATTCTATTTGAATTTTTGTTTTCTAACTTTTTAAAAACAGTTCCAAACTTATTCTTTTGGCACTTCATTGTTCTAGTAACAATTTGTCAACTGAAAACTTCATATTGGGTTATTAACAGGTTACAAATGAATCGCTACGTGCAGTTGCTTCTTTGCCAAAGCTTGAGGTTTTAATTATGGTGGGCTGTCTTTCAGTTGATGATGTTGGTTTGCAGTATCTTGAAGACGGGTGCCCTTCTCTAAAGGTACTTATGATCAAGTGGAGTATGATTCTTTTTGCTTAAATTCGAGCGAACTTGCAAGTTGATCGCCTTGCTTATTAATATATTAGTATCACGGTTTAATTGTACGAGCTTGCGTGTATTCGAATGGAATGTAGGAACTTGATATTTCAAGATGTGATGGCATTAGTCCGTATGGCCTGACATCTGTTATTAGGGGTCATGATGGTCTTGAGCAACTTGATGCAGGCTACTGCTTCTCTGTAAGATGCTGCTGCATTTTTTTCGATTTCGATTTTGCTTTCTTCTTCTGGTATGAATCTTCAATCTTGGCTTTTGCTTTTAGGAGCTTTCCACGGATTCTCTTCACTGGCTGAAGAATCTCAAGTGTCTAAAAACAATTAGGCTTGATGGTACTCAACTCTCAAGTGAGTTTTTCGATTCAATCAGCATTCACGGCAAGTATTTGGTGGAACTTGGGTTGAGCAAATGCAAGGGAATAACTAATGCAAACATCATTCAGTTGATCTCTCGCTGTATTGGTTTGAAAGTTCTCAATTTAACATGTTGCCACTCCATCACGGATGCGGCAATATCTTCAATGGCTAGCTCTTGCCAGAAACTCATGTCGCTGAAGTTAGAATCATGCAACATGATAACTGAAAAAAGTCTCGATCAGCTCGGGTTGTACTGCCCCTTACTAGAGGAGCTTGATCTTACTGATTGTTGTGGCGTGAATGACAAGGGTACTGTCAACTAGTGGTTTGATGACTGCATTATAATAATTAATAATAAACAACCATTTGAGTGAATCATTATGCTAACTTGTTGTGTTCTATCTTGTAGGACTTGAATGCTTATCAAGGTGTTCACAATTGCTAAGCCTTAAACTAGGATTGTGCACAAACATAACAGACACAGGGTTGATCAAGATTGCTCTCAACTGCAAAAGGATTTATGAACTCGATTTGTACCGGTAACGTGAGAATTCAGAAAATTCTCTGATCTTTTTGAGTAACTACTAAAATGAAGAGATTGTCATTTTATATACTCTTGAATTGCAGTTGTCTAGGTATTGGGGATGCCGGATTAGAAGCTCTATCAAGTGGTTGCAAGAAATTGATGAAACTGAACTTGTCATACTGTAATAAGGTAACAGATAGAGGAATCGAGTGCCTCGGCCACCTTGAGGAACTCTGCAACTTAGAAATACGTGGCCTTCAGAATGTCACAAGTGTAGGTTTGTCAGCTGTTGCAGTTGGATGTACAAGATTAGTAGATTTGGATATGAAACAATGTCAAAATGTAGACGATTCTGGCTTTTGGGCACTTGGCTCTTATGCTCGGAATTTGCGACAGGTATACGGATTTTTCACTTGTGTTGTTTGGGAATTTATTTCGAAATAATAATTACCATAATAGTGATCAATAGATGGACATGGATCATGTAAATCTTACTGCCCTACTTGAGGATGGTTTTTTAAGTGGTAAGATAATTCACCTATTTTTAACTGCACAAATGAAAATAATACTTGTGAGTTGTGGCAAATGCTGGTATTGCTCAATGGTTGAAGTATTATTCAGAAGAGCAATTTCACTATCATTAAAAGGCAATTTGCTTTGAGTTTTATAATCTCTGCCTTTCAATATGTTTCTTGTTAAGTATTTGGATTGTTTTTTCAATATGCTAAAGAGAGTGTTGAACATTTAAAAACATCACATTTCCATCATATTTGGCTACATATTGGGAATTATTTTCTAACTTTAGTTGGAGTGCTTTTTGAAGCGCTTTTAAAGCAAGCATTTAAGTTAGTTAATTTTTCCCTTTCCTGACTCTTTGGTGGAAAATAAATTTGAAGCAAACATCCTTCATGCACTCTCAAACATTCCATTATGTATGTTTTGTCATATGTATTTGCCTCTTGGAATAGGCTCAAACACCTGATTATTCTTTTGATTGTGGCAGTTAAATGTGGGATCTTGTGCTGTATCAGATGTGGGATTATGCATGATGATGGGGAACCTCTCATGTCTACAGGATGCCAAGCTTGTAAACCTTAACAAAGTCTCAGTACGAGGTTTCGAGCTTGCACTTAGGGCCTGCTGCCTCCGGGTAAAGAAAGTCAAGTTGCACGCATCTCTCAGGTTTATGCTCTCCTCAGAGATACTCGAAATTCTGAATGCTTGGGGTTGCAAGATTAGATGGGATTAGAGCAAGCTAAGAAGCAAGCGGTATCATGCTCGGGATTTCTCGATAATGCATACTCGTTTGTCATGTTCAATATGTACAGATCAAATTCAATGGAAGAAGTGTGCCTTGCTTGCATACTAAGTATTGCTTGCTTATTAAATTAAGTACTGCTTGCTTTGTATTAGATGCATATAAACTCACATGTATTGAACTATCTGTTCCCCTCAATGTTGTAGGATTGAAATAAAGCTAAGTTTGAAAGCATTTTGTTTTAAATACGTACGTGCAGTTATGCGACATTCGAGAATCATTTATACATAGATTCATTGCTTGGCGTCTTTTGTATCGAATGTTTCAGTTTTTCTGTATGGTTGTCTGTTGCTAGAGTAAGATTGGGGAATGTTTGATTCTTCACCATGTGTTTGGAAGTTGAGAATCATTGAGGCCTTAGAGAATAATCCAATAGGAAGGAATAAAGAGAGTGATTGCCTCAAAAGAAAGCATAACTTGAACCATGTCAGGAGAAAAGGCATAGAGTTAGAAAGAAGTAAAAATGTGAACTGATCAAAGTTCTTTGCCCTTTACTTTATATTCAAACATTTCCCCTTTGGTTTTCTTTATTTTTTTGTTATATATGCAAAAGTTTCTTTGAGAGGAAAGAAAAAAGGAGCTGTTAAAACAATCTCCTTTCTTCTTTTTTCCTTTTCAATCATGTCAAGAGTTTCTTTAGCCATTCATTTTTTTATGTTCATTTTTATTCCTGCATTATTACAAGTTTCCTCCATAGATGTTATCTACCCAAACGAGCAAAATAATGATATACAGAACATGATTTCCCAGATTTGTGCAGATATTGAAGATCGAAATTCCTGCATTTCAAACATACATCTCGAGTTGGGAAGAAGTGTGAACTCACAACCAAGTTCTGTCTTGAGTGCTGCTATTAGAGCAACTCTTAACGAAGCGAGGCGAGCCATAGAGTCTATAACGAAGTTCAGCACGTTCTCGTTTAGCTACCGTGAGGAAATGGCGATTGAGGACTGCAAGGAGCTTCTTGATTTCTCTGTGTCAGAGCTTGCCTGGTCGTTAGCCGAGATGAAAAAGATTCGTGCAGGCGAAAATGAAGCTCCAGACGAAGGGAACCTAAAAGCATGGCTGAGCGCTGCTCTCAGCAATCAAGACACATGCCTTGAAGGCTTTGAGGGCACAGACAGGCACATTGTAAGTTTCATTAGAGGGAGTTTGAAGCAAGTTACTTTGCTCATTAGCAATGTGTTGGCATTGTACACTCAATTACACAGCTCGCCATTTCAACCCCCACGAAATGAAACAATGGAGAAAACCGTAAGTTCAGAGTTTCCAGATTGGATGTCGGATAGCGACCACAAGCTTGTGAAATCTCATCCACGTAGCGTTCATATCGACGCAATCGTGGCTTTGGATGGAAGTGGAGATTTCCGCTCGATCACAGAAGCTGTAAACGAAGCTCCAAATTATAGTAGTAGAAGGTACCTCATATATGTGAAGAAGGGAGTCTACAAAGAAAACATCGATATGAAGCGAAAGAAGACCAACATAATGTTTATTGGAGACGGTATCGGAGAAACGGTGGTGACGGGAAGTCGCAATTTTCTGCAGGGATGGACTACTTTCAGAACTGCAACTGTTGGTGAGTAATTTAAACTGCATTTACTCAGTTTTGTTTTAGGCATTCATGGACTCAGCTAGTGAATGACATGTTTTCTGTATAACTGTTTTTTGGCTGTAGCTGTTTCCGGGAGGGGATTCATAGCAAGAGACATGACATTTCGCAACACGGCTGGACCGGAAAACCATCAGGCAGTGGCACTTAGAGTCGACTCCGATCAATCAGCCTTCTACCGGTGCAGCTTCGAAGGCTATCAAGACACGCTTTACGTCCACTCTCTTCGTCAATTTTACAGGGAATGCAACATATACGGCACCATAGACTACATCTTCGGCAACGGTGCAGCAGTGTTCCAAAAATGTAACATCTACACCAGAGTTCCGCTCCCTCTCCAGAAGGTCACAATCACGGCACAAGGTCGAAAATCTCCACATCAGAGTACCGGTTTCTCGATCCAAGATAGCTTTATTTATGCAACTCAACCAACATATCTAGGAAGACCATGGAAGCTATATTCAAGGACTGTGTTCTTGAACACTTACATGAGTGGCTTGGTTCAACCCAGAGGGTGGCTTGAGTGGTATGGCAATTTTGCTTTAAGCACATTGTGGTATGGAGAGTATAAGAACTATGGACCTGGTGCATCCCTTTCCGGTCGGGTCAAATGGCTTGGGTACCACGATATTCAAGACGCTGCTGTGGCTAGGTTCTTCACCTCTGAGCACTTCATCGGTGGTCGATCGTGGTTGCCGAGGACGGGTGTTAAGTTCACACTTGGATTGAGTAATTAAGTATTGATATGTTATAGGTTTAGGAAGTTGGAATATTTGGACATGTTTTTCTTTTCTATGGTTGGAAATGACAACAATGTGTATTGTGTAATAGTATAAGAATATGATGAATCTAAAAAAAAATAAGTTTTCTTTACAACATGAAGGAAAAAAAGTACTAGTATTTCATTTTTGTTACTGAATTTTATATGCTAAATATCTTGTATTATTTTTCTTTTTGAATGTACCAACCAGGATTCGATCTTGTTACCAACAATATCACTAGTTGAGCATCAAGCTACAATTCTGTTTGGTAAATATCTTGTATTATAAACACAACTCTATATTTTTTTTTTAATTCACCTTTACTTTTAAAAATGATCCCATTTATTTATTGATATTTAATTCTTCTTTCTTTGAACATATTGTTACTCTCTAATCTTTTTCTCTCCAATATACTTTTATCATTTTTAACATTATTCCCTCTAAAATTACTTCTACTTTGAATTTTTTTTTTAATTTAAAATTCCCTTTTAATTTTTTCTTTGAAATTTGTCGATAGATAGGAGATTCTAGGCTCACTATTTTAATTTTAGCAATTTTGTAAAAATATTTCATGAATAGAAATATAAAATATTTAATTAGATTCAAGTCTAATACCAATTATTAAAATCGAACTTATGACCGTAAAGTTGAAATACATTACAATCAATCAACAAAAAACCAACACGTCACAAATCGATCTATATTTCTAAAACCTAGATTATTGTAAACCAATTCCTATATGAATCCGAGAAAAGAAAGTGTTTATAGGAACTTTGACATTTTAATGTAAATACCTTTCACCTATACATGATTTAAAATTTCATTACTATATGATCTAAATTTATCATTGTCACTCTCATCATGAGATATATAGAACTACCACACTACCAAAACCAAAATATTATTTGGATTTGGATCGAATCAATTTCTATAAAGAAAAATTGTAATGGTTTGACTGTTTTCACAAAATAATATAAAAGTAGATAAATTTTAAAATAATTACATCCATAGTTATTAATACGAAATTATAAATATATAATTTCCATTAGTACAGTAATATGTATTATAAATACATATAGCATATTTAGTTTAATAACAAACTGGTATCACATCAAACTTTATATTATTTTTCTTTTCAGGAAAATTAATCTCTAACTTGGTTTTGAGTTTTTTTTCCTCTAAGTACAACAATAAATTAGATAAATAAAAGGGCAGCCTTACAAAATTGGTTGGTTGATTAAGGGTTTTTTTTTTAAAAAAAAAAAGAAAAGAAAAGAAATAAGTTAATTAATTTTCTAATTTTTAGTAAACAAAAACAAACCAACCTTTTGATTCTCCTCTTTGACTCCCTATTTTGGCAAATCTTTAATTTAGCAACAAGTTTTGAGATGGGCAGTTATAACTAACTTTTCAAAAACCAAATCCATTTGGCCTATAAAAGCTTCCCTCTTCTATCAATCTCTTCACACCCACACTCTTAATATTAAAAAAAAAAACCCTCCTTCTAATTTTCCTTTTTTTTCCCTTCTTTTTATTTCTTTTTCTTCCTAGAAGGGGAGAAATAGTAAAAAGAAAAAGAAGGGAAAAAAACACTCTATAATCATGAGTTATAAAGAGGATGGTGATGCTCAAAACAAGAAACGATTCGCCATAATTGGCATCTCGTCGATGTTGCTGGTGGCGATGGTGGTGGCGGTGACGGTCGGTGTTAACCTAAAACAAGACGTATCTGGCGATACGGCAGCCGAGAACAAGGCGAAGGAAATATCTTCGTCTATGAAAGCCATTAAATCCATTTGCCAGCCTACAGATTACAAAAAAGAATGTGTTGCTAGCCTTAAGTCTGCTGGCAACAACTCTTCAGATCCTAAGGAATTGGTTCAAGCCGGCTTCATGGCTGCTGTGAAGTTGATCGAAGCCGCGGCTAAGAAATCCGTCACCTTGCAACAACTTGAGAAAGATAAGAGAACTTCCTTAGCCCTTGCTGGCTGTAAAGAGCTCATGGACTTCTCCGTCGGCGAGCTTAAGCACTCGATGGAAAAGCTAGGGGAGTTCGACGTTAGTAAACTCGACGAGATGTTGATCGATATCCAGATCTGGATTAGCGCCACCATCTCTTATCAGGTAACTAAAAGTTGACAGGTTACGGTAAATTTAGCCAAGTGCATGCAATGATCAGATATTATATGATTTTTTTTTTATTGTTCTTGTAGGAAACTTGTTTGGATGGGTTTGAGAACACAACAGGTAACGCGGCGGAAAAGATGAAGAAGGCATTGAAGACGTCGATGCGATTGAGTAGCAACGCGTTGGCGATGGTGGAGGAGATCTCCTCCATGTTGACAGATTTGCAAATTCCCGAGATGGGCCGAAAACTTCTCGAGATTCCAGTCATTGGGCACGATGATTATTACCCCGATTGGGCGGAGGTCAAGATGCGCTCTCTCCTCGCCACATCATCGGTGAAGCCCGACATTGTGGTGGCCAAAGATGGAAGTGG
Source organism: Sicyos baderoa (assembly GCA_037832685.1). NCBI lineage: Eukaryota > Viridiplantae > Streptophyta > Magnoliopsida > Cucurbitales > Cucurbitaceae > Sicyos > Sicyos baderoa. The sequence continues at coordinate 376,599 of JBBMEF010000008.1, forward strand.
GAAGTTCAAGACAATTCAAGAGGCTCTAAACAAAGTTCCATTAAGAAAGGACAACAAAACTTTTGTTATCCATATCAAGGAAGGAGTGTATCAAGAATACATTACCATACCCATAACCCTTACACATTTGACACTCATTGGTGATGGTCCTAAAAAAACTATCATTACTGGGAACAAGAACTTTGTTGATGGCATCCCTACCCTTCAAACTGCAACAGTTGGTGAGTTTCATCATTTATTTTCTTTTTTTGATATCCGTGACTCTCCATGTCAGCTCTCCACGTCAGCTGTATACTTTTATACGTTATCATACTCATTGAATTGCCTATATTTACAATTATTTTCTAAATTTGACTAATTTTGTGTTTTCTTTGTGTCATGTAGCTGTGACACCCGAGCATTTCATTGCTCGAGGTATCGGGTTTGTGAACACGGCCGGACCAGAGAAGCACCAAGCAGTAGCACTACGAGTCCAAGCAGACAAAGCAATATTCTACGATTGCGAGATGCATGGTTACCAAGACACCCTCTACGCGCACACCATGCGTCAGTTCTACCGCGAATGCACCATCTCCGGCACAATCGACTTCGTGTTCGGCGACGCGGCGACCGTGTTCCAAAACTGCAACTTCTTGGTGCGCAAGCCACTCCCGAACCAACAAACCATAGTAACCGCACACGGGCGCAAGGAGAGACGCCAACCCTCGGCCCTGATCATCCAAGGGTCGACGATCAAGCCGGACGTCGACCTGCTACCGGTCAAGAACGAGTTCTCGTCGTATCTCGGCCGGCCATGGAAGCAATATTCTAGAACCATCATCATGGAATCCTACATTGATGACTTCATTCAGCCACAAGGGTGGTTGCCATGGACTGGTGATTGGGGCTTGAAGACTTGCTTCTACTCAGAGTACAACAATTATGGGCCTGGATCCGACAAGGCCCAACGGGCCCGATGGAGAGGAATTAAGACCATTTCACCGGCCCATGCCTTGGACTTCACGCCCGGTCGCTTTATTTCCGGTGATAAGTGGATTAAGTCCACCGGAATTCCCTACGCCTCCGGCATGACCAAGGGCACCATCGCCGTCGCCGGAACGACCAAGGGCGGCGCCACCGCCGACGCCGGAAGGACTCATTGATTATTTTTTCTTCTTAATTGTGTTGTCGACTTTGTTGTTCTTCATTTTCTCTAAACGGTTTACGTTGTGTGCTATTGTGGGTTAATTATATATATTGGAAGTAATTCATTTTTATTTTTCTAATTTTCTTTCTGAATTATTCTTTCATTTATTTGCATTTCTTCCATTTTTCTTAAAATTACTTCATTTAATTAATTCTAGCTACCAAATTTAATAACCAAAGTATATACACTTTTCAAAATTTGCAAGTTATCACTTAATTTAATTACTTAATTTAATTAATTCTAGCTACCAAATTTAAACTTTTCTAAGAGTAAATTTGAAATGCCAACAAAAGTAATATAGCTTCTTTTTTTAATTGAAAAATTGGTAAATTTGAAATATACCTCTTTTTTTTTTTTTTTTTTTTTTTTTGAAAGAAACACAACCATAATTCATTAATCGTAACAAAGATGTAATGTCTCTCTTACTAGAAATTGTAGAAAAGCCCAAGGAAAAAACAAATCCCTTACAATATGATAGACCTCGATCCATAGATCGGACTTAGGGAAAACAAAACTATAAACATTATAGAACAAAAAACACCAATAGAGAAAATATCTAAAACGACCCACAACCAAATTGAACATCGACTTCGAAAAGTCTTATGGAGACAACGTCAACTCACTCTTGATTAATCTTAAAAAGTCTTTGAGAGGTAAGCTGATAAACGAAGAAAATGTTACCCTCTTCCTATACCTAAGGTCGAAACACCCTCCAAAATCTTAGGCTTAATCTCCCCCATAACCCTAACGAGACTCTCTCCCTCTAAATTAGCGAGAAGATTATTAGTAATTGTCATTTTATTGAAATTGTACCTATGACATTGATGTTAAATTTGTTTTCAACCGAACAATGAAACCATTTTTTACCGTTGAACTTATTATTATTATTTTTTTTTGATACACCCATTGAACATCCTATATTTGAAGAGATATCAGATATCTACAATTTAATTTGTTTTTTAAAAAGGAAATTAGATATTTTATTTTAACAGTCCCACAATTTTATTAAATTTCGATTTTTATCCCATCAATTTTCTCTTTATTTAGAGAGAGAATTAATCTTAAGCCCTTTCCAAAACCATATTCTCTCCGCGATCGATGGCGGCCTCGTCTTCGTCGGCGACATCCTGCAATTCCGATTCTTCTTCTCGTAGTCGCCGGCGCCAGAGAACTCGCCGTGAAAAAGATCGAAACGGCCTTAAGATTGGCAAGAAATCTCGCCCTCATTCTAAACGCCGTCGCAGACACCGCCGCTCCTCCTCCGATTCTCTATCTTCCTCCGACTCCGAATCCGAGTACTCTCGGTAACATCTGTAACTTCAATACTTTTTTTCCATTTTTGCTTCTGATCTTGTGCTACCTTTTTCGTTGCTTGGTTGCTGCTGATTAGGGTTCGAAACAGATTGGGAGATTTAGGTTTTCTGAGTTTTTTTGCGATATTTATTATTTTGATACTCTTAAGGAATTCTGTTGAGGCTTTTTCTGATTTGTTCTATTTATTTAGATCTCTTATGGATGTCATGATATTTATGTATTATTAGTTAATGATTACTGATTAGGTTGGAAGATTGCTTGTAATGAGAACTTGAGCTTTCTGGATTAGAATAACAAATTATGGCCTTTTCTGTCCAGGAAGCTAAGAATTCAGGGCTCGTATTCTATTTCCTACTCTTTAGAAAAAGGAAAACAAAATTGTGTTCACCTCTTGTTTCTATGTTGGATTTTAAGTTTTCAATATGTATATTTATATATTTTGTAAGTAAACATGAAAAAATAATGCTCTTGTTTTGAGAACTGAGAACCAAAACAAGAAACAAAATTGGATTTTGTTGTTTTTATAATTTGTATACAGTGTTGAGAAGGTTTCTTAAAAATCAGAAACAAGAAGTAAAGAATAGTTACTGAACACTTGTATTGCTCAATAATAAAAAATAAGGAATAGAAAACGAGCTATAGAAAGTGATTATGCGACCCCTTAACGCCCGGGTGAAGGAATCAAGGGATCAGCTTGCTTAGCGTTGAAAGTGAATTGAAATTGATTTGATGTAATGGCTCAATTATGTTGGTTGCAAACTTGCACTTCATATACATGCTGGCTTCCCAGTCAATTATTTTTGCATAGCACATGTCATGTACCCAAAATAACTCATACTAGCCTTTGAATATACATGTAGAAGTGATAGTTCTTCTGAAATGTCAGCACGTTCAAAGCGGCATAAGAAGAATGAGAGAATGAAGAAGGTAGCTGTTTTTATATTCTAATTTGTCCCTTTGCCTTTGCGTGTTGGCTTTGTAGTTGCATTTGTGGATTTTAACCTTGTTATTTTATCGTTACTCTCTCTGTGCATCTTAGGATAAGGAGAGGGAACGAAGTAAGACTCATCACCATAAAAGGCGTAAGCATAAAGCTAAAGAGGTAGACTACTCGACTGTTTGTGTACTTCTTTCCCTTTGTGCTTCAATGAACTGAGAAATGCCATGGAAATAAACTTTTTGCATCATGGCTCTTACCTGTTTCTACATTTTCTTGACATATTACTTAGATCTGAACATATAGTGACAAACTAGATGTAGCTTTTAACAATTGTATCCAATGTCTTAGATTTTCATTAAGAAGAGGTGAGATGTAAGCTTCGAGGTAGTGTGAGACATAAGCCTTGATTCAAATAAAAATATTAATGAACCTATTATGATAAAGATTTTAAGAAGCCATTTAAGTTTCTACTTCTATGTATTTTTGGTTGTGGGTAGTAAAAGTAGTAACAAGCATCAACTTAATATTATTATCCTAATCATTACATGGGGTGTTAAGGCTTTTTGTAAAAAAAGGGGGTTAAGGCTCCAAGCATCAGTGAGTTCAAGTAGAGAGGCATGCCTTAATTAAAGAAAAGGATCATATATGCTAGGCCTAACCATCTTTAATCTAGAAAAGGCGTAAGCTTTGAGGCTAAAAATTTTAGCCTCTCTAAGGAAGAAGACAAGTATGCAATCTTTAGACTAATGGTGTAATCTATTTGCCAAATTATCTTTTTTTTTTTTTTTTTTTTTTTTTTTTAAAGTCATTCAATCTTTAGATTACGTCTATGATTGATTTTTTTTTTGGAGTGGTTCCTGTATTGGATATAATGCAAGATGTTTCTATGACTATTTACTGATTGATTCTTTGAACTTGGAGTTGGGCTCTGTGGAATGATGATTGGGCTGTTGATTGACTTTCCTGAATGGTTTGTTGTGCGGATTTGTCCTGGCGTTTGGAGTCGATATATAGAAACAGCCAGAAGATAGAAGTAGCAGCCCTGTGCAGCTGTCTAAGGTTCCCTTCACAGCATTATTTATTTTCAATAATCTTCTTTCTCGTATGTCAACTTTACCGTTGCTTCATGTGTTTAACAGTTTTTAGCGCGGGAGAAGGACGATGGTGCTCGACGGAGTGCAGTCTCTGGCAAAAAGGTGAAAGATCCACCTCTTTGTTTTTTGCAAATGTTTAGAAACACTGGTTGTGGTCAAAACTAAATACTACAACACTTAAGTTTGCCTTGTCCAAAAACACTACTCTCTCAATCTCATCAGAATTGGAAATTTAAAAAGGATTTTGAAAAAAGTATATAGTGAGGAAGTACTTGGTAGGTGTTTTTGCCAAAATTATTGTTGGATAAGTACATTTAGGATTTTTGACCCTCTCAAACGTACGCACTTTAAGAATGTTGCTGCCATTGATCATTTAGGCACGTATCACGTATGTAACCTAATTATTATTATTATTTTTCTCTCTTTTTTTTTTTTGACACTCGTGACTACATTGACTAATGCCATGAGACATACTGTCTTACCCTACAACTTTTGAATGTTAAGAAAATTAGTAGAAAATTAATTTCCAGGTAGGTGATCACCATAGATTGAAACTATCACCTCTTAGCTCCCTAAATTCCTCTTAACTGCTAAGCCACTCCATGATGGTTACATATAATAATAACTAATTAGTTTTTTATTTTTGAAAATTAAGCCTATAAATGCCACTTCTACTTAAAGATTTAATTATTTTGTTACCTATTTTTTGTGCCAAAGTTTGAAAACCAAAAGCAGTTTTCAAAAACTCGTTTTTCATTTTGAAATTTGGCACGTAATTCAAAATTTTGTTAAGAGAGATGGAAAATCATTATAGAGAAATTGGGAGAAAAGAAGCTTGTGTTATTTTTAATATAATTTTCTGTTGTTGTAGATATTGTTGAAACTTGATAAATCAAAGGAAGACAAAGCTGAGGAAAACAAAAGAAATGAATTGCTGAAATTCTTGAACTCTAGCTTGGACTAATGGCTGCTTTTGAAATGAAGGAAAGATGGAAATGTTTGCTGCTGCATGAGACATGGTTGTGTTGATTAAGTTGTAGAGACATTCAAGCTTGTGAACTTTCTTCCCTTTATGTTTTGATGCATATGGATTGAGATCTATTTTAATTCCTTATGAAAAGGAATTGAAATTGAACTGAAAAATAATTTAAGCCTGTTTGATTTTTTGTAAGCAACCAGTTTGATTTATGTTATGATTTATGCTATGAGTTTTTGAGTTGGGATGGATTGCAATGAATGAATGATTACCAGTTCTTATGATTATGGTACATTAACTTTTCTATTTGCATAAATTATTGTGTTTTTAAGAACTTATGTATGTAACACAATATTTTGCTCTATAACTCCTCTTTCTTGTGGGTTATGTATTTATATTCTTATTTATTTTTATAATGTGTGTGGTGGGGGAATGAAACCTCTAATCTCAATAGATTTATCTTCTAAAGCATCGGATTCAATTAAAATTGGAGGAGCCACGAGATCTTCGACTCAATGATATGCTCGAGTTCCTCACGAACTGTCATTCCCTCTAAAAACTTACAAATAAGTTTCTAAACTCTAATCTTTAGTCAATTTCTTGCTAGAGGTTGGTGGCACAATTGATTATCTTGTTTGATATTAATCTATTTAACTTTTACGTTATAAGTTCGAGCTTGAAAATTAGTATTTGAGTTTGATGTTAATCTATTTTAAACTCTATGTTACAAGTTTAAGCTTGAAAACCAGTATTTGACTTTCATATTATTTTTTGTTAATAATTTTTTTTTGTTTATTTTTTCAGAGTAAATTATGATAAAAATTTAAATGACTTAATCTTCGCATAATATAATAGTACATAGAGTTCCACCTCAAAATCAATTGACTTACTTAATTGGGTTGGAGCCACAATTTTAAGATAAAATACCCGTTTAAGTTTTTGCCTACTTGAGTCGGGTTCAAATCACCTCACCAATAACCTACATGAAATTTACTTTTTTAGATAATAGGAAATCAAATACAAATACAAAAATAATTTCCCATCTTTATTATTTTTATTATTTTTTTTTAACTTGGAAGTTACACATATGCCCCCAGCCCCTTCTATATAAGAGTTTTGCGAATTTAGGGTTTTATAGGAAGAGTTGATGAGAGAATCTGGTTTTGCGGCGTTGCATTTCAATTGTTGAAATTTTGGGGGGTTTAATGGATGTTTTCCGCACTAAGATCATCTTGGAAATTTGTTTAGTTTCCATGATTTTAATTTGTGCGTACAGCAAAATCTTCCTTTCTGCTTGAGCCTTCTCCTTCCATCTTCCATGGAGTTGTGCTCCAATGTAACTGGATTACATCATTTTCCTCTAACCCCCCAATATTATCTTTCTCTATTTCGAATTCTGCATTCAATTCTCTGATGATTTCTTTGTTTCGATTATGTGTGTTCGTCCTATTTCCCTTTACTTTTCTTGTCAATTAGGTTTTAATTCAAAATTAATGGAAATGGATGATTCCCAACTCTGAATTTGGTTTTACGGAGGAGATGAATGTTTATGTTAGTTTTTGTTTTTTTTTAAATGATATTGATGTTAGTTTGGTAGTTCAGTTGTCCTTGTGGGGCCTTTCGAGGTTTGAGACCCAACTGTGATATTAATGTGTAGACTCCTCATCTATCTTTATTTATGTAACCATCTTAGGCTTAATTGGTCAAAGAAAACCTTGGACCTATAAGGTAATGGTTCAATCCAGGGTGGTCATCTATTAATTTCTTATAGATTTTCTAGACATTCAAATATTGTAGAGTTAGGCTGTATGTCCCGTGACATTAGTTGAGGTGCGTGAAAGTTGGTCCGAACGGGTAGTTTAGTTCATCGGTCATTTGATTTACATAAGTTGATTAGTATATTCATCGTTCTATCTACATGGTTATGCATTGATTCTTTTTCTGAAAATTGAAAAGTTTTATCTCTGGAAATCAAGGTCCGATTTGATAATCATTTAGTTTTTTGTTTTTGGTTTTTCTAATTTCAGCTTATTCTCTCTTAAATATCCTACAATGTGTTCCATCCTTTCTACCATTTATCCATCTTTCTTTAAGAAAGTAAGAGAATACTAACCAACTTTTAAAAACAAAAATAAACTTTTGGGAAACTACTTTTTTTTTTGTTTTTAAAAGTTGGTTGGTCTTCTCCTACTTTCTTAAGGAAAGATCTATACATGATAGAAATGATGAAACAAATTATAGGAAATTTGAGAGAAAATAAGCTTAAATTTGAAAAACCAAAAACAAGAAACCAAATGGTTATCAGACGGGGCCTAATTTATTTGTTTTCGTTTTTATATCGTAATCCACTCTTCACATCAAGTTGCTTTATGAGTTATTTTTTACCATAGAAAATAAATAGAAAATGAAAATCTGCATATATGAATTGGGTGTATACTTTTTTATGTCTGTCACTGTCCGGGCTAGTTTGCGTGCACAAACGTACCTTATATTATAGGACATATTGTCTAACCCTATAATATTTAGATGTCAAAGAAACTCGTAGGTATTAGTTTGAAATTAATTTTTAGTATGTGTCACTATAAGATTTGAACCCGAATTGGGTGTATACTAGATCAATGATTGTGAAATGTGGCCATTTACTTTTAAAGGAATGCATTGATTACTACGGAGCTCTTTTTTTTTTTTTTTTTTTTTTTGAAATTATGCAATGTGAAACTCAACTGCTTAGGGCCTGTTTCGTTTCTTAATTTTCTTAGTTTATTTTTTGTTTCTTAATAAGTCAATAGTATAGAAATAACCTGCATTAAAATGATGTTTTTAAAAAATCATATGATTTAATATAAATAAATATTTTATAAAAAAATTCAAATAAATTTGAATTAAGAGCAAGTCTAATATTTTATTTTTCATTATGAGTTATTTGTATGTCAATGTATTGACTAAAATATATGTCAATTACATTACTTTAAAAATAATGTGGTTGTGCCAAAATGACTAAAACTATTGCGACATCATATATTTTTGTATTTTTGTAAAATATGAAAGTAACATCGAAAGAAAAGATCAAATTTTAATGGAAAATGTATAACATGTATCAAAGAGTATTAAAAACCATTATAAAAAAATATTAATGATCTAATACAAATCTTGATTTAAAATTAATAGAAAATGATATGCAATTCAAAGGTAAATTTAGTGAAAAAAATTTTGTATGGCAAAATTTTAATATATTCCGAAGGTATTATATAATGTAAATTTTAAAATTCATGCCATATAAACAAGTCGCAAAATTAAGAACTAAAATGTTATGTAAACATACAAACTAAACAAAAATAAACGAATTGTACTAAAAAAACGAAAAATAATAAAAATATAAACCTTAACCTAAGCGGTCTAAGTTCCATCAATCCAACAGTTTCTTTTGTGTACAAAAGGAAGCAAAATTGTATATAATGGAAAATTTCATCTACTTGAAAAAAAAAAAAAAAAAAACAGGAATACCAAAAACTACTAAAAGCAGTTTCTCATTTTTTTCATATAAATTTAGACATTTTTTTTTTAAAAAAATTGGAAATTAAAAACGAGAACAGTTATGAAACAAGTTTGTTTTCATAAAACAGGAAATGAAAAATGTGAATGTTATCAAACGAGCCTTTAGCTGTTGACATTACCTATTCCTTCTGTGACATTATAACCTATTCCTTCCGTACCTTTCCCCTCTGTACTTTTCCCTTCCGTATCTTTCCCCTCCGTACCTTTCCCCTCCGTACCTTTCCCCTCGCTTAAAAGGTTAGTAATGGCCAAGATAATTTGGCAAGTCTGATCAAGATTGACACTCATATCTGTAATTGGAGAAGGATGATTAGGCTTGTCTTTGAATCCCATATCACAGGTCTTGATATCACTCATGACAGCAGAAACCCATGTCTTGATATCATTATAGGCCTTGAAATCCAATGCTGTGATTGAATCTTCAAATTGGTCAATGGCATCTTGGTAGCTCTCCAAGCAATCTATCAAACATTGGTCCATGAAACTGTCTTCTTCTGTTGTGCCATTTTGTAGTTGGTTTATTGTTGCATATATTCCGCTTGCTTTGTCTGCTGCTATGTCCATCACTATTTCTGCTAGCCCATATAGATCTGCTCCTTTGCTCTTTGGTGATGACTCTAGTATTTTCTTGCATAGCTCCTCGTGCTTCGTGCTGCTGCACGCTTTCGCGATGGTGTCGTCGCCCCCGACGCTTTCGACTTGGGCGAGGGTTGTTTGGATATTGATTAGTGAAACAGCTAAAATGGCTAGAACAACCATTGCTGGTGAAAGGGGCTTCATTTTTTTGAATTGAGTTTCTTGAGAATGATGGGGTGTTTTTATAAGGATGTGGATCTGTTTTTGTGTTCTATTTTTGTAGGGTAATGGTTTGTTTTTGTCATTGTTTTTAGCATTTTGTTCTTTTTTTGTGTTATGATTTATTTTAATTATGTTCCTTTTGGGTGGAGATTTTTAGGGAAATGGTTGGCTCTCAGGTTTTTTGTTTAAAGCTTGAATTAGTATATGGATCAAGCATTTTAGATCTCATTTTATTAGTGTTTAAAACAAATTTGAAAAAAGTTTCTAGATTTTCAGTAAAATTGTTATTTAGTCTATATATTATTTCAAAATTTAAAGCTCTAGAATCCATGAAGAGTACATGCCAATTACTACATATAACTAGATTTTCAAAAAAAAAAAATACCAATCTCTAATATAAATTATTTTATCTAAAATATTTTAGAATTAAAAAAGTTAATGACAATTGTACTAAAAAAAGATAATAACAATCTCTAATATAACTTAAATTATTCATATTGGTTTATTTTTTATTTTTGATATTTGCAATTGTATGTGTCAATTTGCCATTTCAACTAATGTTTAACCCCATAGAAAATTAATTCTTAGGTGGCTACCCGATCCGATCCCTTAAAAAAATAAATTAAAAAAAAAAAAATATATATAAAAAAAAAATCAAATTTTGTCATTTGAAGCATTAGATAGTTGAATTAAGACATTCCAATCCAAAAAGTTGGGAAGCTAAAGTAAAAATTTAAAATTAAACCTCATAAAACATAGTAAAAATCCATTTTCCCCAAAATAATATTAGTTGGCTGGTGTGACATAGACATACCAATGTGTCTTCAAAATGCCCAACAAGCTTACATTCTTTAATATATAGAAAATACTAAAATTAAATTTCAGAAATCTCATTCATGTCTTCCCAAGAGAGACATGCAATACCCATACTTGTACTCTAGTGGAACACTAAGAAAACTAGTAGCCTGTTTCACATCAAATAATAAGATTTCAGCAAGCTTCACTTTATCATCCAATTCAAACTCAGACATTCCTTCAAGTTCTTCGATAACGTTTCGCCTCTCGGTCTCCTCCCACTCGTTCTTGCTCTCGGGCCATGCTGCAATCTTTTCGAGTGAAGCGATCTGATTCCTTATCGTCGTTCGAATAATTTCTAGCATTTTGTTTTGCGTAGAAGATTGTCGTTTATATATCCTCTTATTACTTCTTTTTTCAAGTAGTAAAGAAGTAGTTAATGCCACAAGTATTTGAGATTGTGTTGTGGTACATATGGCTGTCAAGACTGCAATCAACTCCTCATCTTTTAAATTTATGCCTATATCCATGCCTGAAACACACAAATAACTAGTTACATAAAATATAGGGGTTTTTGCAGAAATAGATTAAATTGATAAAATATTTACAACACTAGACAAATTTGAAAAAAATTAGCAACTATAGTCAAATATACGGTATAAAGTAATACCTTTTATAATGAGTATTATTTCTATTGTATATTTGACTATGGAGGCTAAATATTTTCAAATTTGCCTAGATTTATAATTATTTTGTAAAATTGGACTATCCAATCCAATTTCCTTAAATATATAAGTGGAAAAAAAGGGATGCATGAATTATTTTTATTCTATATAATTATTATTTGATATATTGAGATAAAACTTAATACTTGATTGAATTAATAAGTGTTTTTAAACTAACATCTTTGTACCTTTAAAACAATTTCCTCAACTCTTATCTATTTTGTTTTTTTTTGTTTTTATATACTAAAAATACAATTTTCTTTGAGAATATTTGATTTTTTTTTTTCAAAATATATATACATATATAGCTTATAGAGTTTTCTTTTTTGTTTTATACAGTACATTTTTTGTGAAACTGATTTTTCTTTTTGGAAGTTTAAAAAATAAATTTGGACATTTAAAAATAAAATGCAAATCAAAATATAAGAACGAAATGATAGGGTTTCGTGATTATCTTAACAGAGAAAAAAATGAACCTCTAGCAAACGAAAAAAAAAAAACATAAACCATAAAAAAAAAAAAAAAAAAAAAAAGAGAAAAAATAGCAAAAAAGAAAGAAGGGAAAAAAATAAATGGGTAAAAGCAAGTAAAGAGAGTGAACACACTAGCTTGCACAAAATTAGAGATTTAGTAAAGAGTGGTTGGTCAGGTAAGCCCAGAGATGTGCATTTTTATAAAAGAAAATAAATGGTAGTTAGTGAGGGAGATGAGTGCACTTATGATAGTGATTGCAAAAAAAAAAAAAAAAATGCCAACCAACTATTTAGTCCCCGTTTGATAACTATTTGATTTTTTATTTTTGGTTTTTGAAATTTGAGTCTATTCTTATTCAAATTTTTTACAATGTGTTCCACGGTTCCTACCATATATCCATCTTTCCTTAAGAAAGTAGCAGAATACTAACCAACTTTTAAAAACAAAAACAAACTTTTGAAAGTTACTTTTTTTTGTTTTCAAAAGTTGGTGAGTGTTCTCATACTTTCTTAAAGAAAGATGGATATATTGTAGGTAGGGTAGAATATGTTGTAGAAAATTTGGATGAAAATACGCTTAAATTTCAAAAACAAAAAACAAAAAACCAAATGGTTATCAAACGGGGCCTAATAACAAAGTTTAGTTTTTTGAAACTTTTAGGTTAAGTATATTTGGTGGATACTTTCAATTTTGTTTTTAATTGGTTCCTTAATTATTATTATTTTTTAAATAAAAGTTTAATAGACCTTTTACATGTTAATTTTGTGGGCAATAAATCTCGAATTCTTAACATTGTGGGTAACTCGAATATTGGAGATGTTCATTTTACCCGATAATAAGAAGCTTAAAATAAATGAAGATTATAATACACTACTATGGTTAGAATTGGGTTGCCTTGTGATTAAGAGAGTTTAAGAAATTAAAGGTGGTGAGTTTAATTTATGATAACCGTTGGTGTATACAAAAGTTTTTTCCCATATATTGTTAGACAAAGGAAAGATCATAGTATATAACTGATAACAACCATGTTAAATTAACTATCATGAAGTGACTCAATTAGTCAAAGAGAATCTTGGGGTGCATAAGGTGAAGAGAATTAATTTCCTACGAATTTTTTTGGCAGTCAAATGTGCGAAAGGTAGCTCGGACAGCCATGAATATCAAAATACTTACCCACCATTAAAGACTTATTGAAATATCATGGAGTGAAAGTATTCAATTTTGAAATTTAATGATGGAATTAAAACTAAACTCAAAATTTAAAGACTCAAACTATATTTTCCTCAGAAAAAAAGAAAAGAAAAAGAAATGAGGATTTGAAAACAAACCAGGATTAGAATGCAATTGAATACAAAAGATATAAAGGACTAACAATAAATGAAGATCAGACTGCAATTTATTACCATCAGAGAGTAGATTTTTAAAATAAATGAAGACTAGATAGCAATCAGAAAAAAGACAGATTAACCAACCATTGAATTAAAATAGTTTTATTAAAATATAATTTATTTTTCTATAAGCCATTTTCAAAAAAGTTATTACAATAACTTCAGAAAAAAAAATATATATATATAATTTACTTTTTTATAGTGTTGTAATCCACCCTAAAATTAATAATTAATACTTGTTGATTGCAACATCTACTATAGTATGTCAGCCTAATTGCAACACTAAACAAAAGTATGTATTATCAATAAATCAAATTAAAATTTTAAGAATGTATTTGCAACAAGTTAAGAAATTAATTGGTTAAAAGTTCAATAGTATAAATATAACTAAATCCATAGTTTAGAAGACGATTTTGAGTTCATTAGGCATGTTAACGGGATTGAATTATATAACTCAACACGTAATTATATAACTCAACACGTATGTTTGATACATTGATACAGTTGAACTATTGTTCTTCTTGTGAAGATATCATAAATAGATTTAATATAATGTTTAATATATTATATATATTGTTGCTATATTTAGGGATTATTA
>JBBMEF010000008.1:390541-407453 GCA_037832685.1 Sicyos baderoa
CGCGCCAGCATGAATTTGACTGCCAGGTTAATTTCTACCCAATGGGCCAAACACCGGGAAAAGACCCCTTCCCTTCCTGGCCCATGTCTGTACACCAAACAGGCCCTAAGATGATAGACATAATGAATTTAATGTACCCACTAATCGTCGTTTATTTTGCGTATCTAAGATATTCTAGCAAGTAAGGTAACAAAATAACAAACAAAACAAAAAATAAAAATGTCCGATGTAAAAAAAAAAAAAAGTCCCGACCTCAATTTTGAGAGTAATTTGGGTGCATCCCGGGTAGCATGCCCACCGTTATACTACCCATGTGCCACATCTCATCTCTCTTTTTACTTTATATTTATTTTTTAAAAAAATTAAAAGAAAAAAAAGATGTGTGGCTCTAAATGAAAGATATCACGGTGGCATGCTACCCATGTGGCACATCTCATCTCTTTTTTTACTTTATATTTATTTTTTAAAAAAATTAAAAGAAAAAAAAGATGTGCGGCTCTAAATGAAAGATATCACGGTGGAGTGCTACTCGGGGTGCACCCAAATTGCTCTCCTCAATTTTATGGAACTCGATTTGATGATTTTTTTTTTTTTTTTTTTTTGATCAATTTAGCATGGTCATGCTTGTAGAAATATTGACTTGTATAAACATTATTGAATTGGGCAAAAATCAATTCATACCTAATTTCGATCGTATCAATAAAAGCTCTCTACCAATAGGTATATCCATTTAAGCTCTTTATCAGATTATGGCAGTAAATTAATTTAAAATTTATAAGTTTAAAAATTGTAATTTACTTGAAAAGATGATCGTTTATAAAACTCATAAATTTAATTAATATAAAATATTTTAATTTTTTGTTGCTTTAATTCTACCACAATCGAAGATTGAGGAAATCTATAATCCTATAATCTCTAGGTTAATTAAATAAATACCGATGCACTTAACTATTACTCTCGGTTAAATTGATTTAGTATGGGATTCTCAAAAAAAAGATTTAGTATGGATTTCAAAAAAAAAGAAGATTAGGATTTAAATTGAGTTGTGAATTATTATTATGTTGTTGTAAAGAAAATTGATCACATATTGATTATTACCTTATAAAAAAAAACAACTAAAATACCAAAAATAAATAAATACTTTTCAGTTTTCACAAAAAGACCCAAAATGTTATGAAATTTCGATTTCTATCCCATCTCCTCTTTCTTTAGCGGGCTTCGCATTCGCCCTTTGATTCCTTTTCGAAACCATAAGCGCTCTCTCTCTCTCTGATCGATGGCGGCCTCATCTTCGTCGGCGACTTCCTACACTTCCGATTCATCGTCTTCTTCCTCTGGCCGTCGCCAACGCCAACGCCGTAGAAATCGCCGTGAAAAAGATCGGGACGCCCTTCGGATCCGAAAGAAGTCTCGCTCTCATTCTAAACGACGCCGCAGACATCGCCGCTCCTCCTCCGATTCTCTATCTTCATCCGAATCCGATTACTCTCGGTAACCTTATTAACTTCAATACGTTTTCTCTTGTTATGCTTTTCCCTTGTTGTTTCTGTTTTTTTTTTTTTTTTTTTTTACCTTGGTTGATTTTTGGTTGCTGCAGATTATAGTTTGAAACAGATAGGGAGATTTAGTTTGTATGCAATATTTGATACTTTTTGAGCAACTTTATTGCGCCTTCTCTGATTTTATATTTTCTGGTTTCCCCGATTTCGCACCGGAAGTTATTATGCAATTATGTACTCTTAGTTATGATAAGGTTCTAAACGAGAATAGCCTGGAGTTTGGAAAGGGGACTTGAGCTCCTGGTTCAGAATTTGAAGATTGTGGCTTTTGCTGTTTAGGAAACTAAGAATTAGAATTTAGGGCTATTCCGCCGGTCTGTTGTAAAAAAATTGTAGGGGACCTAGGGGTCATCTTAATTTTCTACTACATAGAAAAGGAAAACAAAAATTAGGTTGTCCCCAAGGGGTGGCGTAGTGGTTGAAGACTTGGACTTTGAGGGTATGCTCTCCTTAAGGTCTCAGGTTCGAGACTCACTTGTGAAACTACTCTTTCGATGTCTCCGGTACCTGGCATAGGGACGGGCGTGGTTACCTTGTTTCAAAAAAAAAAAAAAAAGAAAACAAAAATTAGGTTTTATTGTTTTAAATTTGTATACAATGTTGGGAACGCTTTTTAAAAATGATTAACGAGAATTACATAATAGTTACCGAACACTCACATTTGTCAATAATTAAAAAAAAAAGAAAAAAAGAAAAGAAAACGAGTCATGGAAACTTTACCCTGTGTCCAAGTCCTGGGTGAAGAAATCGAGTTCTGTTTCTCATTGAAAGTTATTCGATGAAATGGCTGGACCTTGGTGGATGCACTTCATATATATGCTGGCTTCCTAATTTATACTTTCCGAGATCATGTCTCAGTGAGTGGTGTTGCTCGTTTCCCAGTCAATTATTTTTTGCATAGCACATGTCATGTAACCAAGATACTTCTTCTTACTAATCCTTGTGTTGTATATACATGTAGAAGCGACAGCTCTTCTCAAAGTGAGCATGAAACATCTGCTCGTTCTAAGCGGCATAAGAAGAATGATAGAACAAAGAAGGTAGAAATTTTTATACACCAACTATTCTCATTGGCTTTGTAGCTACACCTGTGGATTTTCACCTTGTTATTGTTACTCTTTATCCGTGCATCTTAGGATAAGGAGAGGGAGCGAAGTAAGAGTCGTCACCATAAAAGGCGTAAGCAGAAAGCTAAAGAGGTAGACCACTTTCCTGTTTGTGTACCCCTTTGTTTCTGTTCACGCTGTACGTTCAATGAACTTCCTGAATCTGCATTACGTTTAACTTTTCCCATCTCTTTTGTACCGTGACTTATACCTGTATCTACATCCTCTTGACATATTTTTTTTCAGAACATATAGTAACAAAGTAGGCGTAGCTTTTAACACATATCCAATGTTTTAGATTTAGTTGTGAAGTGGTGAGAGGTAAGCTTCAAGGTAGTATTATACATAGTAACATAAGCTTCAATTTAAATTAAAATATTAATGAACATATTGTCATAAGGTTTTAAGAAACAATTAACTTTCCATCTGTTATCTTTCTTGTATTTCTGGTCCTCAGTTGTAAAAGTAGTAACGGCTGAATTACCATTACTCAACAGTGTTAAGAATAAGCATAACTACCGAAAGGGTCAGTTGCGCAGTGGTTTCATTGTTTGGTTGTAAACCAGTTCAACACCAGCATCACGAGTTCGAACCCTGGAAGAGTCGGGGTATTTGTAATCCCCTCCCCCAATTTGTACTAAAAAAAAAAAGAATAAGCATAAGCTATTGGTATAGGCCTTTGGTAAAAAAATTCATACGTCAATAAATGTTCATGTTTCCTATAATAAAAACGGAGCATTAACTTTAAGGATCTTTGTTAAAAAGGCATTGAGGCTCCAAGTATC
Organism: Sicyos baderoa; assembly: GCA_037832685.1. NCBI lineage: Eukaryota > Viridiplantae > Streptophyta > Magnoliopsida > Cucurbitales > Cucurbitaceae > Sicyos > Sicyos baderoa. The sequence continues at coordinate 393,992 of JBBMEF010000008.1, forward strand.
TGTGTGTTCAGATAGAGGTGCAACACAATCCTTAGTTAAAAAAAAGGTGCAAGTCTCATATATGTGAGGCCTAACCACTTATAATCTAAAGTAGGCATAAGCTTTGAGTTGAGGCAAAAAAATTCAGCCTCGCTAAGAAGACAAGCATGCTGCAATCTTTAGACTTAAGCTGAAAATAATGATCTATTTTCCGAATTATCTTTCTTTTTAGTCATGCAATCTTCATACTACATCTATGATTGGTTTTGTTTTTTGAGTGGTTCTTGCATTTAATATAACGCGAGATGTTTCCGTGACTATTTACTGATTGATTCTTTGAACTTGGAGTTGGGGTCTGTGGCATGATGATTGGGCTGTTGGTTGACTTCCTGAATGGTTTGTTGTGCGGATTTGTCCTGGAATTTGGAGTCGATGTATAGAAACAGGCAGAAGAGAGAAGTAGCAGCCCTTTGCAGCTGTCTAAGGTTACCTTCAAAGCATTGTTTAATTTCAATTATTTTCTTTCTTGGCATCTTGTATGTCAACTTAACACGCTTCATGTTGTACTTCAACAGTTCCTAGCGCGGGAGAAGGATGATGGTGCTCGGCGAAGTGCTGTCTCTGGCAAAAAGGTGAAAGATGATTCATCTCTTATTTGTTTCTGCACGTGTTCTGAAATGCTTGTCATAGTTAGAAACTAAAAAAAAGTAATTTTACCTTATCCCAAAACACTTCTCACTCAAACTCATCATTTTTGTTTTTTTAGTTCAACAATGTGGCTCATGACCTTTTGATTATGGTTGAGCTATGTTTTTTTTAAAAAAAAAAAGAAAAGAAAAGAGCTAGGTTTCTACTCATCAAATCTGGAGTTTTAAGGTCAAAGGTGTTTAGAGGTTGTGGGTTGACCTAGTGGTTTAATTACGACCTTATAAATCATAAAGTGTTTAGAGGTTTTGAGTTCACTTGTCTATTTATGTAAGAAATAATTTTAGGTAAATTATCTTAATAACCAAATGTATTATGTCAGTCAGTTATCTTATGAGAATAATTGAGATAGACGTAAGTTCACTCGAACACTCACTCACGTTGATACAAAAGAAGAAGAGATACTCGGTGAAAGTGGGTGAGGATTGGTGAAACACATTTAAGCTTGTCAAATCAGCTTTAAGAATGTTGTTGCCCTTGATAATTTCATTTTTATGAGTCAAAATTAGAGACGTCAATTTTCCCGTGAGGTCTCGTCGTTAGGGCGGTGAATCTCCGATTAGGCGGAGAGTGAGCGAGTATGAAAAATTTCCCGCAAGGTAAACGGGGATGGAGAATGTATTCCCGATCTACGCCCCCATTTACATTTTATTTTATTTTGTATTTTTAAAAAAATGTTCTTTTCCCTCTTTTTTTACCATTTTAATCTTTTGTTATAATTTTTTTTGTTGGTAAGAATATTTATTCAAATGTACATTTTCTTGCGTAATTAGCTAAAGTTAATATATATTTTTCATGAATAATTAACTATTTGAAAATATTGCTAAAAAACACTTTTGACCTTAAATTTCCCACGGGTAACCCGATCTCTGCTAATTTCCCATAGGGAATCCCCGTCCCCATTCTTGAAAAAAAAAACTGTAAATTTCACGGGGATGTAGATTGACTTTACAAAATTAAGAGGTAACGAGCTCAAATGGTAGTGGACACCACCTACTTTAGAATCAATTTTCTATGATTTTTTTTTAACTAAATGTAGTAGGGTCAATTGGTTATTTGTATCACGTGAGAATTGTCGATGTACGTAAGTTATTTTGGACACTTATAGATATACAAAAGATTTAAAAGTTTTTTTAATTTTGTTTTTGCAGATATTGTTGAAACTTGATAAATCAAAGGAAGACAAAGCCGAGGAAAACAAAAGAAATGAGTTGCTGAAGTTCTTGAACTCTAGCTTTGATTAATGGCTGTCTTTGAAATGAAGGAAAGAGGCAAATGATAGAATGCAATTGCTTGCTGCTGCATGAAAAGAATTAAGTACAACCAATAGTTGTGGAGACATTCAAGCTTGTTAACTTTATTCCCTTGATGTTTTGATGCATATGATTTGAGATCTATTTTATTTCCTAATGGAAAGGAATTGAAGTGATAAATGATTTAGAATATTTTATGGGATGAGTGATTGATTATTAATTCTTATTGGTAGGTTGTTTTGTACCTTAATTTCAAAATTCCATGGATTCAAAGATGTTAGCAATCAATCTATTCTGAAATAAATGCTCCTAGTGATATTTTATGCTCATTTGTATAAGTTGTGCAAGAAAGATACTCCCAAACTTTCTACTTTTTGCTCGTTTGCTATTTATATTCGGAATTGTTGTAAACAAATCAGGAGAAAATAAGCATAACTTTTCTAAATTAAATATTCATCGAAATTATATGAACAGAAAATAATAGTACAAAAACCAACTTGTAGTACTTTGCAGTTTAATGAAATTATGTGAACAGAGAATATTCATCAATTATCTCTTCCCCAGTATCTAAAAGATGAAAATGTACATGAAACTTCTAAAAATGTGCGAAGTCTGTCATTTTGTAATATATTATTTATTTAGCACTGAATGAGGGTTAGTTTGGTCATTTTGTACCCAGCCCTTTCTGTATAAAAAGGGTTTTGGCGATTAGGGTTCAACATTCAGAAGTTCATTGTATTGCTCCGCATTTGAATAGCCTTTAATAATATTTTATTTTATTTTATTTATTTATTTATTTTTTTTTTTTAATTTAAATTATGGGGGGTGTAATGGAGATATGATTTCGCACATAGTTCTTCTTGGAAATTAGTCTGTGATGAAAGTCGTTTCCAGGATTTTATCTGTGCGTACAACAAAATGATCCTTTCTGCTTGAGCTCTTTCTATTTCCAATGGATATGGGCTCCAATGTAACCGGATTACATCTATTTTCCATTATTTTTACTTAAAGATTGAGATTTTATTAATAATGTAAATCTGGTAGATTGGTTAAATCTCTGATTTTTACTTAAAAGATCCAAAGTAGTGTGTTTAGGTGCTGAGATTACCAGTCCCGTGGCTTAATTGTTCAATGATGGCCAAGATAATGCGGCAAGTGTGATCAAAAGCTTTACTCATTTGTGCGACTGGAGAGTCGTAACCAGGCTTCTCTTTGAAGCCCGTATCACATGCGGTTGCGTCGCCCAATGCACCATTTACCCCTTTCTTGATGTCACTGTAGGCTGTGAAATCCAATGCGGTGACCGAATCTTGAATCTGGTCTATGGCGTCTTCGTAACTCTCCAAGCAGTCCGTCAAACACTGATCCATGAAACTGTCAACATTCGTGCTGTTCTGGACTTGGTTTATTCTGTCGTATATGGCGCTGACGTTGTCTGAAACCATGTCCAGTAGGATTTCTGCTAGGCCGTGCAGATCTGCCCCCTTGCTCTTTGGCGATGATTCTAACAAGCTTTTGCACAGCTGGCTGTCCGGGGTGCTGCTGCAGGCCTTGCTGATCAGGTCATTGGTTTCCAGCTTCGGATTTTGTTGATTGTTGGCGTGCGCTGCTTCCCAATGGCTGAGTGAAACAGCAACCAAAATCACCATAGCCATGCCAACTGAAATGGGCTTCATTGATGATTTTGTTCTTCCGAATGATTGATGATGGGGGTTTTTAAATGTGTGAATTGGATCTGTTTGGTCGGAAAAAGGGGTGGATGGCCGCTGTTTTAGGCTTCTCTCATCCTTAATTGCCTCCTGCTTTTGTGCTCCATTTTTAAGGCGACTATGTTTGTAATTTGTTTTGCCTATTTTTATTTCATTTCAATATACTTCTATACCATTATTGACCAATTTTGATTTGTTTGCTTCAGAGATTGAATTCCGAGGCAGCCCCTCCTCCCATTCTTCCCAAACCAAACCAAACCAATTCTTTGTTACAACATCATTCTCAATAAGGGCAGGGTAATTCCGAGAAGAAAGTGAGGAAAATCGAAGCGGATTTAGATCAATGTACGATTACCAAATCTCACTCAAATGTTTTCTAAAAAACCCACTAATCCAATCCATATTCAAAATAAACCATTTTATTTTGAGTTGAAGAATCAAGGAAGAAAATTCTCTGTCTGTTGTTTGAGTTTGAGGAGAGCTAAAATGATGTTTAAGAGAGATTAGGAAATTGGGAAAGAGAAACTAATATTTTTATTATTTTTTAATACAAAAACATCTTATTTGACGGAAGTTAACGCCAATTTAACTTTAATGACCAAACTTAGGATTAAAATTGAAAGTCTAGGGACCAAAATGGGGCAAGCCTCATACTATTTTAACCAATTATATATGTCATAGCATTGAAAACTCAGGACACCTTTGGCTCATAGACAAAGGAGGAGTTGGAAAGGAATATGGGCAAATTTTATGATTGCTCCATGGACTTCCATAAGTCCCAACTCCACATATTGGTTCCACGTTTTTATTTAAATATTTATATTAAAAAGTTACTCAATATCTATTCTTTTATTTAAATAAAAACTTCAACAATTTTTTTTCCTCATATCCACATAACTTTATTATTAAAAAACTATTAAATATCAATTTTTTTATTTAAATATAAACTTCAACAATTCTCTTTTCATCAAATCAAACATAACTATTCCTCCCCCCAAGATAAACTTATTCTCTCCTTCATCCCAACCCATTTCTGTTCTAAAGCTTTTAGATGGTTGGAATTCTCGATGTTTTTTTTTGTGAAATCTGATGGAAAAATAGGTTCCCCGGAAAAAAAATTAAAATCCCCAGGTAAAAAGTAGTTGAATGGACACATTAGAATTGGAATAGGCACCTAAATAATGTGACATCTTTATTTGAGTTGTGTCCACCGCAATGGACAGATTTTTAAGCTTCAATTAAACCAGTTGTTCTACGATTGTTTTGAATTTAAATAGGACAAAATTGATGTAGAAGCAGTAAAAAAATTGAAAATAGCCTTTTAAACATCACACCATTAAGCTAAGAAAAGGGCAATAACACAATGTAACCAAAATTCCATCTATAAAGTCTGGCTGATAAACATCGAATCAATTCATAATCAACCGTATTAAGGCAAAAAATTAAGCATAGATGGAATAACAACCGAGTTGCAACTAAATTCTAGCAAAATTTGGATGATAAGTTGGAAATAACACACTGACATTGAATTAGGTTGGATAAATAAGAACAAATCAGACTCTGTATCCCCTGCTGTTCCTTTTTCCTCTTGCCCTCTCAAACTTCCTCCCCTTTGCCCTCACATATGGCTTGGTGTTGCTGTGTGGTACACCCGGTGCAGGACCAAAATGCTTCACAGCCTCACGGGCATTCTTAGGACCTCGAAGGAGAACCTACACAAACATGCCACAAAACAATAATTAAAAATACAGATAACATGATTTCAAATAGATAATATAAGGATCATACTTGCATCCTCAACTTTTAGGCCATTCTAACACGATAAAAATGCCCTAAGAATTGAATTGCCATACCGTATTCTGACCAAGAGGAGCCCTCAAAGCAAGCTGGTCAAATGTCAAACACTCCCCACCAGCCTTCTCAATCCTTGCCCTTGCAGTCTCGGTAAATCTGAGAGCAGCAACTTTCAATGCTGGAACTTCATAGACACGAATATCATCGGTTATAGTCCCAACAACAACAGCAATCTTGCCTTCCTGTAACATCACCAACAATGGTTAGAGGTTTCAGATATGCCAAACATGCACAACCCAAATATACATAAAACTGTAACATCATTTAATCACTAACCTTTCCTTTTGTGAACCGAATAAGCCTGGAGAGAGATAGAGGAGCCTTGTTGGTCCGGCTCATAAACAAGCGCTTGAGAATAACAGCACTGAAATTGCTCCCAGTACGACGAACAAGAAATCGGTAAAGCTAATAAGAAGGGGAAAAAAAGAAATAATTTCATCAGTGAATACAAGCCAAGTTCAACAAGATAATGAAACTTCGGTGAAAAAGAGAAATGATAGATATTAACAAGTTCAAAGTAGAGTCATAATAATGATCATAAAAAATAAACAATGTACGATCTTTATTGTATGTATTTATATTGGTACATTAACGTAAACCAAAGAAACAATGTATATTCATTCACTCGAGAGCAAGAAATGCAAATGAGCAAAAAACTAGAAAGCTTGAGACAGTTCCCTCAGACCAATTTAAGTATAGATTAATCAGAAGTGATCAGCATTAGCATGGTAAGTTAATCATCACTGGGAACATTTAAATTTATATAAAAAACCAAATAAAGGGCAATTGCATCAAGACAGAAATATCATTATGGGCTGGGATCCTCAAATATCATCAACAACAAGAAGAGCAAAATACCTCTAAAAAGGGTGGAAATAGAATAAACCTCCAAAAGTAAAGCCAAAATGAATAGAGGAAAGCAAAATACCTTGACGAGTAACTTGAGGTAGATATCATCAGATTTGGGCGCAGTCCTCTTGGTCTTCTTGCTCTTGCCTCCTGCTACCAGATCGATCCCCTAATCACCGCAATTTAGAAAGTAAATTAAATGAACAGAGAAGGCTGTGAATGAGTAGCGATTTAGAAAGTACCATTGGAGCTCTTCGAGTTTGCGAGCCGCGTTCTGCTGCAGAAGGAAGACGAAGCTGGAAACCAGGGTTTTAAACCCTTTTATACTGCTGGATCGCCCTTTCTCAATTCTATTAAGCCCACGCCCATGAATGGGGCTGATAACAAATGGGCTCTACTCAATTTTGATTACCTTTTTTTTATATAATTTTTATTTTGGGAAATAGTCCACTTTTTAAAAAATAATTACGTAAATGTCCATTTATATTTTGACTTAAAATTAGGAAAAATAATTACAATATTCTCATTCTGCCATTTGATTTTATTTCGTTTTAACATTTAAGATAAATCATTTTTTATAGAATTATTTATCCAAATCAAATTAGTTACATAAAATCATGTAGATAATCATCTTCTTTTTTTAACAAAAAAATAAAAATCCATTGATTTCCTTTTTTATATCCTCAATATTCTGATTGAGATTTTATAAGAATAAGATATAAATTGTATCTGTGCATCTAAGTTTTCGTGCAGCAAATAATCCTTAGTATTGATCGATTTTTTCTCATCCATTCGGCGCAACATCCGTGGACTTTTTTTGGCAAAACGATCCGCAATGGAAGGGTATCCTAGAGCCGGAACTATTATCACGATCGCATTCAACGGGTCTTGGGACGAAAGGGACGTGTACTCGAACTACAAGGTTAGTGTGGTGGAGATTTAGGCTCATACGTCCTTGTCCCAACTGGTAGCAACCACTACGATAGCCTAGGTTTGGATCAGTGTTATGCAATCGAAGGCATGTTGTTATACGAAAACGGTTCTGCCAAATGTAATGTTATAAACATATCGGAGGACAAAGTCGTACAAGCTATTATAAAGCATGCAAAGAGAAAGCACTCAAAGTCATGAATGGTAGGCCGGAAGATTCGTATGCCTTCCTCTCAAAATTCGCTGGAAAAATTATTGAACAAAAATTCAAGTATGTATGTGTTCTGCAACTGTATTGTCACTATCTATTTATGTACGACACTAACACCAACTACACTATCACTATCTATTTATGTACAACATCAACACGCACTCCCATATTCTGGAATGGGGTACATAATCGCTACATTTTATGTATATATTCGTGTCAAGTCCAAGAATATAAGATACACTGAACATGCAACTTTACATAAATCAAACACACATATACATCAATCAAACACATAATTATGTAAATCAAACTTAATCATATCGACACTACACACAAGATGCAAGAGACATTATACATGGTCTATACATACTTTTCTTCCTACAGTATTCATGTTCTACATATGTCAAACTCATCTATACCTACACAACAATTTATCCTCAAATTCACACATACATAAACCTATGAAACAACACATAAACATTTTTTTTTTTTGCAATATTTTTCGTAAATAATCAACCGTTAGTTGAGGGAAATCAGATCGGAATCAAATCTAGTTGGAAAATTCAAATCTGAACGTCTTTATTTTTTAATTTTTTTAATTTTTATAACCAAAAAATATGTGATCATGAAATATCTTTTTATTTGTTTAAATTTTTTATCTATTCAATATTCCCTTTTTAAATTAGGTGAATTTGCATTTAAATGATAGGTTAAGATTGAGGGTAGAATAGCACACACAACCGTTTTATTTTTTTTATTGAGTACGAGTTGAGATCAAACCCCGACTAGGTGTTGAATTGAATTACCATCTAACAATGAAACCATCATAATGATCTAACAGGTTTTTAATAGACATTACTAATTTTTTAAATTAAAGATAATTCATGATCTCTTGTTTGGTGGTAATCTAATTCAATATCATAATCACAAAACAATCCCAATAATTAGTATTTTGCTCTCATTTATTAGAGAACAATGCCTTCATATATTGAAATAGATTTATGCATTTTTCAATACATACTATTTATTATACTGTTAAAAAAAAAGTTTACTAGTCATAATTTTCTCCTCCATAGCCATTTGTTGATTCAGTGCTAAATTTTTCACACATGAAAACTACTGTGTTCATGGAATGATGGTACATGGACAAATTAGTATTGACCAATTGCATAATAATGATGGTAGCCAACCTAATATAATAAATTAAGATTATTTCTCACGAACTATTATACTCCAAAGAAAAAATGCAGCTGATTCTAGACAACCTTTCTGTATCTAAACGGTTGTAAGTTCGCATTTACTGTCACAAATGTAGATTTCTATAAAAAGAAACAATGAAACAGGGTCCTTGAGAATCAAGAATGGAACCCAAATCATGTGAAAAATGCAAAGACAGCACATTCATAAGAAACTACAATTGTGAAATTGGTTCCACAAAGAGTATATAAATATGGAGACATAAAACAGGCCCTTTATAACATAAACTCAGAGTACAGAGGAACGAAGAAATTGAACACGTGTTTTTCTAATTTGCGGTTGCCCCCACCCCGATGTTTTCTCGTTTGGATATCCTTAATCGAGTCGTTCCATCTGCAATTAAAGTAAGATAAAACTTAGACATTCAACATCCTAGACTGATGATTTATACAACTTTCATTTTCTTACATGGGAACAAACTACAATGTACCTTCCAAAGACCGTCGTTAAGGTAATGCATATTGTCCACTCCAATCCCTTTGTTTATTGCCTTTCTGTAAATTACACCCCGAGTAATTTTGTTAAGCATAAGTCATAAACTAAAGTTAGACTATATTCACAGTCGTCGCTCATCAACGAGATATTGGTGTTTATATTACCAAGTAAAAGTTTAGTCGTGAAGATGCTTCTTTTTTATATAAGAAATCAAGTTTTTAATTAAAAAAATGAAAGAATACACGGGCATCCGAAAAAACTAAGCCAGAATCCGAAAAGAGGTTATATTCTTCAAAACAATTATAAACTCAAATTTTGATAGTGCCCTTACTTTCTTTAAGAAAAATATTTCAATCCAAAAGTTTAGTTTTCAATTACAATGCTCTCTTGATTTGCATTTTTTTTTCCAGTTCTCTGCTTTTAAAAAAAAGTGTATGCTTATTTAAAAAGCCTTTTCTTTGTTTTCTACCTAGCTCCAATATTGTTTATGAAAGTTTGAAAAGGGTTTTAAAGTTGAAAATTTAAACAAAGAAAACTGGCAAATAAACAATAAAAGCTTAATTTTCAAAAAAAAAAAAAAAAAATCAATTTACTCACATTTCCTTCGCTGTCATCTTAGTGAAGCCAATAGCAAGAGCATGTTGCTTCCCTTCAGCCATTATTGCCTGAAAATGAAACCTTAAAACCTACAAATAAACGCAAAAATCATACAAACACGAGATTTTGAGTGTGTAGATAAAGTTTACCACAGGTGTGTCTGCTTCGACTTCATCGTCCAAGGCACCCCCAGAGGATGTAAGACCAGGACACATTATGTTAGCACCAGCAAGGACAAACTTTATTGCACCCCTGTCTACTTGCAGTTTCTTCATAATATTAGGGTCTGCAAACCAAATGGATGATACAAGTCATATTCAGATTAACAGGATTCAGTATGATGGTAATTACAGAAAATCTGATCAATAAATGCCCAAGAAGAAGCATAAGACCATACACCCATCGGGAAATCAGAGCCGCCCACTTCTAGACCACCTTTCTAGTTTCTATAGACAACGGATCTTACAATTAAAGCTCACTCGTGGGTTTCCCTCTAAGAGAACATACCTTGGACCTCAAGTCTCAACCACCTAGGGTGCCTCTTGGGGACTCCTCCCTCATAGAGGGATTGGTAATATGAAGACCAATATGAACACATTAAGTAAATGGAGCAACACTCTACCCTTGAGTCTTGACACTTCATTTCTTGGGCAATAGTAAAGTCCAAGATTGTCACCTTGTTAAATAGAACAATGTGTCTTTACCAATATCAGGTAATACAAAAAAAGGAATGAGGCTCTATGTGGATTTGGAAATTCCCCAGAAAAATGAATACGTTTAGGCATATTGTAACCTTGAGTAAGGCTTGCAGAAAGACGTTTCTTAAATAAGCACGGAAACACAGTCCTAAAAGCCCTTGGTTCAGTGTGTGACCATTAAACCTCTCATCCATGACTATAGTTATGATATATTAATTAATAGTTGGAGATCTCTTATGTAATTTGGCCTATGGCCATCTTGTAATTTTATATCTAAAATGAAATTGTTTCTTATCCAAAAAAAAAATGAGAGAGGGAGAGGTTCCAGCTAGCCTTGGTGACACAAGGTGAGACTTTACTATTTCCCAAGATAAAGTCCAAGATTATCATCCACTGTTGGTGTTGGGCCATAGCTTCTTGAATCTTGAGTTTTAGAAGAAACTTGCATGGTGCAAAGAAGCTGGAACTGGAAGAATAGAGTAAGTTTTCTCAATAAAGATTGAAATATCTATCTTCTGCTTTGGATTCTAGAGTATGGTTGGACTCTTAAAAAGGGCTGAGTAAACTTATTCACAAGCTGCGCCCACCGATCTTTGACCGAGTTATATACGAAATAAGAAATGGTGCAAACATATCATTTTGGAAGGATCAATGGCTCCATGGTGAACCCCTCCATAGAACCACATTCCCCACATGATCTCATCTTTGAACTTTCGTTCAAAAAGGAGGAATCTGTCGATAATATATGGAACGCTGACCAAGGAATATGGAATTTGGGGCAGCGAAAGAACATGAAAGATGATGCGAGTGAAGAATACGGTACTCTCATTCGGTTGTTACAAAACCGAGAGGATGTGGAGCAATGGAAGCTCGAACCCACAAAGATTTTTCACTACGAAATCCCTGCTCCAAGTCCAGGTCATCACATCACCCAAAATGAGCCTACACTTCCTCTTTTTAACTTGAATTGAAAGGAATTGTATCCTAATTCCTAAAAAGAACATTTTTTTCCTATCAGAACTTGTTCATAGGGCCATCACTCATGAAAAGCTTCAAAAGAGTATAGAAATCTACTCATAGTCATGGTCACACCGTAGGACAAGAAGAGTATAGAAAGAGGGATAAGGGAACTATGCCAATAAACCATATTCAATTTTCTATTCAAGAAATAAAAGCAAATCCAATTTCACCGATTCTCTTCAATTCTTCAAACGCCGTCGTTTCGGCCCTCCTCTCCGCCCGCTTCCGTCGGCGCTGGCTCAGTCCGGTGAGATTGGCAGCTCTGTGGATTTACAGAGTTATATCAAAGGGCTGCAGCAACATCAATTTTAGATATTTCAGATTGAACTTGTTAGTTGTCTCCATCTCTTTGTGCCTTGTGGTGTCTGCCAAATTGGGTTTCTGATTACGTTACGCCTTGACCGTTATATCAAATTGGTGTTAAATCTTGAGCAGTTTATAATCAGATCAGTAGTGACATTTAGTGGGCCAAACACGGCAGCCTTTTTCTAGAGTTCTATGTTTTCTTTGTTCTTTATTGTGTTATTGGACCATCTTTCCTCCTCAGCATTCTCCGATGAAAATTGACCTCCGTGAAAATGACGATACAGAAATTCCCTCGGATTTCTTCGATAGAAAGCAAGGACTACTCGGTTGAAGTGGACAAGAGATACAATGGAAACAGAGTGAGAATTACTGAAACAACTAGGGACAGAGCCTTCTTCTTGTCCATTCAATGGCAAACATTGCAATGGCTTAACAATGGCTTCCTTACACTACTCAATGTGAATCTGAACCACAAGTACTTTGTTACAACAAGGGCTGATGACTACACGATTTGGATTGAAAAGATCAACAATAGAAGAGGGTATTTTGCTGAAATCACCAAGATTGATAACAATGGCAGGCGTAATAAATTGGTGATTCCGATTGGTGATGATAGATGGGGATGGCGTACATTCCACACACTTATTGAAGGATCTCCACCACCAGACAGCATCGAGTCAACATTGAAGAAACCCATTAATGAACCAGTATCCTTAGCTGCCATTAATGAGGTCCTCTCCTCAACAGAGACAGAGACCACGGAGGAATTAAAGAGGGGAACAATTGCTATTATTGAAACGCAGAAGCCATCCTATATTAGTGCTCTTACCAAAGGAAAAGCCATTAAGAGAGTTCATAACAAAACCTTTCCTCCTCTTTCCTCTTCAACATCGATCTCCTCTGTATTGAAAAAGAAGCCGAATAAACCGATTTGGGTTTATCGTCAAAAAGATGGCAGCAAACTACAGTTACAAAAGACCCCAGACCCATCCATTATTTATCAGAGGAGCGTCCCTATATACACAGACTCTTTCTTTTCTGCAGAATTCGGATCTACTGAAATGGCCGGGAAAGCTCGCCCGAAGACAGTTGCTGGAGGTGCCGACTCTGAAGAGAATGGGTCTATTGCGAAGGAGAAGTTAGGGGCCGAAATCATAGTTCTTCCGACGACGACGATGATTGAGGCTGAAAATAGAGATCTTCCGACGACGACGATGAAGGGGGCCAAGAACAGGGGATCACCGTCGAACACAGAGCGCGGTACCGTGTCTGAGTCATCTGCCACTGATCTGTCAGAGGGAGCAGTTGTATTGAGCCAATCGCAGCCGAAATATCAGGTAAAAGGTTTGACGGATGACATTGTGGGACCCACGAATTTGTCAGCCAATAAATACTTTCTTTTATCCAAACCATTTCCCTCCTTTACCATCTGTCCAAAACCATTATCCTCGGGTTATTTCACCGACCCTGGACCTTCTTTCCACTCCCGACCACATCAAAAACCAAAAAACCAAACCAAAACCCTTGCCCTCATCAAACCATTGGAAAAACCAACCATCAACCTTGCCCTACCTGAACCCATCTCTCCAAACCGTACTATAGCAATAAACCAAACCCATTTTACCTTCATTCCAGGAACCAAACAGATAACCAACCCCC
>JBBMEF010000008.1:407553-422382 GCA_037832685.1 Sicyos baderoa
TTTGTGTACATTTAGGTTCCATCTAAAGTTAAAATCAGCGGTGTTACTTTTAAGAATATTAAAGGTACCTCTGCTACCCCCGTTGTCGCCATGGTTCGTTGCAGCAAAACTTATCCATGTAGTGGCGTGAGCTTCGAAAATATCGACCTCACTTATAATGGAAAAGAAGGAAAGATTGTCTCTCAATGTTTAAATCTCGCCAACCCCAAAGTTTCTGGAAAGCAAAATCCTAAAATATGTGGTGAAATTGCTCCTACGCTCTTAACTGCATGACAAAAGTCTTGAACGTCATTGTTGTCTCTACTCCATTAACTCAATAAATGTATGTGTACTCTTTATAGACGAAAACATCATCTTGTAATACATAAATTTGGGTAATTTGGAAAAGTATGGCTGATTTTAAAAACTATGGCAAAATTAATGTACTTTTCAATTTAAGAATTTTAGACCTTCATTTTTTTTTATAAATAATATTAAAAGGGTATAATTAAAATATTAGGTTTTAACAAATATATAATTAATGACTTGTTTCTAAAAGTGATTTTTACCTATCAAAAGTAGAATTACTCTATGTGTGACAAAAAAGTAGATATTACTCCTAAATATGTTCCATATTAGAGTTTAAGTTGGTGGTCAAAACTAGAAAGTAACATATGACTTTAGGGTTCCTTGTTTGAAAAAGAAACTAATTAGATCTCCTACATTTTCAAGTTGAATTGGTTAGAACCTTGAACTAATAATTGTATATAAATTTAAGAGCAATTTATAAGATTAGAATATATTTTAATATTTTTTTAACAAATATAATAATTGAAGTTGTTAATACGTATTGTCATATATGTTTTTATACCTATAATATATTATTAAAATGTATTAATAATTAATATTGATATTAATAAATATTAAAATATATTAATGATTTTAAATATAAATTTATTTGAAATAGTCCATTTAATATAATTTTTGAAGTTAAACCCAATCATTTTATATTTGCAATTAGATTTCATTTGAAAAACCTTAAACTCAAACTCATGCAAATCAACTCATAATTGATGATGCTCAATGTGAAAATTATCCTTGTACCGTGCATGCATCAATTTTCATGTATACTTACATCTTAAAATATTGATAAAATACGATATAAACATAAATTAAAAAAAAAATTGTCTAAATACTATTTAGGTGGTGAGACTTGGAAGATGGCTCCATTTTAGTGGTTCAATTTTAAACCTTAAATTTTGATATTAGATTTTTTAGTTTCTAACCTTTTTTTTTTTTTTACATAAAATTATGGAGCGTTTTTAGCAATTTAGAAAATAAATAGATAATAAACTTTATAAATTTTAGCAACTTAGAAGATGGCTCTCTGAAATTGTAAATGTTATCCTCTTCCTCCGATTTATACTCTCTAGAAGAGAAAGAAGTTCTGGTTTTGCTCTTACTCTTACCAGATAAATTTTCCCATTTTTCAAAAAATCTAAACCATTTTTTTTCTTTTATTCATGTGCAAAACGTTAAAAAAAAAAAATACCTCCCAAGTTCCCAACATAAATCGCCCATTTGTCAACGATCGTCTCCATCGCCATTAAAGATCAAGCATGAAAAACTTCGAATCCTCCGAACCCCATTAATTGTCCGCTCTATTTTTACCTTTCAGCAACCGCCCATTTCTCTGAATCTCGCCATGGACACAATCCAGCACAGAACCGTGAGCGTGAATGGCATAAACCTGCACATAGCCGAGAAGGGCGAGGGCCCAATCGTGCTTTTCATCCATGGATTCCCGGAGCTCTGGTACACATGGCGGCATCAGATTTTGGCGCTGAGCTCGCTTGGGTATCGAGCCGTGGCGCCGGACCTTCGTGGGTATGGCGATTCTGACGCTCCAGGTTCGGTTTCTAGCTACTCTATGATGCATATTGTTGGGGATGTTGTTGCCCTTGTGGAGAGTTTTGGTGTTAAGGAGGTTTTTGTTGTGGCCCATGATTGGGGCGCCATGCTCGCATGGTGTTTGTGTTTATTCCGACCTGAGATTGTGAAGGCTTTTGTGTGTCTTAGTGTGCCGTTTATGCCTAGGAATCCCAAGATTAAGCCTGTTCAGGGCATGAGGAAGGTTTTTGGAGATGACTATTACATCTGCAGATTTCAGGTTTGTTTTTCTGGATTTCTTAAGGTTTTTGTGGTTTTCTTTTTTTATAGTGGTCTTGAAAGCTAAGAGGTGATGGTGGTGATCACTTAAGTAGAAAAATAATTTTCTACGAATTCTCAAAGATGGAAAGATTGGTATGCCATGTGGTATTAGTGGAAGTGTACCTGACCCGGCAAAGAATAAAAAGTAACTTAAGTTCTTTATATGTCGAAGAGGGTCTTAGGATGCATAAGGTAATGGTTGAATAATCAATAGTATAACTAGGAAGCACTTTTTAAGATTTTTCAGTTGAGCTACTTACATTACATAGTAGTACTCTCAAAATTACTTATAAAAAATTCAATAGTCTGGAAAGTCAAGAATGCTGCATCAAAGTTCTGTGTGGGAAATCACTTATCCCAAGTACTTGATTGAAAAACACTTAACAGGAGTGTGAACTCGAATCATAGGTCGCCATCTCGAGTTTTGGAACAACTCTTGTGGTGTGTACGTGGGAGTTTTTTAGAAACACAAATAACCTCTAGTTTTCTTGAGGAGATCATCTCTTTTCTTGTGCTTATTGTTTGGGAAGGGTGATATCAATCCTAAATTATTTTTATTTGTTGCAGAATCCAGGAGAGATTGAAGAGGAAATGGCACAGGTGGGTGCCAAAGAAGTTCTAAGAGGCATTTTGACAACAAGAAAAACAGGCCCTCCCATTTTTCCCAAAGAGCAAGCCTTCAAAGGCAGGCCTGGATCTTCAAGTCCATTGCCATCTTGGCTTTCAGAAGAGGATCTTTCTTACTTTGCCTCCAAATATGAGCAGAAGGGCTTCACTGGACCACTGAACTATTACAGATCAATGGACTTGTAAGTCACCAACTACATAACTTCTGATTTAACAAAACAAAATCCCAAGTTTTGGGCTGATCTATGTGTGTTTACATTGCATTTTACTGCCAACTTTTGTTCTAACTTAATCTTCACGGGGCTGTTTGTTTGGCATATTTAGGTAGGATTTAGTTTTAGGATTTATTAACTCCTTTTTGAAAACCTACATCCAAACGAGATCTTACAAACTCTTCATTTTTACTTTTAAAAATAACTTTCATTTCTAACTATTCATTTTTAA
The DNA here is from genome assembly GCA_037832685.1 of Sicyos baderoa. Classification (NCBI taxonomy): domain Eukaryota; kingdom Viridiplantae; phylum Streptophyta; class Magnoliopsida; order Cucurbitales; family Cucurbitaceae; genus Sicyos; species Sicyos baderoa. Next base: position 410,815 of record JBBMEF010000008.1, read on the forward strand.
TCATTCATTATAATCATTCATTTTTAATCATTCATTTCAAATCAATCAAAATAAATAATTTTTAACCACTCATTTTTAATCATTTCTTCTGTAACTACTAAAAATAATTACTCATTTTAAATCTACATCCAAACAAAGTTTTGATTCTAACTCCTCTACACAAAAACTACACCCAAACAAGTTTTAATTGTTAACTCCTAAAACTAAATCCTACCTAAATATGCCAACAAACAGCCCCTACTAGTTTTGAATTTTCATTATCGTCCTTTATCTTCATAGTAAAAAGCTCACTCCAAGTTATGTTATTAGTTCTGTAAGAAAAGATTAGCCTTAACTCTCTTTTACTTTTCGACCAAAATAACGCCTTATAATCTCACCAAGGTTCATGTTTTAGTTTTTATTTCTATAACACAACACATTTCATCACGTAATTCATTGATTTGCTCGACTTTTTTTGGTTTGATAAGAAACAATAATTGAAGTACCTCTCCTTTGGTTTCATTTTTATCCAAATTTAATGACAATATGTCATACATTGTGATCACTCATTAGATTTGTATGACCCCACTTTTATCTAACAACAAAGACATGTTATAGCCGTCATGGGTGGTAAAAAAACATTGAGGAATTAAGAGGTGTTATGAATTCTCAACCATGATGGCCCCTTTTCCTACGGGTTTCTTTAGCAACCAAATATTATAAGGTTAGACAGTTTGTTTTGTGATAATAGTCGAAGTCTGCATAAATTTGACTAGACACTCACGGAAGTATAAAAACATAGAGATCTTATAATCTTTATTTAGGCAATGGGATTCGGCTCAAATGTTAAAACTATAAAGACTGTAACTGTTATTATTATCTTATGTGTGTTTGATTTGTATTTGGATTATGGTGGTAGAAACTGGGAGCTGACAGCCCCATGGGCAGGGGTGCAGCAAGTGAAAGTGCCAGTGAAGTTCATAGTTGGAGATGTTGACATGGTGTACACAACACCAGGAGTTAAGGAGTATGTGAATGGTGGAGGTTTCAAGAGAGATGTCCCATTTTTGCAAGAAGTTGTGGTAATGGAAGGAGTTGGTCATTTCCTCAACCAGGAGAAGCCTGAAGAGATCAGCACTCACATCTATGACTTCATCAAAAAGTTCTAGCTTCACTTTCATTCAACAACTGTTGTGTTTTTCCATTTATGTGATTTGAATGTTTTAGAAAATAGAAGCTTTTTTAATATGCCTAGTGGTTGTTCTATGAAACCTTACTTTTATAATCAAATATCATTTTAAGATTGACAATTTTTTTCTACCCTAAAATTCTATCTTTAACATTATTTTTACTTCCATGTATTTTCCTAGTTCATGGAATGGAAGGTTTGTGTTTAAGAAGATAGGTTCTTGAAGACTTTGTTTTGAAAAATAATACATTTTTAGTTTGTTTAAATCCTATCTACTTTTATTGACATTAGCTCAATTTTAAGAGGTAAAGGTCCTCCATGGTTTTGAAAAATAATACATTTTTAGTCTATTTAAATCCTATATACTTATATTGACATTAGCTCAATGTTAAGAGGTAAAGGTCCTTTTAAATAAAAAAAACAAAAAAAAAAAGTAAGGGTCCTCCATGGTTATTAATTTTCTTAACATTTAAATCCTCGACAATAGCTGAGATGTGCGGATTCGAACAATCACATATATCAAATGTAAAAATAACAATAATGCTAAACTATAAGTGAAATAAAAAATAAAGTTATGGCCTAATATCTCTATGAAGGTATATGAATATTCATTGTCCCTCGAAATTAAACTTTAAACTTAGTATTATAGGTGAAGACCCCGATCTAGAATAGTATAAATATAACAAAATTGTTAGTCATGTAACAAAACATTAACTAAACTAATTATCATATTGATTATATTTTTAAATATTAACTTAAATTTAATTTGAAAAGAAACTAAAAAATATATATATAAAACTAAAAAATCTGTTTTAAAAGAAAATCGAATCTACATTTATTCATTCCTTAATTAACGAACACTATTTTCCAAATAGTAACTTTCTTTTTTGTCCCTACCTTTTGACTCAAGTTTCACTTTGTTCTCTATGTTTCAAAATTCACACTTATATCTTTCACATTTCAATAATTTTAAATTTAAGTTCTAAAACCATTAGTTATTTAACAAAATATTAAATTTAAAATTTAATAAATTAATAATATTTAATTATAGTGTTTAATTGATTTTTTTAAATACAATAATTACAAAAAAAAAAATTGAAAAGATAAATTAAATTACATTCATCTTAATTACATTTTAGTATTATCTACAATAATTATATTTTTAGATAAAATAAAATACTCTAAAAAATGATTTTCTTTTTTATTTTCTAAAAATTAATTTAAAATATATAACAAATTTTCTGGTATTTATTTTTTTTCATTCAACAAATTCATTTATTTTTATATTTATTATTTTTCTCCCTGAATATTATATTAATTATTTAAAAAATAAAAAAATTGTTGTAATTATTTTTTTTAAAAGAAACTATGTAAATATTATAATTACATTTTTTTTACCATATATCTATTTTATTTAAAAATATAATTATTATAAGTAAAACAAAAATATATTAAGATGAAGGTAATTTATCTTTTTAATTTTCTTCATAAGTATTATTTTTTTAAAAATAAAATTAATTAGCACCATACATCAATTTATTAAATTTTAAAATTAATTTAGTTCCTAGTCAATAATCGAATTATTGAAATGTAAAAGATAAAAGTATTGAATTTTGAAACATTAAAATAAAACTTGAGCCGGAAGATAGAGGACTAAAAAAAAGTTTTCCCACTAATATTTTTTGAGAAATAAAATATGAATAACGGCTATGTTTTTGTATGCGATCGCTGTGTTCATGGTTCCATTTTTACCACATGTGATTGAATTTGAGTCAGTTTCTTTTTCTGAAGAGTCTACTTGGTTGGAGGTCGAGGAACTGCGAATGTTTTCTCTTTCTATTTAATCTTCCTCCCCATGGGGTTTTCAATTATACCATCCTAGGCTGTTTGTTTCAGGTTTCAAGTCCAGGGCTCTCAACAATTGGGTCGCCTGTGAAATAGTCTGAACATCCATCTTAAAACCAATTGGTAACGAGAGAAGTAATCCACCACCTTGTAAACACTTAGAGATATCCTCACCTTTCTTGCCGATGAACACATTAATTTTTAAGAAAACTTAGCAGCTTCCGATTTCAACAAAATCACTATGCCGATTGCACCACTTTCTTTCCTCAAGGTACAATTTTTGAGTGGAACAACCTACATAATATTGGAAATTGAACATTGTTACCTTGTTTAGCCATTGTTTCTAACAAAAAGCCATTGATGCTCTTAGATTAAAGTGCACCTCAACTATTTTCAATAACTGTGATCACCATGAAATAAATTAAAGAATCTCTTCACCACTAGGTAAACTCATAATTCCATTTAGATTAAAGACAATGGAGTCTTAACAGACCAATGTCCAGCTTCATATACTCATAAGTGAATGATCTCCCCTACCTATTTGCTGTAAAAAAAAATAATAAGAATGAAGAGTCCTACCTTACTTAACTGTGTTACATTCTGATAAAAGATTAACAAGGAAACGAATACAAAAAATTAAGATAAGAATTATTAAATTGTAAAACAGTTCCCTCAGACCATTTAAAGAAAATATTAATCACAAAGTGATCAGCATTAGCATGGTTGTTAATCATCACTGGGAACATTTTATTCTTTCAAAACACAAACAAAACCAATTAAAACATAACACTAGAAACATGATATCAATTTCAAAAGACAAAAAGCTGGACTTATGCTCAGATAGTTAGGTCACTAGACTAATCCTTGACCTACAAAAGGTCTCATAGAGCTGGGATTAGATATAAATATCATCAAAGCAAAAGACCAGCAATTTAATTAAAAACATAAGCTGGGATAAGAATAACATATCAATCATAACAAACAGCCAGTGATTCAAATAAGGATAATTTGATTTTGTATAAGAAACTCAAAACCAATTCATGTGTGGACTTGGAGGCTCAGATATTACAGGTAAGTACTATTCCCGGACCTACGAAAGGTCTCATCGAGCTGGGATTAGAAATAAATATCATCAAAGCACAAACACCAGCACTCAAATTAATTGGTTCAAAAAAATCAAAGTTTTGATCACTCTAGCCAAGGTAACCAACCATGCCCATCTCGAAACCAAAGAAACATATACTTTGGAGCACACCTTCAAAGTCCGAGACTTTAACCCCAACCACCCCAAGGGAAGTAGAAAATACTAAATTTGAAGACACCCAAATAAGCAATGGAGTGAAATTATTAAATAAAAGCTCAGATATTGTGTGTAACACAGACTATTCCTTGACCTACAAAAGGTCTCATAGAGCTGGGATTAGATGTAAATATCATCAAAGCAGTGACCCATTTCAATATAGGGACCAACAAACTCAAATTTCAATTAGTTTTCAAAGAGTGGAGATTTAGATGGGTACCATTGGAGCGCTGGAGTTGTCGAGCCGCCGCCGCCGCTGCTGGCGTGAAAACATAAGGGTTTTAAACCGTTTTATAGTGCTGGTTCGCCCTTTCTAGGTTTGTTGGGCTCAATCGGCCCGGCCCAATATGATTCGGTCCAGGAACAATGCTGGCCTTTATCATTGTTTTGAAATCCTTTTCTTTTTTATTAGAAAATTGTACTAGTTGTCGATACGTTTTAATATTGTCATTAATATGAATATTATGTAGTAATATCGGGGCTGTTTGTTTGACATATTTAGGTAGTATTTAGTTTTATGAGTTATATTGAGTAGTTAAAAATTGATAATTGTCTCTAAAAACTCGTTTGGATGTAGTTCTTGTGTAGAGAAGTTAGAGTCAAAACCTTGTTTGAATGTAGATTTAAAATGACTAGTTATTTTTAGTAATTAAAAAAAATGGTTAAAAATAAGTTATTTTGGTTGATTGAAATGAATGATTGAAAATGAGTGGTTAAAAATGATTGAGTAAATGAATGATTAAAAATGAATTGTTAGAAATTAAAGTTATTATCAAAAAAAAAAAAAATGAGGAGTTAATAAAAACTCGTTAATAAAACTAAATGCTAGCTAAATATGCCAAACAAACGGTCCCTTAATGATTATATTTATTAATTATTATTTTTTAAAGTAATTATATTTATAATTATTTTTTAAATATAATCAATTTCCTAAGTTTTTTTAAAAAAACTTTAATTTTATTGTTTGTGTGTTAAAAAAATCTTAATTAGATACTATCGAGGATCTATAAACTTCATTTATATTGTTTGTGGAAACTGGAATGAGAATGTGATTTGATCTCTGTTTTGTCTCGAGGATGCCATTGAAATTTTAAATATTCCCCGACCTCATAGTTCGTGTGAGGACTCGGTGTTGTGGCATTATGACAAGGATGGCCAGTTTAGTGTTAAATCGGCTCATTGGTTGGCATTGCAAAGTCGGGGTGTTCCTTCTTCTTCTTCGAATGAGACTCATTCGAACTCATTCGAAGTGGTGGAAGGCCCTATGGAAGTTAAATCTGCCGAGTACGGTTCTTTTTTTGTTACAATCTCGCGCTCCTAACAGATCAGAGGTAGCCTTGGTTGTTGATGAATCGTTGCGTATTGCTAGCCGGTTGTCATTTGTCTCCTTCTCTTGGTGTGCTCGGCAGGCGAATTCTATGGCTCATCTTCTTTCTCGTATGGCGACTGTCGAGGGTATTCATTTGCAGATCATGGAGGATGTGCCTGGTGAAGTTAGAAGCAAATATCTAAAGGAACTATCACCGCATACAAGCCCCTGCGTGGGTGAGGTTGCATCATTTCTTTGTAATGTTCTTTTTTGAAAATTATAAACTAAATGGAAACCACACTCAATTTAGGGGGACCAGACCAAGAAAAAGTATTTTTCCCAACAAACTATGGACTGTCTACCAAATCCTAAAAATAAGGAATAAAAATAAACAAAATTTACCAATAAATTATCACCAGAGCTAGGTTCTAATAGGCCGATTACAATACATATTAAATCTCATTCCCCAATGGTAAAGATCTCTTGACAATGAAAAAAAAAAACCCATGAATATGGCTAAGTCAAAAGGTGCAAAGTTAGCACATTCACAAAAAAAAACTACTAAAGGAGTTTTAAATACAATTGTGAAACATTAGTTCCATAAATATTGAGACATAAAACATGCTCTTTTTTAAACTTGGTTTCCCACTTTTGTTGATGTCTGTGACTCTGTCCACACAACATAACAGTGAAACTCAAAAGGTGCAGAGAATGAAGAAATTGAACATAGGTGTTTTCCTAAGTTGCATCGCCCCGCCCCCATGTTTCTTTCGAATATCCTCAATCGAGTCGTTCCATCTGCAATCAAATAAGAAGCAATACGATATAACTTCGACACTCAACGTCTACACTGGGACGATTTATACAAAATTTCTTTTTCATTTTGAGGCATCGACACATTCAGCACGAAGAAAAGTGGGAGTGAAATAACATACCTTCCAAAGTCCGTCGTTAAGGTAATGCATATTGTCCACTCCAATCCCTTTGTTTGTCGACCTTCTGTAAATTCACAAAGTAATTTTCTTAAGCTTTATTCAAGTTAGTTTATACGCATCTTGGCTATTCTAACGAAACAGCACATTTGGGTTGACAATGAAATTCATGAGAAATTAAATCCCATGTAGTTGGTTACTTGATTTCCCATATGAAGTCGTTACCCATTGGTCAACCAAAGATGGTTATTTATGACAGATTTGTTAAGTGATCAATACATATTCTTGAAAATAATTACAAATTCAAGTTTCGATAATTCCCTCAATTTAAAAGTTGAAAACTTAAACAAAGAAAACAGGCATATAAATGTTAAAAGCTTAATTTTCAAAAGCAAAAAACTAATTAATAGTCCAATGGGATCTTAATTAAGTACATGACAACTTTACTCACATTTCCTTTGCTGACATCTTAGTGAAGCCAATAGCAAGAGCGTGTTGCTTCCCTTCTGCCATTATTGCCTGAGAATAATTGATTCTAAATAAGAATCTACAATGTATTCATAAAAAACACCTTAAAACCTACTACTAATAAATGCAACAAATCACCCAAGAAACACAAACTGAATCAACAATGGAGATTTCGAGTCGATAGATTCCAAAAAAAGTTTACCACAGGTCTGTCTGCTTCGACTTCATCGTCCAAGACACCCCCAGGAGATGTAAGACCAGGACACATTATGTTAGCACCAGCAAGGACAAACTTTATTGCACCTCTATCTACTTGAAATTTCTTCATAATATTAGGATCTGCAAACCAAATAGAAGATGCAAGTCATATGCAGGTCACAGAGCTATAATGTTTTTCTTTTTTAATTTAAAAGGCGTTGCCTGCTGTACATCAGAAAAATGGCCTAACAAAAATGTCCTTCAAAATGACATTATTAATGCAAACATTAACGCGTTTTCCATCTACTCATTTCCAAAATGATAGAGGATATTTGTCCCCCAAGGGGGGCACGGTACTGGAAAGTTTGGGCTTTGAGGGTGTGCTCTCCTTAAGATCCCAGATTCAAGACTCATCTGTGACATTAATTTGTAGATACCTTTTGTGTCTCCATTCCTTCGATATTTGCCAGTGCCTGGCCTAAAAATGACGTGGTCACCCCAGGTATAGTGGAGGGAGCAAAGCTCTGATTTTCCGGTTTCATAAAAAAAATGATAGAGAATATTTCGTGAGAGTTTTATGGCCAGTTAGTTATCTGTGAGACATCTAGGATTGTTGCTCAATATTCTCTCAAAGACAACAGAAGTTGCACCGATTATGATCTTTGATTGCCTGACTGCATTTCTTGGCAGACAAAATTTACACTAGTGGACCCTTGGTTGTCTTTTTCTTGCAGCGAGTGAGATTGACCCTTGGCCTTGTACTTGTTCAAGTACAAAGACAAAATTTCGGCTTTGATAGTGATGAAAATTCTGTTACAAGTTGCAATGGACTAAACACCTTTTCTTTTTCTAAAGGAGTAGTGCTTGCTTTAGCACAAGTAATCCTCTCAAACATAACCCTGAATTATTTTCCAGTCTTTGAAATGCTGACTTTAATGCTGACAAATTTTTTAGGAACTTATTTTGAGCAGAATATAGGAGGAGGTTGTCCCCTAGTTAAATGGAGGAAGTATAAACCTACATTTGGTAATAAAAGAGGGGAATGAAGCTGTATGTGGATTTGAAGATTCCCAAGTAAAATTAATACACTTAGACACATTGTATGGTTTGCAGGAAAATGGTTCTCACAAATCCTAAATGTCCTTGGTTTGGTATGTGACTGTTGGAAATACTTACCTTGTGGCAATTGTCCCACATTAAAAAGGTGAGCATTCTTCAACATCTTTATAAGAGATATAGGTTATTCCCCTTATTGTCAATTGGTTTTGAGGTGGAACCTCATATTCTCTAATAGTGACCAAACCTTTTATTAATGAGAGAAAATTTCAGCTGGCCTTGGTGACAAGATGACACTTAGGTTTTGAAGTATGTCAGACCACCTTGTGACCATCCCAACAAGGCAAACCCTGCCGAGAACAATCATCTACAGCCTCAGGAGCAGAGTCCATAAGCCGTTAATCACGCTCTAGCCGCAAAGCAATGATTCTTGTCTCCTTAGAACTCAAGATGACACAGTAGTACAACCAATAGAACAGATATTGTTCAAATAAGGTCGTAAGAAAACTTTTATAGACAAGATGACACTTAGGGAAAACAAGTGGACGAATAAGAACATTTTTATCTCTGTCCTCGACACTCTATTCCTTGTGCAATAGTAAAGTCCAAAATTTATCATATTCTGCCGATGCTGGGCCATAGCTTCATGGATCTTGAATTTAGAAGAAACTTGGTAAAATGAACCTGGAAGAATAGTAAGTTTTCTCAATGAAGAATTAAATATGTATCTTCATTCTAGAATATGTTAAGTAAACTTTTCTTTTCTTTTTTTTTGGATATCTGTGAATGTCTAAGCCAGCTTACGGGCACATCGACTATTCTTAGAACATACCACCTAATTTTACAACATTTGAATGTCAAGGAAACCTTAGGAAATTACTGCTAGGTAAGCAACCACCATGGATTGAACCGATAACTTCTTGAATTCCCAAGCCCTCTCCAATCATGATTTCATGATCATTTCACCTTGCAACATTACCACACCTTTCACTCATTTCACAAAGAATACGTGAAATGACAAAGAATATGTGACCTAAAAGGACAACGATAAATTTTCCAGAACCAAACTCTTAATTTCCAAACATCTTGATGGGTCCAGGACTTGAGATAGATGCAAGCGCCCCTGGGTGTGCAGTGGGGAGAAGCTTTATTTCCTGGTTATCAAAAAAAAATCCAAACATCTTGATTGCATGTAGCCTCTTGGTGAAGGCATAAAGACCGAGAAAACGTGACAAAGCAGCCAAAAAACCTCCAAAGTTCTAAGCTTCTGAGCTAAATTTGAGCACTAGTACCAACGGATGAACAATCAAGATTCAAGACAGTCCAATATTTTCCAGCTATAGCTTTGAAGGACATACATTTCTCCTTGGGGATTCTTTGAAGCTATTTTTTTGCCAACATAACGTTGTTTATCTAACACTGCCCAGGCCCAATCATCTCGATACTTTGAAGCCACTAAAACAATTAAACAAATTTCCTAATGACAAGGCAACATCCTTCCTCCAAATCCATACCCTACCATGAAAAAGAAACCTTTACACAATGTCCAAGATTAACTTGAAGAAGATTTCAAATAAAATAAGAAGACAGTGGATTGAACTTCCAGAACAAATTGCTTCAACAAGAGTAAAGTGTTGGTAGAAAACTTAAAAAAAGGATACCAGAAATAAATAAAAAATTCAACTTTCATTGTGATGTTTATTGTTAAAGACAATATACAAGGGAAACTTTGATGAGAGACCAACTAATCAGCAACAGTGTGGCTGAAAACCGCATAAAACCTTTTCCATTATTGGAGTTTGGGGCTTAGAGGTTGGAGTCCTCAAATTTTCAACTTTCATTGTGATGTGCAACTTTTGCAGTTCATGGCAGATTTTTTGGTTGCTTTGGCTTGTTGTCCAGTCGAGGTCTTTGGAATTTTATTCTTCAATATTTTATATACAGTCTCTTGTAATATTTGAAGTTTTGCTTTCTTTAAACCCTCTAGGAGTTGTATCCTCAAAAGTGTTTCTACCTTTTTATATATCAATGAAAAGTTAGTTCCTTGAATCTTGCTAAACACTTTTTTGTAAGAAAACTTGAAAATATAGGGTTGACAAAAAGAGTACTGAATAGATCTTACACCAAAGATAAAATGTAGTTCTCAGAGAAAGAAAACATTACATTGATGAAGTAACCTTAGTGTAGGCATGTAGGGACCGTCGCGGATATTGAAAAATAGAGGCACATTGTTCACAACAACCAGATTGAGATGGTTCTGACTATAAGAGTGGTTCAAAAAACATCCAACATGAGCCTCATATGTTCATTAACAAAGAAAAACAAATAAATCTAATGTCAATTATTTGTGTCAGAATAGAAGCTAAAAGATTACTAACCACTTAGTTACAATCAGAGGGACTTTTTTGGGAAGCAAATCATCCAAAACTGGCTCTAGGCCTGGATACTGGAACAAAAAGACATAAAACAGATAGAAACATCAATTGCTATCACATCAATATGATTCTGAACTTTAAATGCACAATTTAATACTCACTTCTTCCGCTATACTTTGCCGAATTCTCCGTTGCACCGATGCCTTGACTTGATTCTGAGCAGACACTTCTTCAGTAGAAAACCTAAAATGAAACAGAAACACACAAAAAAGCACAAAATTGAAGTATATACACAAACAACACAACTAGAAGAGATGGTGAGGGAACCCTTACACACACACACCAACTCCACAAGTAATCATCCTAACTCCATGAATTACTAAGGGGATGTTTATTTGACGTAATTAATGAGTTATTATTACAAATGAACTTTTACAAATCCTCTTGTTCAAACAATCACATCCAAACAAGATATTGCAATCACTCAAAATAATTATTCATTTCTAATCATATATGTCTAATCACTCATTTCTAACCGCCTATTTTTAACTCATCAAAATAATTACTCATTTATAACGATATCGATCTTCAAGACTGCAACCACTCTACAAAAATTGTCATCCAAACAATCTATAATAGCAACCTCTCTACAAATAACCATATCCAAACGAGCTATTACTAAAATTCAAATTTCTACTCATTCAAAACAACCTCTAATTTATAATCACTTAAAAATTCCACATCCAAACACCTTCTAAGAGATATTCAAATCATGAATCCCGAGTAAATATTTCCAAAATGTTCAAATTTAGACACAATAGTTCATCCACATCAGCCGAAAAACACAAACAAACAGGAAATAGAAGTAAAAAACAAAAACCCATCATCCAATGAGGAGAATCAACCAGACCCCCCCC
>JBBMEF010000008.1:430757-441886 GCA_037832685.1 Sicyos baderoa
TATATTTATATATATATATATATATATATATATATTTTGAAGTTCATAACTACTCATGTCCTTAATTTTGGATTAAATAATAGTTAAATAAATATAAATATGCTTACTAAAAAAAAATTACACCTTATCTACAATTGAGGAATTCGATGTAAAAAAAACGAAGAATTCAATACAAAAATAATGTAAATTATGATACACCAAAAGAGATTATTAATATATTTAAATTAAAAAGAAAAAAATAAGGTTTTTTTAATTATTTTTTTATGTTCTATAATAAAAAAAAAATTGAGCAGTTAAGTTAACCGAGTTTTTTTTTTTTTTTTTTTTTTTTTTGAGATTACAATAATTTGGATGGGAAAAACTCGAACTCAACAATTTAAGGTTATTAATCGAGTTCTATTAGTAGATAAAATAAATAAAAAAATTATAAATTTGAATTTATCATTTTTATTGTTATAATCTAAAAAAAAGAAGAAACAAAGTGGCTGATGGATTTGGTATTAAAAAAATATATTAATTAAATTTATTGAAGAGGCTATTTTGATTTTGCTTCTCTCCCACTTCCCCTACTTTTTTAGTTGACTAAAAAGATAAAACTTTCTAGAATAATTGTATTTTTTCTTTTTTTTTTTTTTTTTTTTTTTTTTTTTTTGAGAAGTAGAATAATTGTAGTTTGTTTGGTAGGTAATCTGAATTCTATTTAATTAGATTGAATCCAGCAAATATATGTTTGGTAGGCCGTTTGGATTTTGCTTTTGAACACATTCTCACATTCGTCGACTAATGCAAATTTTAAAACAACGTTATAATGTTTTTCATAAATACAGGTTTTTAATTTTTAATATTTAAATGCACAATAATAAAAATAATAAAAAAATTAACAAATATAGTTTTTTATGCTATAAAATTAATAATGCATCTATGTTAAATTAAAATATGTATTATAAATTATTTTGGGTAGAACAGCCTCTAATTTCAACTTCGGACTCCTTTCTATTTCAACTCCTTATTCCAACTATTTTACCAAACAATTTTGTTTGATTTTTTTTTTTTTGAAGCAAACAATTTTGTTTGATAAAAAAAAAAAAAAACTATCTTCAAATATTTTATATCAACTTTACATTATTAAATTAATGAGTCTTTAAATTTTGAATAAAAATGGACAACTATGATTAATTTTAAAGAAATACGTAGACAAACCTACCATACTTGTTGCTTAATTATGTGACACCATTGGATATATCATAATTTCTTTTTCCTTTATGATTGAGTTTACTTTAAAATAGAAAAAATAAATTTAAAAAAATAGAGTAGTTACAAATGTGTCATACATGACAAATTTGTAGCCACATATCTCTAAATGCATAAAAATTGAAATATTTTTAAGGAAAATTGTATTGAGTAGTCCAATTTTACAAAATAATTATAGATTTAGGTAAATTTGAAAAAAATTGCATCCATAGTCAAATATCCAGTATAAATAATATTCATCATACTATTAGTTATTCAGTATAAAAAGTATTACTTCATACCGTATATTTGAATAATTGTTAATTTTTTTAAAATTTACCTAATATTATAAATATTTTATTAATTTGGTATATTCCTGCAAAAAAATCTTTATTTTTAAAAGAAATATACTCTAATCAAAATTGTTGAGATAAAATATTGCATATAATAATTAGATAACTAAATAGTTGAGGAAAAAATTGCATATAATAATTAGAGAAATTGTTATGTAGATATGCATGAATTTCTCTAATTATTATATGTAAAACTAAAAATAAATTTCTTATGGAATAAAAGTTAAATATATCTTCTTTTTTTTTGAAAAGAAAAACATTTATAGGAATAGTGAAGAAGAAATCAACAGAGAATTACAAAGGGATACCATATGTGACAACTTTATTGAGCACAAGCTTGTGGACATTTTATGGGATTTTGAAGCCTGATGGGCTGCTTGTCTCTACTGTCAATGCTGCTGGTGTTGCCTTTCAGCTCACTTATGTTATTCTCTTTATCATCTTTGCTCCCAAACACAACAAGGTTATAATTTCTTTCTCTCATACTTTTAATTTCATCTATAATAATTGTTGTGCAAGTTCTAGATAAATATCTAATCTAAAAGTGAATGCATAATTATCAATTCAAAACAAAATATAAAAGAGCAATAGAGAAGGGAGGAGAAGAGATGAACACCGCAGTTAAGTGGTTCAGGAAATGTCCCTACTCCACTGTTATGGAACGATCGATCTTGATCGTTCCACCATCATAATTGCTATTGATGTACAAGGGCTCATAACAAAAGGGGGCTAGGGTTTCTATTCACTCTTACTCACTCCAAAAATAAACCCTACCAAAAGTGCTTTATATACTAGCACCAATACACCACTCATAATTAACTAAAACTAATTTCCTTGATTAACCAAAGTTACAATAACTAATCTAGAACTAATAGAGTGATGTGGAATTCACATATTACAATAATCTTTTAATTTTATGTAATGGGCGTTGAGTTATTATAACCGATCAACCCACCTTTAATCAACCGATTATAAAAATTGGTGAATTGGCTCATTTACACAACTTCATCAAAGTAATATGTACTTCAAACCTGATTTATTATAACACTTTGTTATAATATATATTTCAAACGTGGTTTATTGTAATACTTTAATTTTAAATATCTCTTAATTTTGATTAATATATTTTCAAAATCTTTCATACAAATGCGATCACAATTTATTCATATACTTTACTTTATTTAAGTATTATAAAAATTTAAGAATTTAATTTTTGATATATTGTTCAATATGATGCATATACAACATTTAGACTTTATTGGTTCAAATTCACGATCTTGAACAATAATACTATTTGAGGTTGGTTGAACAACATTTTTATTTTATTTTTTTATTGGCAATCATAATCTAAAGAATTATAAGTTCTAGACAAATCTAAAGAATTCTTTGACTTTTTAGAGAAATTTCAGTCAACACGTAACTATAAAATTCATTTCAAATTATGTCGGCATCTTTTGTAATTTTACAAACATTAAACTATTTTTTGTTTTTCTTTGGAGAGTTAAAAAATAATATGATTTCTTTATAAATATAATATAGTATTTCCATTATGTTATTTTTGTAATTCGATTTATATTCCATGGTATTTTTGTAATTCGTTTATAAACGATAAATCAACTGAATGCATGGTGCTAAGGTCGTAAATGACCATACACTTGTCGTAAACTCTTTTTTTCTTTTAAGACTTGTTATAATATTTTTAATCATTTTTTTAATATATACGAAAGGAGAAAAATACCAATTTTAAGATTGAACTTATAATATTGATGTTGAATTGATTTACAATCAAACATTACCATTTGTTATATTTTTAATCATATTAATTGATGTATTAAAGAGCAACAAATGTGAATTAAGTTGATCGTATTAAATTATCAATAATCATTAAATGTTACATTCGTTGAAATTTTAATTGGTTTTTTTTTTTCAAATATAGTTTTTAAACCTTGTTTATTTTAGACCAAATAGTTTAGATTACCATGCATATTTCCATTCTTGAATATTCAAATTATCTTGTTATTGAAACTATCACTTGGCTAACAAAACTTATTAAATATGAACTTAGAAGTCATTAGTTTGATTTCCACTCATAATGTTGAACTTAAAAATAAAAAAAAAAAATCTCAGTATAGTTCAACATTTAAACTATAAGACATATATGGATATATATATTTTATAATGTAGCGACATATTATGCATAAAATTTTAAGTTTTTTTTAGTATAATTGAAAGGATTACAAATATCGATTCTAGGGATCAAACTTGTGATGTTGAACTTGTTTACAATTAAACAATAAAATAATCAAACAATGAAATAATTGCGTCACTCATCTGTTTATTACATAAAATTTAAAGTTAGTTTAAAGATTAAATTTGTAATTTATGGGATGAAATTTGATAGAAGCTTACAAATTAATGAAAAGTACCATAACTAAAATAAAATGAGTACAATAAGTTTGGAAATTTGAAAATTATGATCTTTTGTATTTTTCCATTAAATATGATGTGAAACTAGCCCTATTAATGAGCTATAATATGACTAATTATAATTGAAGCATAATTTTATGAATTATTTCAGGTGACAACAATGAAGCTGGTTGGTTTGTTAAATGTTGTGTTCTATGGAAGTGTAATTGTTGTAAGTCTTGTGGCCATGCATGGGAGTTTGAGGCTCACCTTTGTTGGAATTCTTTGTGCTGCTTTAACCATTGGCATGTATGCTTCACCTCTAGCTTCCATGGTAACAATCCTCAACCCTAGCTACCTAACTTTATTTAATTTTCGAGTTGGTAAAACCGTTGAGATTAGTCGACCCGGCCTTCTTTAAAATATTTCAACATATTAAGTTAAACAAAAAAACACAAATAGAACCGTGATTGTGGATTTTAGTCAAATTTTGAAGAACTAAGAGACAATGAGTCTAATGTATGATGATTATTTACTTAAGCCCCGTTTGATAACCATTTGGTTTTTTGTTTTTGGTTTTTTAAATTTAAGCCTATTATCTCTCAAATTTCCTACCATGTGCTTCATCCTTCCTATCATTTATCCATCTTCGTTTAAGAAAGTAGGAGTATATTAACCAACTTTAAAAATAAAAACAAACTTTGAGAAACTACTTTTTTTTGTTTTTAAAAGTTGGTTGGTCTTCCCCTACTTTCTTAAGGAAAGATGTATACATGGTAGAAAATGAAACAAATTGTAAAAAATTTGAGAGAAAATAGGCTTAAATTTGAAAAACCAAAAACAATAAACCAAATGATTATCAAACGGGGCCTTAGAAATTAATTTCCTATCAATTCTTTTGATATCAAAATGTCTTAAAATAGGATAGTATATTCCATGAAAAGTCGTAGTATATATGCTTTAAGCCGATCTAGATATTCACAAAAAAAAAACATGATAAAAATGTCAAATATGTCTTAAGATCGATCATTTCAAATACTAAAGTAGACTCAAACTTAGGGCATGTTTGGCTGTGAGAGGATGGGTTGGGTTATGTTGAGTTGGGAAGAGAAAAGAAGATAAGTGAAATAAGTTTATGTTTGGGGGAAGAAAAAAAAGATAAAATTTTGTTTGATGTGATGGAAAGAGAATGATTGAAGTTTTTATTTAAATATAAAAATGGATATTTAATAGTTTTTTAATAATAAAGTTAGGTTTGATGTGATGGAAAGTGAATTGTTGAAGTTTTTATTTAAATAAAAAATAAATATTGAGTAATTTTTTAATATTTTAATATTTAAATAAAAACGTGGGGCCCACGGATGGAGTTGGGTAAGAGTTGGATGGACTTATGGAAGTCCATGGGGCAAGCATGGAATAGAAGTCAAGCTAAGCCGATTTCTTCGTTTGTCCATGGGGGCAAACATGCCCTTAGAGATAATTGACATGTAATTCAACTAAAACTAAACAATTTTAAAGAAAATAATGTTATATTTTTTAATTCAAACAATTTTAGGAATGAAGATTTCAAATTAATAACTTCTTTCGGTAAGAAAAATTTTCCTTCAAGATGGAAGATGTTAGAACAAGAGAGGTTTTGGCTAAATTGAAAGGCAAGGATTGAATCTGAAAATGATCAAAACTTGAGGGACAATAGAAAAATATTTTAAGCTTTAGGCTTATAATTTGTTTTGGTACAATAACACAAAGTTGGTGATTCAAATATACAACTTCAAAATTTAAAAAAAAAAAAAAGCTGAATTCAAGGTGAAAAATATTATATGTTTATTTTTGCCTTATTTATTTATTTTAAAACAGAGAAATGTGATAAAGAGTAAAAGTGTGGAGTACATGCCATTTCTTCTGTCGTTCTTCCTCTTTTTAAATGCTGGAATTTGGTCGGCCTATGCTGTTCTCGTCAAAGACATCTACATTGCGGTAAACTTTACTTTTTTTAATTCAAAACATATGGTATAATCTATTTAGGTCCTCACAAGATTATTATATTGATCCAAATATTAATTTTGACACTTCAATTTTCAAAATGTAATGACGACTAAAATATGTTATAGTTCAAATCTACCCTTTGAATGAGGAAGATTTAGGTGGAGCTTGCCTTGCATCCATTAAAAATAGATGGTATATGTGATGAATGCAGCCTAAACTCCACCAAAATCTTCCTCGGTTTGAATATGCTCATTTTGGCACTCTATATATATATAAAAAAACTTATCAGATTAAATTTAATAGCATAGTTATATCTATTAATGATAATATTATATATTAATGAATATCAGCTACGTATTAATGACTATGAAGGTAAATATTTTAAAATTTGACTATACTTTATAATTATTTTTGTTAAAATAGCATGTCTATTACAATTTTGCATAAATAAATAAAATGGGAGGTTTGAAAATTTAAACAAATGAAAGGACTTGGGTGCAAACTTTCCAATTTCCATATTGTTTAGGTGCCGAATGGAATAGGGTTTGTATTGGGCTTGGCCCAGTTGATTCTGTACGGAATCTACAAGAAGAAGAAGTCAAAGTCAGCAAAATCAACGGAGATGATGGAGGAAGAAGGATCATCACATTTGGTTGAGATGGGAGTGAACGGTGGAGATGATGATGAGAAGAACAGAGGCATAATCAAAGGGCTGAGCCTTCCAAAGCCAATCACAGATAGACAGTACAGTGTCCAAAATATTTTGAGGTCACTTTCTTATGATCCATATGATTTCCACCATATTGGAGCCCTACATGAGGATGATGACGTGGATAATAGGAATATTTGATAGAGGAATTGCGCTCGATATTCAATATTGAAACTTATTTACAAATCTATCTAAATATCAAACTAGTTACAAATCTATTTTTACTAATTTTAAATTTATGAAATTAAAAATATTGATGTCCATTATATCTTTGACTCTTCATAAGTTTTCTCTTTTATTTCTACCCTAATTAAGTGTGTCCATTCGATGAGTTTCCTCAATTTAGGTATAAAACATAATTTCCATATAGAAATTAGATTTTCTTTAATGCAATTAAGAAGTTGATTTTTTTATATTTACATCTTATATTTTGTTCAAAATAACCATTTAACCATTATTCTAGTTTTCTTTTCAATTTTTTTCATTTTTATCTGGTTTATTTACGTTAGATTTGATCACCAAAATGCCCTTTCACAACAATGTTTCTTTTTAATAATTAAACACCAAAGTGTTCTTCACAACAATCATTTTCTTCTTCATTTTTTAAACCTCTTCTGATCATGCATCATAAAGATTTAGGCCTCTTCGGTAAGAAACTGCAAAACCAGACGCCTATTATGGTTTAACTAGGCCTCAACTTTTGATTCGTTTTCGGTTGTGGGCAAACAAAGAATTACAACATCTCCCTTTCATATATTGGTGAGATAACGAAAGAAGAAGGAAGACTATGCTGTCATGAGTGTATCTAAAACAAAACCCTAATTTGAAGATAAAAATATTTACAAAAATACCATATGCATTGTATTATTTTAGTATTACAAAATACGAGTTTTATTTTAGTATCACACAATACATATTCAATAATGTATTATATGCAATTAATACAGGTAACCACTTATATTCAATCTCGGGTATTATTAACAAAATATTGTTTATGACATATAAATGCATATTATTTTAGTATTCCGATTCCGATATTTTTGTTTTGTTTGTGAAACAGTGTTTATAATATTGTTGGTTTGTAATACTTAATGAATAAGGTAGGGGTATTGTTAATAAGAGATACAATATTTATGTAATACTTATTATAATACAATACAATATTTATATGATGTTTATAGTTTTGTAATACAGGTATTAATTATAAAAATGTAAATTATACACTTCTATAATGCTCATATTAGTTTCATTCAAATTTTTAGAAAAACATATTAGTTTCATAAAATAATATTGTTATCAATCCCGTTAAAATTAATTAATGTATATTTGGAAGTCAATAGTACAATATTAAACATATAAATTGGTACAATTTTAAAATGATCAAAATACGGACAATAGTATTATTATGATCGAAAAGTTTGTGCTAGTCTAACAATACCATGACGACAAATGCATTAGGGTGGTATAACACATAATATGGTATTACAAAATGGGTGCAAACATATTAGTTTCATAAAATAATATTGTTATCAATCGCGTTAAGATTAACTAATATATATTTGGAAGTCAATAGTACAGTATTAAACATATAAATTGGTACAATTTTAAAATGATCAAAATACGGACAATAGTATTATTATGAACGAAAAGTTTGTGCTAGTCTAACAATACCATGACGACAAATGTATTAGGATGGTATAACATAATACAGTATTACAAAATGGGTGCGGTGACACATGTATTACCAACCTACACATACTATTATAAAATGTGAATATGATGAACAAAATGTATTATAACAATTGATATCAAATTTCTTTAAAGGCTACGTTAATTTTCACAAAAAAAAAAAAAAAAAAAAAAATATTCAACATGTGTAAGATGTAAACCTTCTAAAAAAATCAAACTAAGGTTTATGAAATAAATAATTTTTTTAAAAAATTATACCCAACCATTTGTTAGAGAATGAAGAATTCTGAAAGATGAAAGAACGGGTATGGAAATTGAGAAACTCTAGAAATTTTAAGAGAATTGTTTTTATATTTTAAATTAAGAAAATTTTGTATTAATAATTAATCTAAAAAGATTAAAATTTGTAATGCACAAATTTAGGAATTAAATAGACGGTTTTAATGTAGTTGGGAGAAAATAGTTAATGATTTTTTTTAAATGCTTTGATATTAATATTAATGGAAGGGTATAGTAACATTTTTCTAAATCTGTATTTTTTTAATTTTTAATCATTTGAATATTTTTGTTAATAATTTCAAATTTAGCTATATTTGTAATTAGATTATCTATTTTTGACTATCCATGTAAAAACCTCTATATAAAAAGACCATATATTATTATTACTATTTTTCCATTGGGACATAGAACTTTGTGTAAACTCTCAAATGTAAACAAACATGACAAACTTTGAAAATTATAAAAAAAAAAAAAAAAAAAAAAAAGTATTTGTGTGTTGAAATAGATGGGGTTCCTCTTTCAGCATTTGACTTCCTTCAAGCCATAGGCAATATAGATAAAGGTTGGATCAGTTGCCCCTTCTTTGTAGTATGCAAAAACCACAGTTCCATCATCATGCATTCCTTCCCCCACAAAACTGCATAAAACACAAACAATAACTCGTTACTTAGTCGGTCTTCTCTTTAGATCGGATCGAGACATTTTATAAATCAACTTACACATAACTCAACTATTATCACATAATAAACTACCTGACCCCTACAACATTCATTAGTTAAGTGACTACTATAAATTGTATCTAATTTTTTCGTTTTCTAAAACACTCTCGACCATTTAAACCTTATTTAAGATGGTCAACTTTGACAATTATCCAATTCAATTCAATCGAGTCTAATGGAGCCATAGACCTGTAGCACTTCGTGGATTTGAACTTATAATCGGAGGTCCTAAGTGTTGAGAATCCCACATTGATAAGGTGAAGATATCAATCAAGAAGTGTTTATAAGATAGGTAGACTACTCTTCTCATTACCAATTGGGTTTGAGATGTATATTCACACTATTTACACTTAAAATATCATATTTGTATTTATCGTATTATTACATTGTATGGAGGTTCAGAATCTGACCCAAAATCTGTGTAACAATGAAGATATTTTTGTCTCTTATAAAAAGAAAAAACTTACAATTGGAGGTCTTTGATCATGGAAAGCAAGTACTTGGTTGCATCAGGAATGTGCTTCTTGAACAGCTCTTGTTTCTCTTCATCCAACTTGGGAGTTAGCAACTTGATGTATCTTTTCATGTATGTGATAAATTGCTTCTTGTCAAATGGAGGTTGTTCCTAATTAAAACATGACAATTTCCTTATAGAGCAATTGAAAAAAAAAAAAAAAAAAAATCTAAAAATAGGTAAACAATTTCTTTACCTGAAGTCTAAAGGTGTCAACAATGTCCACAACCTTCACAGCTTGTTCATCCACACCTTCATCTTCATCAACGCCTTCGGCAGACGGGTTCGCCCCGATGTCTACGTCGACCGCTCCTTGAACAACCCACTGTCATCCAAATGCCAAAACCATATAAGCCCGAGAGGAAAATAGAAGGGGTTTTTGCAGGAATATACCAAATTGATAAAATATTTACAACACTGCTAAGCAAATTTAAAAAATTTAGCAACATAGTCAAATATACAATACTTTTTATACTAAATAATTAATACATAATACAATATGACGAGTATTATTTATATTGTATATTTAATTATGGATGCTAAAAAATTTTAATTTAAATTATTTTGTAAAATTTGACTATGGAGTACAATTTCCCAAAATAGAATTTGTATGAAAAAAAATTAGTTTCCTTGCCCCTTACCTTTCCTTCCACTTCCCACAACATTCCATTCTCAATTTCCTTGTATGGAAAAGAATCTGATAGAAGTTCATCACCTGCAATTCCATAAATGAAGACTCTATAACTAATTCCAAATTTAATTCAACCTAAAAATTTATAAATTGGCTAAATTTAACTAAATCAACCTTTTAACACGGGCAAAGCTCTAATAAGAGATAATAAGTTCGAATCATCCACCTTAATTTGTTAATATATTAAAAAAAAAACTCTGGCTTGAAAATTGAAATCAATATAACCACTTATTCTCATATCATATTAAATCATCAATAATCAATTTATAAATTTAAATTGATAAGATTTATAAATTGTAAAAGGTACTACTCTTAATGGTCTATATTGACTTAAGGTTTATTGTATTTTAAACACTATCCAGCGAACCAAGAAAGCATGTCTCAAACGTCTCATGAAACTACGTCGAATCATTCATCAACCCAAAAATTTAAGTAAATAGATAACATTCTCTGTGAGAGAACATGGGGTTCCACCACAAAACCAATTGGTAATGAGGGGAGTAACTCATATCTCTTTTATATTGATGTTGGACTCTCCCACTTTCCAATGTGG
>JBBMEF010000008.1:441986-482408 GCA_037832685.1 Sicyos baderoa
AATAGTGTTTGATAGAATCTATAAAAAAAAAGTTGCTATATTTGCAATATTTTTAAAAAGTTGCTATAATTCTAATGGAGACTAGGAAATTTGTCATACAACGCAAATTCCCAATTATTTATATATTTAAAAATAAATGATTAAAAATAAGTTATTTTTAGTAATTAGAAATGAATGATAAAAAATTAGTTGTTAAAATAAAAAAAAAAAAAATTTATCTTGAATAGTTTGAAATGAATCATTAAAAATAAATAGTTTTTTTTTTTTTTTGTTAATAGTTACAAATGTGGAATTGTTTTAAGTAACTACACTTCTATGAATGTGATTTTAAAGAGTATTTGGTAACTAGTCAATTAAAATTATCTTTCATCTACAAATAGACACCTTAAAAACCATTATGAAGTAGCTTTTTTAAGTTGATGAGTTAATTTATGATATCATCTACCTAAAAATTAATTTTTTTGAATTTTTTTGACATCTAAATATTATAAAAATGTGAGTTAAAATACGCACAAGACTAAATAGTCATAGATATAAACAAAAAATAAACACCCTAACAGTGGCGTATTTTAAATAAAAATAAAAGAGCTTTTACTATACTGCAGCACACATTAAATGCTTAGTTTGGAGGACCATCACGATGGTCTTCCCAAGGTTTTTTTTAAAATCATCTTCCCAAGGTTATATTATAAATTATTATATATACTTTCTAACTTATTCTCTCTCTATACATATATAACTTATTTTTAATCACTTTTTTTTTTTGATGTCCTCATTATTCGGGCCAGCTTGCATGCACAAGCACATCTCGACTAATGTCACGGGTATACTGTCTCACTATATAATAGTTGATTGCCAAAAAAATTCGTAAATATTAATTTGAAATTAATTCTTAGATAGGGGGTCACCATAAAATTTGAACAAGTAATTAGAAATGAATGATAAAAAAAGAGTTGTTAAATTAAAAAATTATCTTGAATAGTTTGAAATGAATTATTGAAAATAAATAGTCAGGAATGATTTATTTTTTTTAATAGTTACAAATAGGAAATTGTTTTAAGTAACTACACTTATATGAATGTGATTTTAAAGAATATTTGGTAACTACTCAATTAAATTTGTCTTTCATCTACACAAATAGACACCTTAAAAATCATTATGAAATAGCTTTTTTAAGTTGATGAATTCAATTTATGATGATCACTTATTTATAAATTAATTTTCTTCAAATTTTTTTGGAATTCAAATGTTATAAAGACATTAGTCAAAGTACGCAAAAACTAGATTCCACAATCATATATATATATATAAGAAAACACCCTAACAGTGACGTATTTCAAATAAAAATAAAAGAGCTTTTACTATACTGCAGCACACATTGAATGCTTAGTTTGGAGGACCATCACGATGGTCTTCCCAAGGTTTTTTATTTTTTAAAAATCATCTTCCCAAGGTTATATTATAAAGTTATTATATATACTTTTTAACTTATTCTCTCTATATATATATACACTTGTTTCTCAAAAATAATAAAATTATATATATATATATATTTTTTTTTTAACCTCCTATCGAAGAATCAGTATTATAATCACTTTCCCCTAATTTGTACTCAGAACAAAAAAAAAAAAAAAAACTTTTTAACCTTTTTAAATGGATTTTCTCGGGATTTTTTTTCTTAAGAATACTTGAATAAAACTTAACTTTTAAAAAAAAGATCGATAGCATCTGATTATTTGAATTTACGAGCGCGCTCCGTAGAAGTAAACATTGGTGGTGCCCACATGTTTATTCATCATTAAATCGGGAAAAAAAACATTGGTGGTGCCCACGTGTTTATTCATCAATACTAGGGTGAATAAAGCAACAATTTAAATTATCATGAAACGATTGAATCAAGTAATAATAATAATAATAATAATAATAAATATCATAAAATGACTTAATGATAAAAAAAGGTCTTAAAGTGTGTAAGTTGATAGCCTCAATCTATAATAATTACATGTAATTAATTTCTTACAATTTTTTTTTTTTTTTTTTTTTTTGTAAAAAACAACATTTTAATGTGATATTATGTATTATATAGTAACATATGTATGAATTTATCTATGTTTGTAATATAATTTCGATTGGATCATTAGGTCAGTCTATGATGATTTAAAATTAGTTTAATAATTATTTTAATCAATATACTTTATGTAATTAATAATTTTGTTATCTTCATAAATAAAAGTAAGTACTATTGAAATATTATAGATAAAAGTGTTTGATTTTGAAACAAATGAACCAAATTTAACATAGACTCCAAAATTATTATATATACTTTTCGACTTTTTAAAATTAATCATCGATAACATTATATCGCCATAGCACAATATTATTCATACTTATGGTAAGTGATAGTTATATACGAGATATACCACACGAGTATGAAAACCAATAATTTTTTTATCATTCTTACCGTTGGGTAAACAAACTATTTTATATTACTAAATTAAGAGGAAGATCTTAAATATATATATATATAGGGTTTATTGATATGAGATATTTTTTATAATGAAGGAGACAACATCTTCATTGATATGAGATATTTTTTATAATGATAAAAAATAAAATCATATAGGGTGAATCCCAAAATGATCACTATAATATCAAAATGAAGGATATACATTAATCTAAGTACCATACTCACTTATTTAAGACATTTTTGTACTTTTTTTAGCATTTTTGTATGCCCGTGACATACGTCTAAGTAACTCACAACTTATTTACTACTTAAATCCCTTTACATAGATGCTCAAATAAGAGTATGATATTTAAAAATATGAGATATTCCTCTCCATAACAACAGTTATAGGAATACGCTTGACATGACAATTACAAAACTTTCTTTTTATTTTATTTTATAAATAAATATATAAATAATTAAATAACACACATTACTTAAAATGTTTATTAAAGGGTATTTGCCCTATTTTATTCAAATTGGTCCTAGTCACTATGGGCATGTTTGGCTATGGTGGGAAGAGAAAAGAAAGGAAAGGAAGGGAAGAGAAAAAAAAGGAAGGGAAGTGGAAGTAAATTTATGTTTGGTAGGAAAAGAAAGGAAACGATAATAAATTTATGTTTGGTAAGAAAGAAAAAGAAGAGAAGTGATAAATAAATTTATGTTTGACAAGAAATAAAGTGAAGTGATGTGATGTTTATATATAATAAAAATAATATATGTTTAATTTGTTAATATAATATTTATTTTCAATATCATTCAAAAGCTTATTTAATTTTAATTGTTATTTAAATTAATTTAAAATTTAGTATATTATTATAAAAATTCAAAATAAATAAATAAAAATAATTAAATGTAATAATTATTATAAAAAAATAATTAAATGGATAAATCAACCTAACTTTTATGAAAAAATGTTAAAAATCTCAAATAAAAAAATAAAAATGAAAATAAAAATAAAGTAATAGCATAATTAATATAATAAAAATCAAGTTTAGAAACTCAAATGAAAATTATAAGATAAAAAAAAACTAGTTTAATTATTTTGAGTAATTATATTTTATATTCTATATTCATATAATATATATTTATAGATTTTTACAAAATATACAGAAAAATTTTCTAAATAATAAAATTAATATTTATTTTTATATTTCAAAAAATGAAGTAGTTGGTAAAAATTAACCATCTTTATTTTTATTTAAAAGATAGTTCAAGTTGATAAAAACAATAAATAGTTTAAGGAAAATCAAAATATACCTCAAATAAAATTATATAAATTGAAATTAAAAACACTAATTTTTAATATTTTAAAAGAGAGTTAATGTTCAAATTTTAGTTTTGATAATTTATCATTTATTAAATCTTATTTTGAAATAATTGTAAATATAAAAAAAGTACAAATATAAAAAAATTGAAATTAAATACTTTCAACAAAAAAAATTTAAATTAAATGTATTAAGTATAAAATAAAAAGATATTTAACAAAAATAAAAATAAAATAAAATCGCAAAATTTAAAAAAAAAAGAAAAAAGAAAAAAGAAAAAAAGTTGGCCACGCGTGGCGCGTGAGCTCCACGTGCCATTTTGGCCTGGGTTAAAATAATCTGATGGGCCAACCGCGTAGGACTAGGTTAAAACATCTTTTCCCATGTTGATCCACCAAAGATGTCCTATCACTTTCATAATGTCATGTTCTTGATAATCACATTTTATAATAAACAAATAGATTTCGTATTTTTTTTCAAAAATAATTAATAAGGTGATTAAAAAATTGAACGGAAAAAAAAATCCGATATGATTTAGCGGCATTAAGAATTAATCATCATTCTCATATATTAGGGTCAACTTCCCATATCTCACACATATTCTCACGTGATCAACTATAAAAAAAATATTGTTATTATTATTTAAGTTGAACAACTATTAAAATAGAAAATTCATCTGTGATTTCTTAGTCATAAACTATTATACCTCTAAATTATTGTTACGTAATTTACTTATTTGTTCAACAATACTTATTATATAGTTATATTTTTATTTTTAAAAACCACCACTGAAATTTTATAAATGAAAACAAGTCGCATGCTAAAATTAAAGTCAAACGAAGAATTTATATACATTAATTTTCACCGGAAAAGTTAGTAGCGTAATAATTTAATTGTTTGGTTGTGAATCAGTTCAACACCAGTGTCACGGGTTCGAACCAGAGAAGAGCTGGTATTTGTAATTCCCCCAATTTATACTCAGAGAAAAAAAATCCAAAAAATAAAAAAATCCAAACAAATACTCATGCAACCAATTTTTTCTCTCATGCTTAGATCCTTACACATTTCAAGAAATCTACCAAAGTTATATTATTTAATATAGCGTGACAATAGTTAGATGTTGATTAAAAAATGTATTCCAAATAAAAAGCAATCAAAAGTTAATATTTTAATTATAAGGACTTCCCACTTTAACTAACTACACAATAATAATAAATAATATAGTATTTAAAGTGTGGTTTAATATAGGAACAATCATTTTTAGATTATTATCGAAAGAGACTTTACTTAATAATTTTATTATTTGGTGGTAATCTAATTCAATACCACATGATCACGAGTTTGATCCCGAAATTCGATATTACCTCTCATTTATTTAAGCAGATCTATGTTTCATGTTTGAGTTAACAGTCATGGCGTGTGCTCAGAGACCTAAGATGCATTGCTTGTTGGAAAGTTGATGCAGTTATTTGCATATCATAAGAGGTTTGAAGTATTGTTTTGCACTGAAATAGCTCTTTGAGATAGCGCAGATAGTTAAGCTTGTAAGATTATGATGGCGAGGTTCTTTACTGCCCTGGTAAAGCTTTTGTGGTTACTAGTAAGTTCAGTTCATCTTTTCTTCCACAGACAGATGGTCGGACAGAGAGAATCAGTTAAATCTTGGAGGTTATGATGAGAGCCAGTTAGTTATGCTATTCATGCAGAGGTAACTGGATGTATTTGTGGGAGCTTGTCTGATTTGGTTATTAGTTTGATGTTCATGCGACACCGTTTGAGGCATTGGATTGCAAGAGTTGTGGATCACGAGTTCCTATGGGTGGGGTTTGATGGAGAAAGTTGTTATAACTGAAGTTGTTGCAGTTGCTGCACTTGCATGGAGGTTCTTGCTAGAATGCTTTTAGTTTTCGGCCGTCAGAAAAGTTGTGCAGACGTTCGTTATAGAGGTACACAGTTTGAGGTGACTAGTCTTGTGTTCTAAAAATGACATTGATGTGGGGAATGCAGATATTTGAGATTAAGCGGAGTATAAATTGTTTGGTCTTTTGTGATTCTCGAGTGAGTTGATGCAGTGTGGTGTCGTTTAGTGGTTTCCATTGTTGTTGCAGTGCATATTGTGTTCCATATTCATGCTTTACCAGTATGTTTCAGGCTGGGTTCATGTTTACGATCATGAGATTTTGGAGCTAAATGAGAAATTGTCTAATCGAAGAAGCTTGTTTAGGTTTTGGATCGAGACCATGGAGTTTTAAAGATCAGTGAATTTGCTCTTGCTAGAATGTGGTTGGGGAGGTTTTATGTTCTCGTTTTGCTGGGTTATTTGAGCCTTAGTCAACTTTCCAGGACGAAAGTTTTCTAAGGGGGGAATATTGTAATAACTCCATTTGGGTGTGTTAAAAGAGAATATGGTTTATTTGAGGTATTAAGTGCAATTTTGTAATAAATTGAGAAAGAAGGGCATTTTGGTCATTCCAAGATGAGATATTTAACCCATTGTTTGAGAGCACAAAACCCTAGGCCGAAGCACTGTTCATCTTCGAGTTTTGGAGCCGGCGTTTGCCGGAAGTCGCCTGCTGAGTCGAGTGTCGTCGGCTGTTGAGATGGATTGGAGTTGGTGCGCAGCTGAGTGGTCGTTGTGGGTTACGTGGCCGTCGCGTCTGAAGCTCGTCGCTGGAGTGGGTCACGTCGTCGTCGATCTAGGATCGGAGAAGTAGCGTCGTGAAGCTGTCGTTGGTTGCGCGTAGATCTATGCGTGTTGTTGCAGTGGAGTGCGCGTGCGAGGTCTGCGTGGAGGAGTCGAAGCTTGCGTCGTCGCTGCAGATCGGAGCCGGTTCGAGGCTGCCGCGAGCTTGTCGTTTGGGTTTCGGCGCCAGTAGCTGTCGGGTTTGCGTGGGTCCTGAGTTGGTATGAAAAGGAACGGCGTCGCACCGCCGTAGAAGAGATCGAGCCGCCGCCGCAAGCATCAGCCGCCATTGGAGTTGAGGTGAGCTCTTTCCTTTCTTTGATTTTAGGGTTGTAGGTGTTTTGGGTCTAAAATGAAGAAGAATGTGGGTGGTTAGTGGTGTGTAAAGTCATTTTAAGTTGGGTTTGAGTTATTCCAATTGAGAATAAAGGTTGTTTGTCTCCAAGCTTAAGGATATTTAATTGGTGTTTGTTTGCTAGTTTATGGATATTCAAGTTATGGCTTAAGGGGTTTGGCTTGGAGTATAAAGACATTCTATTTGAGCTTTAAGCTTGTTTGTTTAGTGGTGTAAAGTCATTTAAATAAGGATTAGAGGTTGTTTGGTTCAGGTCGAAACTTCTTAAAATGATGGTTTATCTAAGCTTGTTTGTTTGTTGGTTTATGACTATTTAAGTAATGGATTAGGCTGTTTGGCTACACGATTATGTTATTCAAGTGATGGTTTATGCTAGTTTGGTTAGTGGGTTAAGGCCATTCAAGTTGTGATGCGAGGTTGTTTGGCTAACGATTTAATATGTACTTAAGTGTGGATTCAATTGTTGTTCGGTTATGGGTTTATTGACTGTTTGGCTTGGGTCAAACGGTTTGGGTTTTGACCTTTGATTTGGTTGACCAGATTTGTCTCGAGCTGTCTTCATGTCTTCGAGCTGAATTGGAAACTCGGGTTGACTACCCAGATTCGACCAAGGTAAGGGCATCCTCCAACTAACTCTAGACCTAAACTGATAAATTGAACGTGATAAGTATGACTGATGAATGGATACACAGATTTTGTTATTATTATATGTTGCTTCGTTGGGGTGTTGACCCGTCATTGTATTGAGCGTGAATAAGAAACCCTTTAATTGTTTTGGATTGATTACCCATTTGTGCTGCTTTAATTATTATATGTTGCTTCGTTGGGGTGTTAACCCGTTATTGTTACGAGGGGTTCGCCCATTTATATTGAAGGGTTCGCCCAATTATATTGAGGGGTTCGCCTAATTGATACGAGGGGTTCGCCCATTTATATTGAGGGGTTCGCCCAATTGTATCGAGGGGTTCGCCCAATTGCTTAAGGGGTTTCATACCCAATTCTTTTGTATGGGGTCTATGTGCCCAAGGATCCTTACTGAGTTAAGACTCACCCTTTTCTTCTGTGGTGTTCCACAGGTACTCACGAGTTGCACCGGGAGGGACGATTGGAGCTGAGAGACCATGGGATGGCGTTATCTTGATCATCGAGTCTTGTTTTATCTCTTTAAACGTTCTCCTTCCGCATGAACTGAATTTTATGTCATTTACATCTTTATTTAAGGGTACCCGAACTAGTTGATTTTGAAATGTATTTGCGATGGAATTCGAGGTGTATTTATTCGTCTTTATAAAAGGAAGTGGTTCAACTTGCCTCGCGTATTCCGTTTTAATACATGCATGTAGAGTAACGGCCTAGCTTGAGACTATAGGATGGATCGGGTCGTTACAATCATTAATATAGTATTATCATTATTACTGTATTATCATAAATAATAATGCTCGTGGTTCCTAACTTTTTTTTTTCTTTTCAAATGACTATATTTATGATTACTAAATTTGACTAATTTTGTAAGTTTTTTAATTTATAAATTATTGTTATTAATACTAAATGTATTTTATTATTAATATATATTAATATTTTATGTCTAGTCATTAATACCGTATTAATATTTGTTCAATATTTAAGTCTTATATTAATAAGTAGTAGGGTGAGCATTGATTTGCCGACTAGTTTGAAGTGTGTCTAATATCGGAAGTTTTTCTTCTCCAACACCATACATGGGCATCTCTGTCGTCGAACATGAGTGTCTCCACATCTGAAGGTTTACTCCGACAATTGCATTTACGATAACAAAACTTCATGTCTATGACTTTTCTACCTCGTGTTTGAGAGCTTTTATTTTATTTTTTCCAACAAGTACCCAACAACTTTACAATGTGGGGGCGCCAATGTGAATGTTCAATAAGAAGCAAAATGAGCAAGACATTGAGATAAAAGAAAAATATTAAAGATATATTTGTACTTCAATAAATATTAATTAATTAAAATAAAGAAATATGATTGAAAAATATAAAAAATAAAATATCAAAAGTTGTCTTAATGAAAATAAAAATATTCTTGGATAAAATAACTAATTTTCTATTTTTATAAATAGTTTCTATTTTCTATAAATAGAAAAGAGAAAAACTGGAAAGAGATGAGTGAAGAAAAAAACAAGATGTATTAATTGCAATCAAAGCTGGCGGTAGAGTAAGTGGAAAAAACTGCTGAATCCAATAAATGAGGAGGAGTAGTAAAATAAAGTGATAAGTAATTTAATAATTGACGCGAGAGTTTAAAATTAGAAGTGGACACAAATAATTTGTGTGGTGTATTGATGATATACCACCCACCATCCCCAGTAGACCCATTTCCCAACAAAAACATTTTAAGAATGGAAATTACTCAGACACATTTTAGTATAAAAGTCCATCCTTTGTGGAACAAGTCCCATAGCATAGCACTTCACTCTTACTGTCAATGGAAGAAATAATAGTCCCCGATAATTGGAGCTTTGACGACCTCGAGTTTGTCAGAACCCTGCTCAACTCCGACGACATTCAATCACCCGCGGAGTTAGAAACAACCCCACCCAGGAAATCTAAACGGGGCCGGAAAGACAACGCCGTCAACCACGTGGCGGCGGAGCGCCAGCGGAGAGAGAAGCTCAACACCAGATTCTACGCGCTCCGGTCGCTGGTCCCCAACGTGTCCAGAATGGACAAGGCGTCTCTCTTATCCGACGCCGTTTCCTACATTAATACGCTCAAGGCCAGAGTGGACGAGTTGGAGTTGCAATTGGAGAATCAGAGCACCCTCACTCCCGTCCACCCGACCCAACCCAACCGCAACCATACCGCCATCCGGTTCGATGTGGAAGTTAAAATCATCGGACCGCATGCCATGGTGCGATTTCAATCCCCCAATGAGAACTTCCCTGCAGCGGTTTTAATGGCGGCGCTTCGAGATCTACGCTTCCACATTCACCACGTCACCATTGCCATGGTTGACGATTTGATGCTTCAAGATGTTTTGATTAAGCTTCCCCATGGCATCTCCACCAATGAAGCACTAGAGTCAATGATTACCCAAAAACTAATTTAATGATATCATGTATCACATAATCACTACTTAAGAGTTCTCATTAATTAAAAAAAAATAATAATAATAACTACAACATTTCTAATTCAACAATATGAGCTTTATTGTGGTGCACGACTACTTTTAATAAGGAAAGAGAATTCGAACATGTAACCTCATGATTACTAGATCGTACAAGATGTCAATAGAATTATCTACTTTTGCCATATAAGATTGAATCTTATTGACAACTAACCTCAGTCCCAAAAGTCAATATTCGAATCTATTATTCTAAATATTACATTCAATTAAAATAAGATCAACCAAATCTTCTCTATTTCTTTTTCTTTTTCTTCTTCTTCTTTTCAATATGGGTCTCTATGCTTTCAGGTTTCAAGTATTAAAATTTGATATTTATAACTTTCCATCAATTTTAATGTAACAACCCACCTTTTTCCATCACATAAATTAAGTTAGTTAATTGATTTTAGTGTAATTTAAAATAAAATAACGGTTTGCTTAGTCGTGAAGGGGTGAGTCAGCACATAAATAAGTGGATCTGTGATTTCAGTTTTAGCACGTTTTGCGATCGATTAGAAACAATTAACATTTGTTGAGTGTCACCTCACGTTCCAGAAGTCAGAAAACCGCTCTCATCGATCAAATCAGCAATCCACCTCTAGAATCCCTCCCAAAATTTACCAAATCTCAAGTTGTTCCTCCATTATTGCGTTACGGGATCGTGATTTTAGCTTTCGGGCCAGTTTGTGATTTTTGGGTGTGAAGAATCGGAACCAGATCATCCCGAGCGGCTAAAAAATTCAAGTATTGGCTTGGAAAATGTTAGTTTTGATTTATGGATTAAATATTTGGAATTAGAATCGAAATCGGATTGAAAATCAAGTATGTTTTGTGAAAACATGAGAAAAACGGGAGTTTTTGGGGAATTATGCGGCTGTACCGAACCTGAGGAGCGCGTCCAACCCTAGCTCCGAGCCGCCCAAAATCGCAAGATCTGTCCGAGCCGAAAGCCGAAGCACGCGCGCGGTGCGTTCCATTCGAGCTTGCACCCAAGCCTCCAGCTAAGCGCGCCTGCCGACCGATTCACCCGAACCAAGTGTCAAGCCTCGCAACTGTCCGATCCGTCCGAACCAGCGACCGAACCGTACGTCCGCACCGAGCCGGAGACCGAAGCGCGTCGACCGCTGGATCCACTCGAACCTGTTGTTCGCGCGTCCGATTGTCGACACGTGTCCCGAGTCTGCCAAGCGTGTCGTTGACCCACGTGTTGCCGCCGCCGCCGTCGTCTCCACTGCCGTTGATCGCCGCCATTGAACGGAAAATACAGAACCTCAATTTTGGGTAATTTCATCGTTCTAAGTCCGTTTTTTGCAGTCTAAGGTGCTGGTTCTGACCCATTTGTGTATTTTAGGTCACGTAAGTGTGTAAAGGCTTATGAATAGCCCTTTTTCAGCTGGATCGTTAATCCTTGGGAAGTTCGGCCAAGGTAGGGGAGTTATGTATAATTTGATATGTTTAAATGTCGAGCATGCTAGTTTTGAACATAGTATTTCTTGTTTGAAATCTTGATAGGTGATGTAGTGCACGTAATCTTTATTACATGTATTGTATGTTTGAAAAATGCAATTACTATTGAGGGGTTCAGCCAATTATCTTGAGGAGTTCGCCCAAACTATTGAGGGGTTCGCCCAACTATCTTGAGGGGTTCGTCCAAATTACTCTAAGGGGTTCACCCATTTTCTATGAGGGGTCTAGTGCCCAACGTTACTAGTTTGTTATTTGAGATCTCGCACCCAAAAGCTTGATTAATTGTTAGGAAAGAGCCTTACTGAGTTTATGAACTCACCATTTCTTTTCTTCTGTGGCGTGTCCGCAGGTACCCACGTGATGTACCGGGGTGGCTGACTGATGCTGAATGATCATGAGATAGGTTTAGATGGCTTCATAAGATGATAGATTCATTTCCGCGAATGATGTTGTTCAAACTAGGGAGTTCTAGTTTTATTAAATTTGTTATTTGTCCTTACTCTTTTTTTAAGGGGTGCCCCTACCGTTGTTCGTCATTTAAATTCCGTTTGCAATCCATTTTGAAATAAGAATAAAGTTTTTTGAGGTGGTTAATGCTAGTATTTAATTTGTGTTCCGTTTTAAAATGATTGCTTAGTAAAGACCTAGGTTTAGACCCCTGTTTCGGGTCGGGTCTTTACATTTAAAGGCTAGAGGTTTGTTTTATGGATGTTTCTTTAATTTTTCAATAAAAATTTATTGAAAAGGTTAATTTTATGTTGATTTCATTGTTTGGTGATAATCCAGTTCAGTAATACGATCAATAAACCGGTCAATAATGAACATCTTGATTTTTTTAATCATGCCACCTAACAATTATCAAGGTAAAATATAAGTTGCGAGTATGTGATGGGAAGAAAGTTATAATTTAATTTTCATAATTTTAAAAATTCGAATTTAGTTTATATGATTTGAAGAGAGTTAGAATTCAGTCTCG
The DNA here is from genome assembly GCA_037832685.1 of Sicyos baderoa. Lineage (NCBI taxonomy): Eukaryota > Viridiplantae > Streptophyta > Magnoliopsida > Cucurbitales > Cucurbitaceae > Sicyos > Sicyos baderoa. The sequence continues at coordinate 454,383 of JBBMEF010000008.1, forward strand.
ATGGTTTTAAAAAATATAAAATATAGTATTTATCGTAAGCAATCGCTAGCGTATTAAATAAATACATGGGAATTCACTATTCATACATTGATTTTTATAATTTTTGTTGTTCGATGTCTTTAACTTATTCATTATCTTAGTCAACATTCTGTTATCTCACTAACGGTTATCTAAATGACTAAAATGAAGTATTATTGAAATGTTAAGGATGTAAGTGCTTGATTTTGAAACATAAAGACTAAAGTGAAACTTCAACCAAAAGTAGGGACTAAAAAGATTGTTTTCCCTAAAAAATATATTTTTTGAGCTTTTCGAGTTTGAAATTTAAAGGGCTAGTTCATTGGCAAGATTGTTTTCCCTTAACACTACATGTATGTGAATAGTTCTATTTTAGATGTCTACAAACACTAGTCATTGGTCAAAATCGACCATTTATGATATTGTTCTGTTACTATTTTGATTTTTTATTAAAAAAATGAAATTCTTTACTATTTTGATTTTGATTAAACTTGTGAAGCTTCAAATATTACAAGGCCCATAACTTTGTCCATATCTTCAAATATTACAAGACCCATAATCTTAGTCCATAGCTTCAGATATTACAAGGCCCATAACTGATCACTAAGCTTCAATTATTCGATCAAATGTTAATGTTTGGACTGATCTTTAGTATAACTCATTTGAAACTTGAATCCGTCATTGGATTGAAATAAACATGAAGGCTCCTTGTCTGTAATATGTATATATGTATATGTTTAAAGAATTATCATGAATTGCAATCCAGTGAAACCATCCCAATATAATTTATTGTCAGTTTTAAACAAACACTACATTAGGATGTTCTTTGTCTTTTGACAAAATTAGTATTATTGTTTTTTTTTAACAAATCCTACCTAGTTTAACTAATATGTTAACAAACAAGATTTCAAAATATACCAGAGAACAAATATCACAAATTCTAGAGACATATTTAAAGGTAGAGAGTTAAATAGTGAGTTTTTTTTATGGAGTATTGAACCCAAGATGACGTTTAGTTTTATAGTGAATTGGTGGGTGGATTAGAATATTTAACTTTTTAGTTGTTGTATGTGTATCAAATGAATAGATCGGTAGCGCAGTTAATTATCATGATTTGGGTCTCTTTCCCCAAGATATATACTAAAAAAAACTAATGTACGTGTCGGTTATCATTTTTTTCATCACATGTTTGACTTGTTTTAATTTTTTTTTAAATCAATCATATTTAGAATTTAAATCCAATTATAAAAATAGTTAGTTTTTATAATAAGAACAATAGCCCATCAACATAAACGTATATGAATAAACAAGTCATATGTTCGATACCCACCACTGATACATTACAAATATTTTCTACATTCTCAAATTGAGTATGCATCCACCATTTCGTTTCGTTTTGTTTCAAAATACCCTTCTTTATGCTCTATATAAAAATTACAATATTCGTATTTAAACTTTTTTATGAACATTTTAAAACTAGCTTTGAATTATAAATGTTTTTAATGTTAGACAAACATTTTAGTTATCCTCCAATAGTTTTTGCTATTCAATGTTAGAAGGAAGTTTTACTCTAATGATAATTTTGAAACATTTGTAAAAATTCAAAATTTATATGGTAATTTATAAAATAAATATATAATTTTTTAAACAAATAGAAAAGTTATTTATTATTTTGTTTTATATCAAATTTACTCCTTACATTTTTTAATGTATTGAGTTGAAGCCAACGGTATAGCCTCGTCCTCACCAAGAGGGTAAGGCCAGGCCAGGCCAGTCACATAAATGTGTGCCCCTACTTTCTAAAATCAATCTTTTAACTCAATCCATTTCTTTTTAACTAAATTATAAAAGAATACAAACAAACAAAAAAAACCTTAAAATTAACATCACATGACCAGCGTTTTAACTCATCGTATTAAATTGTTATTGAAATTTGTGTGGCAAACATTATACAATGTATAATCTCTTCTATTTCGAGTGTCTAGATATACTTAAAATCCAAAATTCAACTTGAAACCAATTCACATAATAACCGTCAATCAATATTATTAATTATTTTTATTGACAAATTAATTAAAATTAACAAAATTTCTAAAAAAAAAAAAAACAGTCCATTTCTTATTACCTATCATCGACAATATTATTGTACCAATCACGAATCGGACGGTCCAAATTTCAGATAAAATAAACAGTGGATTTGGTTTTTTGTTTGTTTTTTTGTTTGTTCCCCATCCCCAAATCCATCTTCCTTTTTTTATGTATCTTTGTCTGAACAAAGAAAACCCATCTTCTTCTCTCTTTGTTCTTCAAAAATTCTCTCTGTTTGTTCACCCACTTCCCTTTTTTCTGTTTCTCTTCCCTTGATTTTGATTTTGATTTTGATTTTAGGAACACCCTTTTCTTTTTTATCCCTTTTCCACGAATTTTCCCTTTACTTGCGTGTTTGGGCAACGATTTGCTTGTCTTGTTCTTCAATTGTTGGATTAGGGTTTTTAGATTGTGATTTTTACATGGGTTTGGGTATCGACGACGATCCGGTGGCTGAAGATGGCGATTATGGCGACGGAGGACGTGGCGCCGGTGGTGGGAAATCCTTTGGTTCTGTCCCGTGCTCGATCTGTCTCGATGTTGTTGCCGATTCTGGGGATAGATCCTGGGCTAAGCTTCAATGTGGCCATCAATTTCATCTTGGTGATTTTCTAACTTCTAATTGAAGATTTTAGAGGAATCCCCTTATTTGCCCCTCCCCCTTGTTGAAATTCTATATGTTGAGATCTTCAATTTTGTTGGAATTTGGATCCTCTTGATTTTAGATCTGTTCTTATTTTATGTGATGAAGTTGGAACTCTTGAAGTTTGTGTTTTTGTTGTTTTTATTGGTTTAGATACACACACACACACACATATATATATATATTCTCCTCTTTGGTTGGTTTGTTGATTGTATTTGCTTTGTTTTCTTAGATTGCATTGGTTCAGCATTCAACATTAAGGGGTCAATGCAATGCCCCAATTGCAGAAAAATTGAAAAAGGTCAATGGCTTTATGCCAATGGCTGCAGGTCGTTTCCAGATTTTAATATGGATGATTGGACCCATGAAGAAGATCTTTATGATCTAAGCTACTCGGAAATGGTAAGCTATTGTCTTTCGTTAATTGATTTATGTACGTTGTGGGTATCGATGAGAATTTTCGATCATCAGGGCATTGAGTTAAGAAGAAGAGGAAGTTAAACTAACCGGGAAGTGATAATTTTGATGAAAACATTTCCTTTCACTTTGGAGAATGTTCTTCCAACAATTTTAGATTTTAAATTGCATAGTCAAAAGAAACGTCTTTAAAGGAGATGGTCGATAGTTTAAATTAATTTTCAATGAAATTTGTCTTTCTTTTTTCATTGTGCTTTAACAACTTTACAAGTGCATTTATGCATTTGCAACACCAAATGTGTAGGGCATTAAATTACACCAAGCATGAGAAAAGACAGAATGTATTCCTATCGATGTATTGCGATACGGAGACTGCGCCCATTTGTAAATTGTGTCTTTACTCTCTTTTCTATCAATAGATAAAATATTTGACAACTTTTACCTTCAGTATATTTGTTTCAGAAAATGGATATATGTTTGTATTAGCACATTTAACCTCAGGTTAACAATATGAGTTCTTATTTTTGGTAAGTGCAAGTCTATCTACAATTTCAAAGCACTTTTTTAGAAAGGGTTGGGAAGAATTTGGAAACTAGGTTGTCTAGGAAATCCGAAAATGTTCATATTATGAATAGCGTTATAGCGGTGTTGTACAACTATAAAAGACTATTAAAATCTGTACTATTTGTTATGGTGGTGCTCAACTACTAGTTGCCTTTTGAGAATTCCTTGACTTAAAATCTCGAGCATCGTAAGATGATGAAGGAAATTCTCCTACATACTCCTTTTGATTGCCCACACAATGTATTTTTTTGTTGGTTTTTTTGAATACTATAAAGCATTTGGTCAGGAAGAACTAGGATTCTGTTGGCCACTTAGTGATCTTGGGAATCATCCCACTGCAATGCCTCTTTTGAGACCATATTTCAAGTTTTTCTTTTTGATTTTAGATAACAAAAATTATGGCTCCTTGTCTAGTCACTTATTATTGGTCTTTTCTTTTAATTACTTATTGTTGCACTTTTATGGTCTGTCATGTGTTTGGTTGGCTAATCTTTTTGTGGCCTTAGGTAGTTTTATGTCTTAATGACAGCAAGTTTTATCATTTAAAATGGAGTCCATTGTGCGAAAGGAAGTTATTTCACTTTTTTTTAAATTGATTTTGAAATATACTCGAGTCTGATGATCATAAACCACATGCTTAACTTCCATGTGCTAAACTTCTTATACACGTTTAAACAAAATTTAGCTGGAATTTGGTTTATTTTCAGGCCTTTGGAGTTCAGTGGTGTCCTTTTGGCAGCTTAGCTCGACTTCCTTCTTCATTTGAGTAAGTTTTGATTTGCTCATTAAAGATCTAAGGTTAATTGGCGCTCCAGTATTTATGTTGATCACTTCTTTCTTGGTTCTGTTCCTGTTCTCTAGATTGGTATGTATATCGCTCAATACTTATTAGTTTTATTTAAGACCGGGAAATTGGAGCTTTGCTTCATTATACCCGGGGGGGGCACCTGCCCCATTCTAAGGCTTGGACCCGGCTCAATACTTATTAGTAGGTAACATGATTCCTATGTGAAACTTTACTGATTGGGTTTGGAAACTAAAGACATTTTTTTGCTACTCCTTCCGTTATGATCAAGGAGTTCCTATTCCTTCATACTAGCCGCAGACAAATGTGTTGATTGGGAAATCTCATTTTGATTAATTGTGTAGATTTAACAAGTTTTCCTGATCTACCTTCAATTTGACGAAGGAGGGATTTCTCAAGACTTAAATTTCTTTTATTTATTTAATCTTTTTTTGTTTATCCATAGTTGATATTTGGAATCTTCATTATTGTTGCCTGTTGGGGTGCCGTAGGTTTCTCGTAGAAAGTACTATCCACCTCGTACAATATGACTCGCCCTCAATTCTTGCTAAGTGACAAGTTTTTTTTTTGGCATCCATAAATGACACACACTTCTCACCAGACATACCATCTGACTCTATAATATTTGGATGTCAAAGAAACACATAAGGAATTTTTTCCTAGGTAAGTAACCTGGTAGAATTTGCCAATTCTTATTACCAAAGCCAAGATTACAAGGATAACAAGGAGTTCAAGAGCTTCCACTCTCCTATCTCAAAGAGACAATCACAACAAATGAAAATAGAATGCCTAAACACTTCCCGCCCAAACCTATTTATACTAAGTAACAATTCAAATACCACTCTTCACACGCAACACACACCTATTTCTTACGCCTAGAGTAAACATACTTAACCACCGGGGCTGTATCATAACCACTTGGTAAAAGCACCATACCATGTAATACTAGCCTGTTATTCTCTGCTGTCAAGTCCAAATTTGAGCTCTCCTTCAATTCTCCTTAAATTTCAAAATTTCCGGGGTTGAGCAAGTTGAGAAAGACTCATTTTAGAGCTTCTGCTCTTCTTCAACCATTCTTGCAATGCAAATATTAACCAAGAAGGAAGAATGAATGCCTTCAACCATTCTTGCAATGCATTCTTGCAATGCAATGCAAATATTTCTACAATACATGGATTATTGTAGAATAAGTAGGAATAAAAATGACTAAAATTGTATGTATAATTTCGAAATTTTCAGGCCAGATTTTTGATGTTGCAGTTAGAAAGTTACTTTCATGGTTTAACCTTTTGAGTGATGGAAGTCCTTGCCTCTTTTATGTTGTGAAGTACAAAATCTTCCTTCTCGATGTATTGAATCTTTTTGATTTTTTATTTTTTTCAGGGATGGTGACTTTTCGTCATCTGCTTGTAAGATTCCCCCATCTCCACTGCAATTGTTGATCCATTTTTTAGCTTCAGCTTGAGGAAGCAACCAAATTTGACCGGTTATTAATGTTGTGATGCAGATCATGACCTTTTGGGACAACATGCAATTTTTGCCGAACATACAGCGGTATCGTCTGCGACTCATCCTTGCCCGTATATAGCTTACTTTGGACCTATTCATCCCTCTTCGTCAAGTTCAAGTGCTTCTGATGCTTCTAACTTCAGCGGTCATTGGAATGGCCGATCAGTACCCAGTGAAATACCATCTTCTTATGCATTTCCTGCGGTGGATCTTCATTATCAAAACTGGGAGCATCATTCACCGCCCTTTTCCACAACAAACAATCGTGTTGCTGGTGCGGATCAGCCATCGGTTGCATCTGTTGTCCATAGATCTGCTGCTCGAGTTGGTTCTGAACTACCAAGATCTGGGAGTGTATTACATCCCTTCCTTGCTGGCCATAGTCATAGGTATGCCTTAACATAAATGGTTAGAACCAGTTGAATTTCTTAGTCTCTAACATTACAGAAACACTATGAAGCCTGCCTTGTTGAGAAGAGATTATTTCCCCTTTGGTGGGTTGTGGGCAAGGAGGGATTTGGACCCCAATAGCCGATACTGTGGTCTTTATATGTGTACCACTTGGACCTCGATACCCTGCTCATGCGCGCGTGCTCCCCCGTCCATGCCCGTGTACGCCCCTCTGCCCATGCGCACGCCCATGGTCTTTATAGCTGTGTACCACTTGGACCCTTATACCGTGGTGTTTATAGCTAGCTATGTGTACCACTTAATTGCTTGCCTGTTATAGGAGTAGGACTTAAATTATCTATACTACTTAATACAACCTCTTAGTTATCTCAAATATTTTGAGACAGTCCCTTTGATCTTTTCTCATACAGAGGAACCCTTTAATTTGAAGTGATAAAATGGTGGCATCTGAACAAGATCTTCTATTGATTCATGCAGCTCTGGTGCAAGGGTTGGGAGCTCAGTCACTTCCTCGATGGTTCCTCCATATCCTGGCAGCAATGCACGTGCTCGTGACCGTGTTCAAGCCCTCCAAGCATATTATCAACAACAACCTGGCACTACGGGAACCATTCGTACACCTGCAATTTCTGGTACCAGAAGATCCAGTAGTCACCGAGGGATGTCACAAGCACCCATGGCCTCATCATCTGACCAACCCAATGGCTTCTATTTCTACTCATCAGCATCATCTGGTCGTAATTTCCAACCGGAAAATGCAGTGCCAAATCGCTTTCATGCATGGGAAAGAGATCACTTGCCTTCTTTCGGGTTGGGTCAGATGGAGAGAGATATAGGTTGGGGAGAGATTCATCAGGGTGCCGGTGTTTCTGATCCAAGCACCAGGTCCAGCAGCTTTCGTCAAAGGCATGGTTCCGAGAGAACGCAAAACTGGTCATAGACCAGACCATCATTTACTTATCATTTTCCAGTGAAGCAAAAACTTTCACTACAATGACTCGAAACTGAAATTTATGTACTGAATGAGATATGTAATGGCTGAGTCTTTGCAGTGTCGATAGACTCTAAATGCCGAGAGCAGCCGATAAAAAAGCGTTCGCTTGGGCTGCTGATGTGATTATTGTGAAGATGGACTTGGCTTCCTTGAGTTTGCCTGCCCTTGAGGGTTATAGAATAACATCATGAATTGGATGGGAAACTGAGATTTGAAGGTCACATCCCCCTTTTCCTGTTCCATCCAATTCATAAGATGCTGGACGAGTTACCCTCGAGAGGGTTAGATTATTAAATTTGGTGAATGTATTCTTGCAGTTGCAGTAATAGTTGAAAATATTCAGTGTTTATTTGTAAACAGAGAAATGTGGTGTCTTCAGTAATGTATGAGCAATGGAGCATGGTCAGCTTTTGGTTTGGATCAACAATATCAAGGACTCTTTCTGGATGAACTGTTGCAATGAGAATGGTCAATATATATAAACATATTGATTTGATTTAAGGCATCTAATTATTGTTGTCATTGTTAAATTTCTAATCTATTTTAAGACCTTGGTTAGGATTAGATCAATTATGACTTTTTATTTTCTTTAAATTGGAAAGGATAACCCTGTTGAAATTTGATATCATTATAAAAATAAGTATTACTTAGAATCGATATTAGGTGCAAGTTTGTTACGCCGAGTCCGTGAATCTAAAGAACTGAGTAGACAACTCGGAACTTACAAATTTTATAAACCACGCTATTGAATTTAATTATTTTTCCTATCCTGCTATTAAAATACTTCAATTAATTCATAAAAACGACTATTACTAAAAAATTCAACTACATACATGAAAATTATGCAAAATTTAAAAATCTAGGATCCTCCTTTATAATTCAAGAAGATTTCTTTCCAAGCTAAAAAAGTCAGTGGCAGAAAGTGAACTTCGATGTTATTTTAATTTCAAATGATAGATATAAACTCGATCAAAGACAGTAAATCGTTCAAAATTCGATGGAAGGAAATTTATTTTCAATATACAAGTAACCAATCTAAAGTCAAATAACCGAAGCGAGTACCAACATATAAAACATCGAAACATTCGTTGTGTTAATACGACTGTCACACAGAACACACATAAAATCCATAGCAAATATCCCATGTCACGAACTATGTCCTATTCTGAATATCGGTCCACCGAACGGCTTCGGCTTCGATCAGATCTCCCCTGTTCCAAGTCAAAAATCAAATAAGTCACTACTTCATGAGTAAAAGCTTTGGAAACAAAGAAATATAAATGTCAGAACAGGATATTACATCAGGCGAAAGCAATTGAGACATGCTTCTGGACTTGGAACGAGATCTGCTCCGACTCTCACGGCACTGCAGTCAATGAAACAATGAAAACCAGAAGGGAAATATTTTGTAAACACCCAAGGAAATCAAGAGAAAGGGGAAGGCTGCTTACAGATGTAAATGGTGACCCTGATCTTGATCTTGATCTTGACCTTGACCTGGAATCAACAAACAAAAGAATATAAAGTATCCATGGAGAATTGTGGTTCTACACAGCTGAAAGTGCAAGCAAACTGACACTACACTAAGACAATAAAGAAAGGCATACGGAAGACTACACACACAGCAGGTTTAAATAAGAGAAAAACTTACCTACACATGAAAGGTAGGTAAGCCCAACTTATATACATATGTGGCAAATTTAGAGCCTCACAAACAATACGTTTTTTTTATTTTTTTGTTTAAAAGAAAATTTTGTGAGGCTCTAAATTTGCCACATATGTATATAAGTTGGGCCTATAGGTAAGTTTTTCCCTTTAAATAATTCTCAACGGACCAGAGAAGAGTACATTACTAGCAAACCAACTGGGCAAACATGCATAAGGGAAAGAATTATGGGAGCAACACAACCTACACTCTAATCTAGAATAACACCAAAGCATCAGTGAAAATTCAAAAAGTATTTTTAGGAAAGGAAGATTGAGAAGGAATTCAGCAAACCTTGAAAGAGACCTTGATCGGGATTGTTCAGATATTGACTGTGACCGACGAGAGTGTTTGAGACTTGGAGACAGACTACAAAAAAAATACAGTCATTTTTCGTTTTTCATGGTTCAACACCTGAGTCTTCAATTGGCAAGAAATCATAGTTTATTATCCATGATTCCATTTTAGTCTTTATTTGTGAACATACCTTGTGCTCCTGACGCTAGGACTACAGCTACGGCTACGACTTCGGCTCCCGCTCCGGCCTCTTCCTCTATAAGGACTACAACTAGGACTTCTTGAATAATCACTTCGTCCAGAATCATGAGATGGACTTCTGGAATAGCTGCGCCTGGAGTCATATTCCTTCACCTGTGTGTATTGTCACAAATTACTAGTAGCAAAACAGAATTTAGCACAATAAATAAACTTCCAGTCCACATACCCGTACATACGCGCGAGAAAAGGCATTTCGAAATTCAGAATCATCAAGTTTTCTTATCTGCATAAAGAAGCCAGATAACCAATTACAAACAGAAATAACATATGACCACATAGACGTAAAATACAAAACAAAAACAGTAATCATTAACATGAAGAAAACCTTCAAGACAAGACATTATAAGTCAAACGAAAACAATCTATAAAGAACAACTTACAGCATATCTCATGTCATCATAGTTCGTATAATCTACTATTCCTGCCATCCCTGCACGGATATCCATAAAAACATTTAAAAATGGTTACGAACTTCCTTTTCTTCCGTTCTTTTATAGTAAAAACTTCTTATTAAAAATATTAAAATTAAGAAACTAAAATATACACAAAAAGTGTGAATGTTATTGGATCTTTCTTAAGAAAAATGTGTGAGATTGAAAAAACTTAAATATACATGCACTGAAACGCACTATGTTCCACATATCAAAGCTCATAAAGTGAAATGGATCCTCCAACTCAATCTACCATCTCAATAGCATGAGGTAAAAATTAAATTAAAAACATAATTGGACATCAATAAGTTGGTGGAATGGCCAAAATGAAAAAAGCAGTTTCAGGAGCATCCAGACTTTATCTAGGGAGATTTGAGTAATGAGTTTTTAAGATTGAAATTAGTGATCCAAATATGAACTAAACTTTTATTCTCTTACCACGTACTTAGAGAGTCAAGGATTTCAGACCAATCGACCTTTAAACTAGCTTATTGCATACCATTAATCTAGATTTTAAAAAGAAATATATATATATATATATATATATACGCAAGATTACGCACACTTCGACTATTTACCTAATCACCTTACAACATTTGATATCAAGTATGCACACCTCGACTATTCTCACGATACAACTATCTGACTAATCACCTTACAACATTTGATAATCAAGGAAATTCAATAAAAAAATTACTTGCTAAGTAGGTGGTCACCAAAGAAAAAATAATGATACTACAAGTTCAAATGAAAATTGCACAGAGCCATATGTTAGAGGGAATAGAAGGACAAAGAAGTCCACATGACATACCTCCACGATCGCGAAAGACTTCAGAGAAGCAGACATCACCAGCACGACGCATGTGATCCTAAATTCACAAAGCAAACTATCAATTAAAAGAAGCTTGAAGCCACATATTATGTTTCTATCTATTAAGGAAGCTATGGTAAAACAAAGAAAAACAGAAATATTGTGCTTACCTTCAAGTCTTGCCATGAAGCAGAAGGAGGTAATCCAGTGACCAAAACTGTACAACAAAGTAGTGTCACAATAGTATAGTATCATCATACTTTCACACTAGAAGTAAATAAAATACATACCACGATAGTCAGTTCGCCGAGAAACACCACCATGGCTAGTACCACTGCGAGTATATCGATCTACAGATGAGGAATCTCCACCATGCGCAAATTCCACCTATAAAACAAGCATTACAACATCATATTTTGATACACGGATTAAACAACATAGGAGAATAATATGAACAAGCATGTACTGCGACTTATACCCGTAAACGACATCCATCAAACTTATAACCATCTCGGCCATAAATTGCATCTTCAGCATCACGAACATCTTCGAACTGAAAAATACGAAGACAGTAAAATGTTTGCCATTAAGAACCACCAACAGCTCAGTGCAACTACTTGAAGTCTTAAAACACAATTTGAAGAGACTCCGACTAAACATGTTCCCCACAGAACAGGGTTCCAACGTCCAAATGGGTCAGAATTTAAGCTCACCTCCACAAAAGCATAGCCCGGTGGGCGTGGTGGAATCTTCAAATCAATGTCGACAATGGGTCCATACTGCGATCAAACTCGAATTAGTCGGGAAAATCTCAACATAACAACAAAAATTCCCAAATGATTTAAACACTAAAATTCAACCAAAGTAATTAATTATTGGAGGAAATCAAACCTTGTAAAACAGATCTTCTACTTCTCTCAATCGGATATCTCCAGGAAGGTTACCAACATAGATGGTGCGACTATTTCTGCGGCTCATTGTTGGCTTTCTCGTGTTCAATAAACACAAAATCTTGAAAAACGATAGATGTCAATAAAATTGCATGATCCAAATGAAACAACATCGTATAGATTAAGAGAAGGATGAAAGAGAATAACCTATTGAGCCATAACCATAGTCATCAGCGATCACCATGGCTATCAAAATTAACACAAAATCGAAATGAAAAACAAAATCAACAATTTCTTCTTTTTTTTTTTTTTTTCTTGTTCTATCTACCATCAATAATCGAAAACAAAGAGAGGAATTTTTTCATACCTGGTGGTTTTAGAACTGAAGAGAAAATAGAGGAACAGATTGTTGAAGATTTCTGAGCTTCTGGAAAATTCGACACAGAAATGCAAAAACTAGGTTTTTATAGTACCGCTTGAAGTTGGGCTACAATCCTGTGCTTTAAGCATCATGCTTTCATTTTACTATTGTACCCTTCCGTCTACAACCTGCCGACCTCTGTTTAAACCGGAATTTCACCTCGCCACGTATCTCGATTCAACTTCATTTATTAAATTGGATTATAAAAAATAATAATAAATAGTCAAACATGGAGTACAACACCTAAAATATCCTATTCTTATTATGTGATCCTTATTCAAACAACACCCTCCCTAAAACTTGGCCAACTAAAAATTTGATTTCAAACTTTAAGGCTACCCTAGTTGACTTTCAAACCCCACAGCCAATAAAAGGCACTTCAAACTTTGACTACAAATAATCTATTTTCATTCACTTTCCCAGCACCCCAAAGCTTCAAGATGTTCATGGAGGCAACTGAAGAAGTTCAACTTCATAGAACAGGTACAATCCCTTTTCACCTTTCTTACTCTTTAAGATTGAAACAATGCGATCAAGTGGATTTTGTTCAGGTAACCAAAGAGAGCAGAATTCAAACAAGACTCGAAAGCTCAAACGATACACGTGGTGGATTCGCATCGGTTTGTACATCCTCTTTCTTGTGTGTGGGCAATCTGCTGCAACTCTGTTGGGGAGGCTTTACTATGACAAAGGGGGGAATAGCAAATGGATGGCCACATTGGTTCAATCAGCTGCCTTCCCAATTCTCCTTCCCCTGCTTTGCTTTTTTACCAAACCTTCCTCCAAACACCCAAACTTCCTCACATTTGCTCTCATTTGCTTTGCTTTTGGTCTTCTCTTGACAGGTGACAACTTGATGTATTCTTATGGCCTCCTCTATCTTCCCGTCTCTACTTACTCTCTTCTTTGTGCAACCCAATTGGCTTTCAACGCCCTTTTCAGCTTCTTCCTCAACGCTCAAAAGTTCACTCCCTATATCCTCAACTCCCTCGTTCTCCTCACGCTCTCGGCCTCCCTTCTAGCATTCAACTCCGACTCTACCACCATGGCTCAGTCCAGTAAAGGGAAGTTTGTAATCGGGTTCTTTTGCACACTCGGTGCATCCGCTGCTTATTCATTGTATCTCTGTCTTCTCCAGTTGTGCTTTGAGAAGGTTTTAAAGAGTGAGACGTTCGCCACGGTGTTGGACATGCAGATATATCCTTCGTTCGTGGCGAGCTGCGGCTGCGTGGTTGGTCTTTTTGGAAGTGGGGAGTGGAGAGGTTTGGGAGATGAGATGAGGGGATATGAAGAGGGGAGAGTTTCCTATGTCATGACTTTGGTTTGGACTGCAGTGACATGGCAGGCCTCCTCCATTGGTTTGCTGGGGTTGATTTTTGAGGTTTCCTCATTGTTTTCTAATGTGATTAGTACATTGGGTTTGCCTGTGGTTCCAATTCTAGCAGTGATATTTTTCCATGACAAAATGGATGGGGTGAAGGCCATGGCTTTGGTTTTGGCTCTTTGGGGTTTTGTTTCCTATATTTATCAGAACTATCTTGACTCTAAAGCCAAGGCGAACCAACACAATGTTGCTGATGCCAATCCAGTTTGATAACATAATAGGACGATTTGTCTCAAACACGAGGGCCTTCCCGTGGATGAAGACAATCTTTCACATTGCAGCTTGTAAGCCACATTAGTTAGTGATATTTTTTCAAAAACTAGAAGACCTTAATACAAGTCTGCTGAGAGTTGTTTCTTTTTTCGATTTGTTTTTGTGAGTTCCTGTGGTTAATCATGAGTATTAATACTAATTTTAAGAATATTGTCATCAAATTACAAAACTATGTGGTCAACTATGTAGAACATATCCATTTGAGCGGGTGAATGCACCATGTTTTAAAACGCCTCTTAAATAAAAGTCCGTAATGCATTATTTAATTAGGTTAAAAGAAAAGAAGGCAAGCAACAATTTGATGTTAATTGTAAGAAATAGAAAAAGAAAGGAAAAAAAGGTTTATTTGAGATGCGTGGTTTTGTTTCCCCCACTCGCCGCCCACAGTATTTGAAGCGTTCGACAATTTCGCCTCTTCTCCCGATTTCATAAATCTCTCAATATAAAATCGCCATCATCATCTTCCCTCAACCGTAATCTCTGCACTATTTTCCCTCCTGTTTCTCTTGGATCTCTGTTCCTTCAATCCATGGCCGAATCAAAGGGCAAACTCGAATCTATGAGGGAGTGGGTCACCGAGCACAAGCTTCGCACCGTCGGTAAATCTCTACTAATTTTGATATTGCTTTTGATTTTGGAATCTGATTTTGATTGAATGTTGTTTTGGGTGAGAAGGGTCTCTGTGGCTTAGCGGGATTGCGGGTTCTATTGCCTACAATTGGTCTCAACCTAATATGAAGACCAGCGTCAAGATCATCCATGCTAGGTCATCTTTCATTCAATTTCTCATTCTCTATGTTATTGCATGTATCACCCACCCCTCTTTTGGGGATATTCTTTGATGATGTTCAATTGATTATGTTTTGGATGATTATAAGTTCTTGATTTTGAAAACATAAGACCTCGTTCAGTTCATTGCCCAACATCAGTTTTTTGTCTTTTGGTAAATTGTTAATACTCTACGTCTGCCATCAGCTTAGATTAAAGAGCCTTTATGTTCCTCTCGTTGGATGAAAGCTGTGGCTATCTTATGAATAAATGATTCATCTTTTTCCACCATATTTCCTTATATCATCACAACTCTATTTACATCTCTTCATTTCAATATTATTATCAATATATCATCATATCCATACTACCCCATTCAGAATCAGGGTTAAACATAGAATTTTGTAATTACGATTCAGATTTCAATTCCAATTCATTATGATCCTGATGTTTGGTTGTTCAAAATGGGCGTTAGGTTGCACGCACAGGCTTTGACCTTGGCTGCTCTTGCGGGTGCTGCTGTTGTCGAATATTACGAACACAAATCAGGAGCAAAGGCGGAGCGATATGCTAAGTTCCTTCCAGTGGATACCCACTCACACAAGGACTAACTTTCTTTTTTCTGCCTTTCTACTGTGGAGAGTAATAAAGTAGTTTCATTGGGATGGGAGGCTTACAATTCTTACTTCTCCATCTTTTGTTTTTACTATTTTGGATGATATCAATATTGGGGGTGCTTCTGCCCAATTCATGTAAGCAATTTCCTTGTTAACATGTAACTCGATGCTCTTGTATTGTGAATGAAATATTGGTTGGTTTCTCAGCAAATTTCTCCCAATTGGTCTCACTTTTGATCTTTCCCCTATTTGATCTTTCCCTTCCATCAGGAGCCAGACGCCAACTAAAATAATATTATTATTTTAGTTCAACAACGCTTTTGGTACACTCTGTTTAATTATTTCCCCACTTTTAGTGGTGAAGATGAAGAAGAATATAGTATTCTTGGTCCATGGTCTATACAAAATTCTTTATATATATATATATATATGATATGCTAGTACATGGTTAATTTCATTTTTTTTAATGAGTGCATTGAAGAGGCAAAAGTTTATTTATTAGTCCATGGTCAATATCAATTTCTTTGACGAGGCATATGAGTTGGATAATGTTGTTTAATTACGTAGTTGTAAATGTTTGCTAGCATGTACTAAAAAAAAATTGTTTGCTAGTGTCATGAAAATGGAAATAAGTAGAAAATGTTGGTTTATTTATTTGAAAGAAGTAAAAATGTTGATTTGTATTGTTAATTATGGTGTTGCAAATGTTTGAAGTTTGAATGAAAGTGAAAATAAATAAATAAAGGTTGGTTCTATTGTAAATTATGCAGTTGTAAATGTTTGCAAGTTTGAACTAGTCAGCTTCACAATACAATTTAGGGATCAATCGGTTTAAAATTGTAAAAACCGAATTATTTTGGTCGGTTCGGGTTTATAGTGAAAAACCGAACAAGCATCGAACCGACCGAACCAGCATTATAAACTAGGGTGAAAATCAAAACCGAAAACCGACCAAACCGAACCGATCCAATGGTTCGGTTCGGTTTTCTGGAAGTTCATTGGTTTTGTCGGTTTAATATTGCAGAAAACCGAATGTTTTTGGTTCGGTTCGGTTTCATATAGAAAAACCAATTATGAACCGAACCGAACCAACCATTTAAATAAGACCTAAAAATCTTTTTATTTACTTAGCCGCCTCTCGCCTAAAACCCCTCGCCTCTTTTTACGATTTCCCAATTTTTCTCGGCCTCCTTTCACAACTTCCACTTCTCCACTTCTCGGCCTCCTTCGCCTCTTCGATCTCTGGACTCCAGTTGCTCGCCCTCATCTTCTATTTTGGTGCTCAGGATTAAGATTCGTTTGGAGAAAATCTCTTGGAATTTGAAGGTAGTACGAGGTAGGCCTTTTCCTTGCATTCTTTGTTATCGTCTTTTTTTTTTTTGTTGAATCTCCATTTTCTCTTCATTATTTTTGGTAAATTTGGTAAATTTAGGAGGGTTAGGTTTTCCATTTGTTCTTCAATTTGATGTTTAGAAGTTTGATAATTTGTTGCTTTTCCAAAGTTTGAAATGAACGGGAAGGTATTTGATAAAAAGAAAACTTAATTCCATAAAAGCCCAATTTGTACCACTCTTACCATTTTTATTGTTCATCTTCTATGGTACATTCAATTTATTTTTGTTTTTCAACTTTTTTTTAAAAAAAAAAAATTCTGTGTATCTATTTCCTATTTTACTCTTGAATTTAAGTCTCTTCAATCTCTATACTTTCATTTTCTTTGAAAAACATTATTTAATATTTCATAAAGTAAGATTAATAACAATTTTTTCAGATATTTTGGGACATAAACTCATAAGAAAACTGTGTAAGGTTCATGCATGTTTTATTTGAAGAGTACTTCTGAATTCAAGTTTCTGTAAATTGTGATTTTGAATACATATTTGAAGAGTAAATTGTGTAAAGATCACACACATATTTTTTCTGATGAGGTTTGAGTGGTTTAGGTCTTTGAGTAGTAGCTTTAGAAGTTAATTGCTTCAATCTCTTTCTCCGTTTTGGTTGTTTTGTGGTTTTCTTTCACTGGGTTGTTTTGTGGTTTTCTTTCTCAGTTTTGTTGATCTGTGTGAAAAAAATCCCAAAAATTAAATAAAAATGGGAACTTTAAAAAAAAAAAAAATGAATTCAAAATTGAAAAACGAATCAAATGGCATGAATCGTACGACTCGTTCGTGTGGCGTTATGTCTTGAAAAATAAATAAAAAGTCATTTTTTGTTCGCGCTGAGTTGGAATGAACTTCATGAAAGCAGAATTTAACTAAAAAAATTCAGAAAGAAGAGAATGAAAGTGTGGCATGTATGAAGAAGAAAGAAAGGTTAGGTTTTTTTTTTCATTTGTTTTCTTTTTTATGTGATAAATAAAATAAATATTGGAAACATTTCTATAATTGTTTTATATTTTAAAAATTAAGCTTCCAATAATCATAGTTTATTGGACATCGGATCGAACATTGGATCGGATTTATTGAAAACCGAACCAATTAAAAACCGATCCAATGGTTCTATACTTTATTGGACATTGGATCGGATCAATTTTTTAAAAACTGAGGATATTGGTTCGGTTGTTGGATTGGTACAAAACCGACAAAAACCGCACCGAAATCACCCCTATTATAAACAACGACTAAACCCCTAAATTCCAGCTTATTTCGCGACTCATCTTCTCCTCTTTTCTCGCTATTTTGTCTGATTCAGTCGATTCCACCTCTTCAGCGATGTTCCTCAAATCGTCGCCATCGCCGTCCATTACAAATTGAAGGTATGATATCTCTTCTTTCTCTTTGATTTATTTTATTTTGAGTTTCTATCATTGGATCCTTTCCCTTTTTTCTTTTGATTTTTGTACCGACTGTTGGGAATTTTCTTCTAGATTTTGTGCTAGTTTTCAATTGCTGAATAAAGTGAGCCAGTAGGTTACAAGGAACTTAGAAAGAAAAGCCTAATTAATTTGAACTCATTTTCTTTTCTCCCCCACAACATTCTAACCTGGCCTTGTAAGCTTTGAATCAACTTGTGCTGCAATTCTAAGTCAGTCTTCTTTGAAGGTAAATGTTACATTTGAATTGTTATTTGTTGGGTTCAGTGAAACCGAGTATTGGACGGCCACGGCTACGATTTGGGAATTTGCAATTGACTACTCTGAAGCTGCTGTTTAATTTTGGGGGCTTTTTTTTTTTTTTTAAATTGAAACCTACAAAATTGAGAGAAAACACAGTAGAAAAAGAAACCCTAAAAAATGATAGCTCACGGATGCAAGCGAGGCGTTTGGTTTCTTCTTCAACTCGGCCCAACTGGGCTTGAACCTTCTCTCGAACCTCCATCTTCTTCCTCTCGATCTCCTCTTCCTTGGCTCTGAAAGTGGAGAGAGCGGACCTGGAAATCTCCTCATCTTCCTTCGACAAATGGCTGCTGAAGCTCAAGCTTCCTGGGTTGCTCCGCTTGCTGCACCATTAATGCTTGCCCTTTCATCCTTCTCTTAATCTATACGGTTTGATTGACAAAAAAAGGAAATCGAATTTAGGTATCTTCCCCTTCCTTTGATTCTTTTCTTTTTTATAAATGTTGCACTTTCATTCTTGCTCCAGTCTTCGATCATGTTCGTCCGCTTCAGTTTTCTAAATCAAAAATGGGAGGAAAGAAAAGAAAATATTTCAACTTTAGTAAGTCAGGTTGAATTGTGCTAGGGTTTAGGTTAACTTGAGCGGTGACATACAATTCATTTTTTTTAATAAAAAAATAAAAAATTTGAAGCCGTCGGCCGTCGACTAAAATACAACGAATCAGTAAGGTTTCTATTTCTTCCTTTTTATGCGTTTTGCTAATATTATTATTAGTATTCGCTTTTGATCATAGGGTTCGATTTTCATCTTTCTCATATCATGATGAACCTGAATTTCCTTTCCTTTACTACCAAAATTGAATGAATGAATGAATTCTGATACTGATTTTCATTTCTTACACAAAAACCATCCCAAATGACTGAATGAAGTTAACCTTTTCATTTGCCATTTGTATGTGAAGCGTCCTCCACCTGTTTGTAGAAATGACTGAATGAAGCTATACAACCTATCACCGTTGTTTATGATTCACAAAAGTTGAAGTTTAAAATTCAAGCTTTAAAAAATAAAAATGCCATTTTTATATGTTTTTCCCATTCTTTTGGTAATTGGGTTTTATGAATCAAGAGCCTCCCAATTTCAGATCATATCAGATATTTGAAATATGCATCACCTAGGTCCAGTTTTGAAGCATCGGTTGATTGAATATTGTTTGGTTGGTTGGTTTTTTGTGAGTTTAAAAAGCAGATAAACTATGATATCTCTCAAGGACTTAGTGCCAGCAGCTCAGAACAATGTAAATGCAGAATTCATTGTTTTGGAGAAAGGCAATGCAACAATGGAAGGAGAAAAAAAGGTATGTCAGTCACTGGTGGCTGACCCAACAGCTGCGGTTCACTTCCAGCTATGGGGAGACGAGTGCGACGTCGTCGAGCCAAGCGACATTATACGCTTGACCAATGGGATATTCTCCTACAGCCGGAACAGTAATCTGGTGCTGAGGGCAGGGAAGAGAGGGAGGATAGAGAAGGTTGGAGAATTCAGCATGGTGTTTGTAGAGACACCCAATATGAGCGAGATCCATTGGGTTCCCGACACGTCTAACTCCAAGAAGTATGTGAAGGAATCCGTTCTATCTCCCTATTCTCGCATTTTCCCGCCGATCCATTGATGTTGTTCTGGTTGTAGACCAGATCTGAGTGACTATTCTAGTTCTGTTTAGATAGTTCAGTTGCATCTTTATTCAACAAGTTTAAGATAAATAACTTTGCATTTATTTTCCTGAATTTTGCTGAAATTCATCCTAATTTAACAGCACTTTTCCCAGGAATTGAGAGAAATGGTGCACTAACGTTGTTAAAGGAAATATGGTTCTTAATTTAATAAACATTAAAAGTAATATCCTTGACCACAAACGTGTACGGTAGAGAATGAATCTTTCCAACATGTCTACTTTGCTATAAAGTCCTTTTAGCCCAATGACACTCGTGTTTGTCCTTTAGGAGTGCCCTCCCTTAAGGTCCTATGTTAAGTTTGGGGGCTCCACTGGTGTGTTGCGTTACTAAACGGTGGTGTCGATAAAAAAATTGTGAATCCACCAAAATGAATAGGTTTTGGCCAAAACATGAACCAAGAGAGAACATTAAATATATGCAAATGTAAGAACAAAAATGTCAGTTTGAACATAATTTAACCAATTAAGAAATATATCCTTGACCTAAAGAGATTGAACAATGAGTAACAATTTGGTAATGGTAGCGTAGGAGATGCATATAATATATAATGGTGTAATTCTTTTGATGCCAAGACTTATTTTAAAAACTACCTATGAAGAAATCTAAATTACTCATAAAAGTGTATATATGAAGTTTGAAGCCCAAGCCCATCAAGTCCATCCGCTGTTCGTATATAAAGTGAAACCCTAGTAAGCTGATTTAGGGCTTTCATTCATCTCAAATGAGTCGAGGAGGTGCAGGCGGCCCCAAGGGGAAGAAGAAGGCAGTGACCTTCACAATCGACTGTACAAAGCCGGTGGAAGATAAGATTATGGACATTGCTTCTCTGGAGAAGTTTCTTCTCGAGAGGATTAAAGTCGGAGGCAAGGCCGGAGCTCTTGGCGATGCCGTCTCTGTTTCTCGTCAAAAGACTCAAATCACCCTCACTTCCGACTCTAATTTCTCCAAGAGGTATACTTTTTTTTCTTCCTCTATCATTTAATCTGTGTTTGCCATATTTGATTAAGACCTTGTCTTAGGTGATCCTAAATGAAGCATGACTGAGTTTATCTTGTGTCCATCTGGTTAGGTATTTGAAGTACTTGACTAAGAAGTACCTGAAGAAACACAATGTGCGGGATTGGCTACGAGTTATTGCTGCCAACAAAGACAGAAATGTGTATGAACTCAGGTACTTCAACATTGCCGAGAACGAAGGAGAGGAACAGGATTGAACTTATCTATTTTTAATCATTGCATTCAAGGAACAACTGTTAGTTTCAATCTCTGTTTTTTGTTTGTAGTGTTGCTTCTGTGATGCTCTGTTTTTGAACTAATGCAGTTTACCAATTTTGTTTTCAAGTAATGTTTCTCATATTCTTATGGAATCAAGGTGGATGAATTTATTTATATTTGAATTGGCATTGTTAGACTGTTAGGTGGTACTGTTGTGGATAAAGTTTACAACGTGCAAGAGTTTTCACCTACCTCATATGTTGGTTGTGTTTGGTGGTATACGAACTAATTTTGTTTAATTCATTTGTTATTCCATTAGGGTGTGTTTGGGCCGGTTGAGTTTGTTATAATAATCTAACCCATATTTCTCCTACCTCATATCTGCGTGTTCATTTATCTAAATTTGTGTGTGTTTATTATAACCCTTTTATTATAACTGTTATAATAACCTGTGGCTCGAGCATTGTTTATAATAATCATCACTTACAATATAATCTACTATTTATCATAATTTTTCGTCTATCATAATTAAATTTGTGTTCCAAACACAATCTTACGGAATTTATACATTGACGTACGTAATTATGTAAAAAATAAAATTACTGACTTGATATGAAATTATACAACTCTCGAGATTTTATCTGTTAGTAACTATGGAGGGTATATTAACGATTTTAAAACAATAATTTAACAAAATGAGGTGGCACATGTGATGGTAAGTATTCGCAACGTAAGGTTGGCTTTTACTTTTATGGTTTTTTTGTTTTGTTTGTGAAGAGTGAAGTTGAAGAGCAAAGAGTAGTTAAAGAGATTAATTACTCGTTTAGAAATTTATGTCAATAGTAGTAATAGTTTTTTTTTTTTTTGGGTGAGATTACATCAATTGAGGGGTGGGGGACTTGAACCCATGACCTCTTAGTCAATAGGTATACACTAATATTCATGTTGGCAATAGTAGTAATAGTTAAGAGTTATTAATTATTCGTTTGTTGATAAGTGATTTTAGTGGTTGAAGTAAATAATCATAATTATGTATTTATGAGATTTAGAAGATTCAAAATGACCATAGGTCAATTGATTTAACGTTGAGGAGTGCTTGGATATATGTTTAAGGGTTGGTTAAATTGAGTTATTAATTATTCGTTTGTTGATAAGTTATTAATTATACACTATTCACTTGTGTGTGTTTACTTGTAACATAACCCAAACTCTTCTCTTCTCTTCTTTCATCATCACTTGTTTTACTTCAATTTCCAATGCCCTAATTCCCTTAACCTCCCTCCCTCCCTCCTTTTATCCCTTTCAAAATGTCCTCAAATTGGAGGGTGAGAATGAATAGTGGAATCCCCCACATTTTAAGGCAAGGTAAAGAAAGAGAGAGAGAGAGAGAGGGTTAAATTTGGAGTGTTAAAATTAAAAATTCAGCTGCCTCACAAACCATTTCATTTGTTTACGCCATCTTCTATTTATGCCTCTCTCCATCAATTTAACATTTTTAATCAACGAATTTGATTTGTTCATTACTCCCGAACTACACTCACATTAATTTATATTTGATACTAAAGCAAAATAAGCAGGAGAAATTAGAGTAAGCTAATACAAGTAACCAAAAATTGCAGCTCATAGTCATTATACAAAGTGAGAGGGAAATTAAAAATATGTCTCCAATTTTAATAAAGCGATACGATACGCCCATTTATGATTCCCAAAACATAACATGACATTAAATATTTATGTACGCCCATATTTGTTGTACTTACAAATAGTAACTAACATTATTCCTGTTTAATAGTCTATATTGTTAGAGACTCATCAAAACGATAATAAAGGTCATAATTACAATTCACAGATGTGCACTCACCATGCAATTAAAAAAGAAGAAGATGTTTATTCTGCAGAAGCTTCAAAATCCAAGTTCCTCTCTTTTCCCTGCATGGAGATGATTAGGAACAAAAGAGAGAGAGAGCAAGAGAGGCATGTTGGAGAAAGGGAGCACGTGCAGAGGAGGCCAGGTGTGAGCATGCGCCTTGCACGTGCCCTGCTTCTCCAACAGGAGTCTCTCGCTCATGAGGCCGCGCCATGGTTGCACAGATGAATGGAGGTGAAGGATGAAGAAGAAGAATGGAAGAAGTGAGGACTTAAATAGGGAAATTTAGAGAAAGAAAGAGAGAGAGAGAAAAGATTGAGTCTAAAAGTGGTATTCTTTAAAGAATGCTTACACAAGGAAAGGAGGAAGATGCAATCATAATTCCTTGTCATATCTTTTTTACATCATTCTCATTCATGCTATTGGAAAGTGTGATTTTGGTTGAGCCAAAAGATTGTTCATGTTTTCTTTCATTTTTGGGTTAGAGTTAAGGAACAAGCCATGGTCCAATCTTTTTCCCAGATTGTATCTACCAATGACGTACTAAAACTAATAATAACGAATCCTATTTGTTAACAATTGTCATAGGATGGGTGAGGGAGGGTTATTGGTAGAAATTGGGAAGATATTGCGCAAGAAAGAGAGAGATTTAGTTTGGAAAACGAATAATACTGTGTTGGTGCCGCCAAATGTGGAGTTTGTTGTTTTGCTTAGAGAGGCCAGACAGACAAGCTTTCAAAAGGAGACAGGAAAGGCAGAGAGTGTCAGCTGGGTTGCGTTGCGTGTTCCATAAACTACCTTCTTCTTCTTTTAATTCTAATTAATTAATCCCCCATTTCTCCTTTCTCCATTCTCACACAGTAACACACAATCATCATTGCATTGCTCCCTCTATTGCATTGCACTAACTAACTAATATAATGCTCTCTATATCTCACATAACATAACATGCATATACAACCATTCAAATAATAGGATGCACTAAGCAACCGGATTGGGAGTCTACCACTTGAAGGATCAAATTGTTTGCTGTAATTGGGAGGAGAAGGGAGAGAAAAATTGTGAATCTAAGACAGGTTGAGACTCAAATTTACTCTTTTTTTAAAAAAAACATATATATTTAACAAAGTTGAAGGATCAAAGAAATTCAGGGACATTGACCAAAATTACACACTAAGCTAAACTAAGTGACCCAAACCAAAAAGAGAGAGATAAAATGCCATGGCTCTATCTAAACCCAACAAGGTTCATAAAAACTGCGTATTATTTCTTAATAAAATAACATATAAGAAACCTCTTGAACAAACCCAAAAGTTCTCAATTCACCAAGCCCATCATCTCAATTCTGTCTTTGCTGAACACTTGGGCAATCCTCTCAGTTGGCACCAATGGAAGGTAGGAACAGAACTTGTACCCCTTCTTGGCCGTGCTTTGCACCGTCTCATTGTATTTTTCAGTGCAGTACGCAGCTGTTGGCAATATGGCCTGCGCAACCGTGGGGAAGACGGGTAGCTTGTTCAGCTTGTGCCATGCTGAAACAGCACATTGCTCAGCCTTGGGCTCGTATTTTGAGTAGAGTTGTTTTGCAGTTGGCTCATACTTGGCATACACAGATTTCACAATTCCTGAAACGGAGTCTTTGAGACCAGAGCGTCGAACCTCCGATGCTACATTTCGGGCGACTTCAGGTGCTTGCTGTGCAGCGGACATGGCCTGCGACGAGGCTTGCTTGACGGTTGGAGGTACATGGCGATCAATCTTGGTCACTGACTCATCAACCTGCATATTTACACCATACAACGAACCACTAAAATCTTGAAGTCTATTTTGGTCTTTCTATTACAATTACAAAAAATAGAAATGGGAATAATATATGAATTACATTCCCTGAACTTAAGAAAACAATCCTGCCTTCCAACTTCAGAAAAAATAAGCTTTGATTCAGAGAACAGCTACTTGGATCCTTCTAATATGAACTCAAAAAACTCTTTGAAGTCTCATACATACATGTGATGTAACACATACTTGAACCTATGCCATCTATTTGATAAAAGAAACTGAAAATTCTACACAGGGTATCTACAGTTGCATGGAAGTAACAATTTAGTGTTTGTAACAATTAATCAGATTCATTGTTAAATAGTAAAAATGACATCTAATTCTGATGAATCCGTTTTAGCTTGGTTACAAACTTAAAGTTCAATGACAACATTTCATTATCGAGAGACTAAATTGATTAATTAATCATGGATTTGGGACCTTGGTTCTTTAATCCATGATGCTTAAGCAAAGCATAAATTGATTTTCAGCCCAAGTTGTAATCCATAAGCTAAAATTGATGCTTAAGCAGAAGCATTTGATAAAGCAAATAAAAATGATTGGAATTGGAAGAGCAGCAAACCTTGCGATCGACGAACTTAAGAAGCTGAATGGGAACGTGGTGGAACTTATTGTAGAGAGGAGCAACGACGGACTTGACAGTGCCTTCGACGGTCTGAACGCCAGGCTTCAAGGGACCGGAGCGGTCCTTAGCATAGCCATAAACGTTGAAGAAACACTCCGTGGCTCGAAACGCCGCCGTCTGAACGAACTCCAAATACTTGAGCCTCTCCTCCTCCTCTGCCCTAGCCGCCGCCGCCTACACACCAAATAAAAATAAAAATCAAAATCAAAAATCAAAATCAAAATCAAAATCAGAGAACGAATCGTACCATTTCTTGTTGCCGCGATGAAGGATTGGAATCAGCCATATGCGCAAATTGAAGGGGGGAATAGATGCGATCTGATGAGTGATTTTGGAGCGAAATTGAATGAATGTGTTGGCGATGTAAACGATGTGAAGGGAAAGGGGAATTTATAATAGTGTGAGAACAGAACAACGCGGCTGGCTTGCGAGTCGGTTCAAACGGCCGGCCTAGGTGGAAACCGGAGCCTGCGTTTTCAAAGTCAAACGGAAGCCGTTCACTCTTCCTTCCTGCTTAAGTTTGTATTGGAAGGATATAGTACACAAGATGGTTCTAGAATCAAACCAATTTAATTCACTCACCTATACTATTCTTAACTATAAAAGTAGGATAAGTTATTCAATTTTTTTTTTATATTTTATTGAAACTTACCAATTATAGATTTAAAATATATCAATTTTGGTCAAAAAGTAGCATAACTCTACTACCACCGTATCACTCTTTCCTAATATTATATTGTTGTATAAAAAAAAATATATACCAATTTTGTTTCACAGTAAAAAAAACACAAATATCAGATTTGTAACTATTACTTTAATTAAATCAATTTTATTATATATATATATATATATATATATATTTTAATTTGAATAGATTTTTCCTTTTTTCTACTCATAAAAAATATTCAAAAATAAAATGTGAATATGAAGTAAAAGAAAAATGTATATAAACAAAATGAAAATTGGTTATGAAAAAAATAAAATAAAAATGAAGGAAATAAAAGAAATTATAAAAAAAGAGATTATGTAAAGAATAATTATTAATGGTTAGAATCATCTTTCACTCTCTTTATTTAACTTTTATTCATACATCACTAATCAAAATCCAAATATTTTTCTTTTTATTTAAATATGAATTGGGGGAGACTACTATTCTAAAATAAAAATCATGACTGCAAAAGTAAATAATGAAAGTAATATCACATATATCTTACCAATAAATCTAAATTTTCATATTAAATGAGAACATAATTGAGGGTTGATTTTAAAATATGACCCATTTCCCAAAGAAAGTAATAATTGATATGGTAAGGGGTAAACCAAAAAGTATTATCCAATAATAATATTATTATTAATTTTTTTAAAAAAAAAAAAGAAAAAAAGAAGAAGAAAGAATGTAATTGTTATCACTACTCCCGGTCGGGTTGTGTTTTTGAAAAAGTGTTAGTTTCACACAAACAAATGCATCACAAATATTGAGGAATGAGGGAAGAAAGCTCTATTAGGGAGGGACAAAGAGACACCAATATACAACCCTATGCCTCTCATCAACTTTACTTTAATTCCTTTTTCATTTTTCATTTTTCTTTTCTTTCTGGAAAACACTTCATTTTTTATTGAGCAAAACTTATCCTATCTTTGGTATATGTGGTACATTAGGTGCCATATAAAATTATATATTTTTTAATATAAAGTAAATTTGTATAGCAGCTAATATGTCACATATACAAAAGGTAGAGCTCTTCTACACATTTATGGGTAGAGAATTAGTTTTGTTCTTTTTTATTTTACTCATTTAATGAAAAAGAGACAAAAGAAAAAGAGCAATTTACAAAAGTGTGCTTTGAAGTTTGAGTCTTTTGAAATCTAATTAGTAGTAATAGTTATATTTTTTTAATAATGAGCGGACAGATTCCCATTCATAATCACTTGTTTATTTCATATTAATAATTGGGTTTTAAAATTTCTTCATTTCTCTATCTTTAAATAGTAGATACATTTGCACTATTTGAAGGTTAATTTGTGATGAGACTTATTATAATCCTCATTTCGTAGGTTCTATGATTAAGTTGTTTATCGAAGTTGTGAATGATTTAAAATGAATATTTATTAACTATTTCAAACGAGTTTTTGTAACTACCTAAAATAATTCATCATTTTAACTATAAAAAAATAACTCTTCATTTCTAATCATTCATTTATAACAAAATAACTCTTATTTTCTAATCACTCATTTTTAATAATTCATTTTTAACAACTTACTTTTTTAGATGAGAATTTGCGTTGTATAGCAATTTTCCTACCCTACATTAGAATTATAGCAACTTTTTAAAAATATTGCAAATATAGCAACTTTTTTTTGATAGATTCTATCAAACACTATT